>CM073597.1:35443602-36043602 GCA_037074985.1 Solanum bulbocastanum | reverse complement strand
CTTACCCAGTTGATGGAAACTCAATTTGGTAACATTTTTTTATCTTTTATAATGTCTAGCTAAAACCCCAATTCTTGTGGTGTGATTATGTGATTATAGGCTGATTTAGTTTATGGGTATTGCTAATTGTTAGTTTAAATGTTGTTTAAAAGTGAGTTCAATCATTAATTGTGGTTTAATTTAAGAATTGTAGGTGCAAATACAGTTTTATCTTTGTGTTTTTGGCTTGCTCGAGAAAGATGTTTTAAAACTAAGATTTTTGATTGATGCTCTATGGGTATTGGGTTGTCATGTGTTTAGCTCGAGAGAGTGAATCCTAAACCCAATTCCACACATTCAACTTGAGCGAGTGAATGGACTAAGGTGTGGGCTATTCTTATTTTGCATGCTTGTCGATGTTCGAGAGAAATCGACTTGATTCGAAATAAATTGTTCGAGAGAAATTTTACCTCCTCTATAGTCTAGCTTACTCACTAATATCTAGTTGTTTTCTAATTTTTGCAATTTCCCATTTGCCTATATTAGCCTATAATCGCATCACATCCCAAGAACCCGTCTCATTATTGTTATTTCGTATTATTCCCTGCTGTTGTAGTTGATAGTTTAAAAGAAAAATCCTTATATGACATTTGTGTCACCCCCGGATTGGAATTATGCTTTTACTCAATAATGTTTATTCTTATGACTAATTTGATCACGTTCACACTTTACTATTGAATCTCAAACACGTACCGCTCCCTGTGGGATTCGACCTCAGCTCATATAGTTGGGTTATATACTGACTAGCAATCGTTGACACTTAGAATTTGATGAAGTGTCCTTGAAATGTTAATTAATGGGTCGTGGGGGAGTCCGTGAAGGCCAACCACTAGACCTCAGACCTAAGCCACCAAGCCCCAGCCCAAGTGAGGACCATGAGGACCTTCATGGTCTGTGTTCCTCCATACGGTCCGTGGAAAGGGCTCATAGACAGGGCCCCAAGAACAAGTAGCTACTGGCCAAGGACCACGATTGGTCCCACATTCGTGGTCCCTTTCATGGTCCATGAAAGTGGTTATGGCCAGCCCTGCTAGATTTTTAAGTGGGGTTATTTTGGTCTTTTCTCCTATTTATTGGACACCTAAACTATGTCGTTTAACCCCTAGACTATGTGGTTTTAATCAGTTTTAGCCTAGAAGCATAACTAGAACTTACCTAAGTCTGATAATTCATCAAAACTTAGAAAATTAAAGCGTAAGAGGAGAAAGAGAACCCTAGTTCCAGAAGTAGCAAGGTTTCATCAGTTTCAGCCCCGAAATTGAAAGATTTCTCCGTGTAATTCTTCACCAGGTATGTGGGATTTCACTAGTGGGCTCCTTTCAACCATTAGGTCCCTAGATTTCAGTTAGAATCTTGATTCCCTTACCATTATCTAGACCTGGGGTTTCTTAAATGTTAGAATTTTTGGGTTTTTAGGTGCTAGAATGATCCAAATCATATTATCATGTTGTAGTATTGTTTTTGCCTATATTCATGCATAAACTCAGAACCCTAGCTATGCAGTTTTTTTAGTTCATGAATTACACATACTAGGCCTATAAATTCAGTATATATATTAGCATGGCTTAGTTTTCGAATGCCTTATTATTAGTATATTAATGTTGCATTCTAAGTTTGCATGTCAGTATTTTGAGCTATCGAGTATTTCAACATTTCAGTCATAAAGTATTAATCACTTAATCATATGGGAAACTTAATACTGAGTGGACTAGGGTCAGTCAGCCTCAAGTCCCAGAACTATGAACCCCGTAGGTTGTAAGTCCCCTTTGTTGGCATCATTTTAGTGATCACGCCAACATGCCTCTATACCTTTAGAAGGGTATATTTGGTCTTCTCGATGGGGCGTATTCATCGGACTCCACATTTAGCTCATATGGTATTATGTAAGTTATAATAGCTCCCTTATCGTTCAGTCAGATTCTATTGCATTGACCATGTTATCAGTACAATTCAGTATTCAGTCTCAGCATGTTATAAACTTGGTCACTGCATTAAGTTTAGCCATGTTCAGTATTTCCAATATCCTTATCATATTCAGATTATATCATTGCTTTATTTCTTGTTCAATTATGTTATTATTCAGCTTTATTTTATCCTACATGCTCAGTACTTTTCAAGTACTAACACATGCTATGCGCTACCTCTTCTCGTGATGTAGGTTCAGGTCCTGAGCAGTCAGATCACGCATCTTCAGTTCAGCAGCATCAGTGGTGAGTCCTTATTCCTCAATGACTAGGGACATGATTTTATATCTTACTTTTAGCTTTAGTTTCAGTTTTGCTGGATCTTGCTGGGGCATGTCCTAGCATTTCTAGTTAGTAGAGGCCATATTTAAGACATAGTTAGTTTCAACATTAGCGTTAGAGTTTGACTTTTCTTTTGTATTCAAACTCATAGTTTTTTATATTCAGAATTAGTATATAGGTATTCCCCATCATTTCAGTTTTATTATGATTAAGCTTCCACACAATACTTTCCTAATTCAGTTTATTTAGTATGCTTAGGATAAGTCAGTAGGGTTATCTTGGAGTCACTCGTAATCCTAGGTCCCGTGTCCACGTCCAAGGGGTAGCCTCGGGGCGTGACAATTAATAATCATAATTATAAGAAAGAATTTGAGTTGGAAAGATTGAAACACTTGGAGAAGAACTTACTTTGAAGAAGAATCTTGAAAAGGATTTAGATGAACATTGCTTTAATATGAATACTGAAAAATATTTGAAAGAATCTTGCTTGGAAGTCTTATGCTTTGGTCTTCCTTAGAATTTTGTATTAGGGTTCGAGAGAGGAGAAGAATGAATTAAAAATATGGAAATAGGATTGTTTAGGGCTTTATAGGAGTTAAGAAATTTGTTTTAAGGTTTTCCTTATGGTATAAGGAGAAGAAAATTACCTTATTTAGAATTTTCCCGCGGCTAAAATGGAACTGCACTACATTATTTAGTTAAATGATCATAACTCTTTACTCCAAATGTGGAATGACACAAACTTGGTGGCGTTGGAAAGATAATTTAAAGAACTTTAATTTGATAGGTTATAGGTCACGTAACTCTTCATATTCTAAGAGATATGCTCATTTGAAATTGACCAAAGTAAAATCTTATATGGAAACTTAACCAATAAGGAAACTTTCAACTCAACTTTGTGTTAGAGGATTATTATTACCTTAATTAATCTCCAAATATCCTCGCACACAAAATAATTGAATTTAACACCTATGCACAAATAAGAATCATCTAGTACAACCCCATACACTTATGAAGAATGGTTCGAATCTTAGCTTGAAGCTTTAGGGTGTTACAATATCTCGCTCATTATTCCGACCTTGGTTTCTACTTTGTCGTTGATAATTGGTGTGAGAACCCCTCACTTAGTTTCCCAAATATTGAAATTCTTCATTTTATAATGTCACAAAATTGGCATCATCCGGGCACTGTCCACTATTGGTTCCAACCATATTTACCGACTTAAGTCCACCTCCCATGACATATTTAAACAACAAATCGAGTTGAGTTATTATTTTGGCCATGTATTCACCTTGTTCATGGTCCTTCTCTATTTGTTCTTTTCTCATGACTAGTTGTAAAGTAGGCACATGATCTTCTCTAGTATGCCATGCTCGGTTCACTTTGGTCAATCATCTAGCAATAAAGCAGCCACATAATAGGGCTGTCTCATTAATCCTCCTTGGACTAAGTGATCAGACACACCTTTCTTGACTGAATCAAGGCTAAAATAGAAGTATTGCAGCAACAAATTGTCTAGAACACCATGTGTTGGACATTAAAAAGGTAGTTTCTTGAACCACAACCAAGTTTCATGAAGAGGTTCACCTCCAATGCGCTTGAAATTGTGGATTTTGGTTCTAAATTTCCCCATCATTTACGGGGGGAAAGGATCTCTCCAAGAAAGCATCAATTAACTCTTCCCAAGAAGTGATAGAGTCATTTGGAAATTTTGCCAACCATCTTGAAGCTTCACCCATGAAAGAGAATGAGAACAACCTCAACCTCACATACTCTTGGGAGATGTTCTTGAACACAAATGGTCCACACACCTCCACAAAATTCCTAAAGGTGTTCGTGGGGATATTCATGATCTAAACCCCCAAACATTTCCCTTAGTTGAAGCAATTGTAGCATTATTACGACTATGTGAAATACAACCCTTTCGGTTGTGAGAGGTATGGCTCCCATGGTTTGAAAAATATTCACATGTATATCATTCAAATCACCCATATTTTTGTTTTGACCATAGTGACTATCGTTATCACTACGATGAGCAGTCATTGTATAACACCTGCAAATCAGCCAAGAATAATATCATACAATAATCTACTACAACTAAACAAATTTACAAACTAATTTCTCAAATAGAATTCTCAACCACCACTACCCGGTAGCAGCACCATTTTTGATAACGCTCAAATGTCCTCCTTAAAACCAATTAAACGAGACAACGATCATAGTCAATAAAAAACCCAATGGAGAGTTGGGGTCGAATCCCATATGGAATGGTATATTGTAGAGAATTCTTATCAAGAAATTTGGATTTTTAAATCATTTATTTATAATAGTAAAAACAAGTGGGTGGATGATTGCACCAATTTAATAAAAACCTTTGGGTATCAATTGTCATAATTAAACTAAAATTATGGGAACTACAATTAATAAAAAGCAATCTAGGGTGTGAGGATTGGAAATCATGTTGCATAGGGGTAATTCTGCCGCTCTATAGTGATGAACATTCTTGAGTAGGCTACGTCATCTTTAATGACACTAATCTTCTTTTGATATCATGGCATCTTTGCATAGAATCTCCTTTCGATCTCATCCATAAGTTAATCTAAACACCCAATACCTTACTTTATTCTCTCTTTTGATGCAGAAATAGGGCAAATAGATCCAACCCATAACCTCTATTTTCAAGCAAGTTACATAGATCAAACCTAAATTGCTAGTATTTGAGTAATTACCCCCTCAAATCAATCTCTTTCGACCATCAACCTGATATCGGAAGTAGGAATTAAGTTTTCAACCTCCATAAATTAACCTCATGTTAATTAGCCCAAATTCATGTATGAAAAACATCAAAAAAGAGCACAACACAATACCCACTACATTAAATGAACACCTAACCCTGTAATTGCAGCAATAGATCTTGGGATTTTAACCACCCATCACACAAAGTAAAGAAACTATACCTTAAGTGAAAGCAGCCATGGATAAATTAAGCAATTACTAGCAAACCCACTTTGGAATCAACTTTAATTTGACAAATTCAAGAGCAAAGTTGAAAGCCCCACAAAAATAGAAAGTGATCTTCACAAGGTAAAAGTGTTCCTCCCAAAACTCTTAAAGGAAGAATTCTTTTCCTAATTTTCCAACTCCCTTATTATCTCTACTTTGGGTTATTTATAGTTTCTAAAAATTCAGCCCAAAAACTCAACGTGCGTCTCAGTCGGCAACATTAATCGGGCTCGCTGAATTACTTCAGCGAATCGCCAATCTAGCTTTAGCTTGCCTTTTCTTGCTCTAGGCTTGAAGTGTTTGAACTTCAGTCAATGAGCTCGTTTAAGTCTGCCTTTCACATTTAGCCTATCCCTGAGTACCACCTTTGCTCACCTTTCGAGCCTTAAATTTTTCTCCTTGCACTATCGATTTCGACATTGATCAACAAGGTCACCTTTCTTATTCGATGAGTCGCCTTTTCATTTGGAGTTTGCAGACCTGTCTCGATAGGCATAAGTGTTGTGCATTGTCACTTTAGGTTTAGGTGGACCACCTTTCTTGTTTGGTGATCATCAATGTATAGTTTGCATTTTTTTCTAGATTTTTGGGTATTCTTTCAAACCTTCATCCTTGCCTTATCAATTAGCCTTCATAGCTGCAAATCATCAAGATATCATTAGAATAGGACAGAATTAGGCATCGGGGACACTAATTATTCAGCTAAATAGACCTCAAATGAGTGTAAATCTACCACTCATCAATGAGTTCTTAAGGCCTCGACTAACATGCTCAAGTATTAAATTTTAGATTCAAACCTTATTTTTGAAATTAGTAATTGTGTTGATTGACCCATTTTTCAATGAATCGATGTGGGTAAATTTGTTTTCGAAAATTTATTATGAATACACGTTTGTATATAGATTGTGTGGCTTTTGAAGTGATTCGGAAGGGAAAGACTCAACTCTTGGAGTGATTATTTATTGATTTAAGGCAAGTGATCTCATAAATCTTGTATTATAGTAGAATTTCATGTACTTCCTTCATTGTTTGTGTATTGGGAGTAATAGGGATGAGGTGATGAGTTCAATTGTCCACTTGATAAATCTAAATGAATAAAAAGGGGTAGAAATAAAAAAGGCTATGTGATGAACATTATGATGTGAATTGCCTCATTGTGAAATTTATTGATTGATTGATGAAATGCTTGAAAGCATGAATGTGGACTCGAATTGGAAAAACTGTTGCCTCTTCTATGAGGTGTGATATTACTTGTGTGCATTGATCATGAACACTGTGATGAGATATATGATGATTATGATGCCGAGGTCTTTGCCGGCAAATGTTATGAGGCCAAGGTAATTTTTGACAGTGTTTATTATGCCGAGGTCATTTTCGGCAAATGGTTGTGAAGTAGAGGTAAATTACCGTGAGAGATTGATCATCTTGATTTGATGCATTTCTATGCTTATGTGTGGCATACATTTTAATTGTGATTGGTGCACTGTTACGTGTTATTAAATTGTTGATATTGGGCTTGATTTACTTGATTCATTGGATTGTTGATTTATGACTATTGAACTATGAATATTGAGCCTCGTGAGCAGTGTATTGTAGAACTGTTAGGTTTGGATGATTTCTGTGCAAGTTGTAGTTTATAGAGGTTCGATCAGAGTTGTAAGGGGTATTCGATTTCTAGCTAGATGCCTTGTTTAGTAGTTTGTCATACTGTTGGTACTCACCCATTGCTTCTACACTTATGTAGGTTCCAAGCCTGGTATTGTATGATCGTCTTCTTCTCCTACTTTCTGACGCTTGTCGAAAGATTACTGAGAGGTAGTTGCTTGTCATCCCGGCGGACCCTCTTTTCCTTTCCTTTCATCTATGCTTTTGATCTATTTCAAAAACAAAGGATGAGACTTGTAATTATTTCAATTCAACACTTATCTATTTAGTGACTTGTACACGTGACAACCAAATTTTGGAGGTTTCATAGAATGAATAAGTTTTCCACTTTATCTTGTTTTTGATTTATTGTTTTCTGCATTTCTTTCGTTTCGTTGGGTTGAGGTTGACTTTTCTTGGTGGGAATCGACAAGTGTCATCACGTCCATTTTTGGGTCGTGACAAACTCAGTGAAGACGACTCTTAAATATATATTGGTGATGGAAGAAGGTGTCGACAAGAACTAGAAAAATTATGTAATGATATGTATATTATATTTTGACTATATTGTTATGATATTTAAAGTCTTATGAAGGATGTTTATGCTGTATTTTTCCTTTTTATTGTATAATTTTTGTGTTTTCTCTTTTATTAATTTTTTTATTGTCGTAAGTCTATATTTGTTATTGAGCTCAAATTATACATTTTTGACTCTATTAGAAGTTTGCTAATTACTACGCAAAGATCAAAACTTGTAGTTGGTTACCTAAAACGAACTAATTTTAAACATTAAATTATGCCCCTCATTTGTTGTTTCTTGTCATATTTTTAGAGATTAATTTGTAATTATTATATTTTATTACTCAGTACATTCATGCTTTCATATAATTCTATAGTTCTTACAGATCTATAAAAAATAGCATGGGACACACGTGCAATGCACGTGTCCAAAAACTAGTATATATATATGTTGATTGCTTCTGCCTGTTCTTCTCTTTGTGTTGTTAAATTGTTGCTTTCGATTTGTTTCGACCACCCTTATACCTATTATCTGTCTTTCTGAATTATGGGTTGTCTTACCTACTATTAGGTTAAAGTAGGTGTCATCATGACTCGAAGAATCTGATAGTGATAATTAATAAATGAGAGTTAAAAAATGTGAAGAAATTCATAAGTAAAGAATATATGAATATAAGGAGCTAACAATATTTGCATTTAACTATATTTCTAATTGACAAAGGGCTCAAAGATTTAAAAAAAAAAAATTTAATAAATTTTGAGCCTACATTTTAGAATTTAAAACTAAAATTGAACAGAGAAAAAAAATTAAAATTCCATGGAGGTTCAAACCCATGATGTACTGAACGAGAAGTCAAGCATTAACCACAAGGGTTGCAAGCAGTTTAGTGCAAAGAGTGTCTATCTTTTAGCTTCTATTTTTTTATATGAATATTAAGTAAACAAATAGACGAAGCAGTGTCATGTAACACCCTTTGGATCAACGAAGATCCGTCTCTAGATAAAAGAGATAAAGCGCTCAATTCAGAGCGACAAATAAATTGTTATCACAAATCATCCAAAAGATCATTTGGCCATTTATTTTATGAATTTGTTGTGGAAAATTTAATCCATGACATGTTCTTCTATCTTCTTTTAAGTCATGTGAATTTTTACGACTTTTTTAGTTATTATTTTTGTTGTTTACACGATTAGGATACATTTTTGTTCAATAGATGGGGTTGGGATCGAAAGTCGGGTCTTAGGTCTGGACTCGTTTGGGTAGTTTGACAAGTGGTACATGGGTATAACACAATGAATCAGACACCATTAGATGTCTTGTTGATGGTTTTATTCAATTTCAAGCTTCAAGTGGTGTCATTCCATCCAAGATCCTTGTTGGTAGTCTAATTGGCAAGTAAATCGATGTGTTTGCCACCTCTTCCCAAAAAGACTTCGGCAACTTTTTTCTTTACAGAGCTCGGTTGCTTCATGTTCCTTACATGTAAAAGTTTTAGCATAACTATTCTCGGTGCACTGACAGAAGCAACACCTACACTTATATCAACTCAATACCTACCATTGATTCTTCACGATTTTCAATTCCTTTAATGAATGACATAGATGAGCCTTTTCTCAAAGTTTGATGACATATTTGAGCCTTTTCTCTTCTAAAACGATTTAATTAATGACATAGACAAATCATAATTTACCATGTGTAAAACAAGGTTTTGCAAAATCAAAACTTTTTTATGTTAACAAATAATTGCCTAGATAAGCCTTTTCTCAAAAAGAAAAGGCATAGATGAGTCAAACTTTTAACAAAGGACACAGATGAACCTTTTGTCGAAGTTCAATGACATATTTGAGTAACAATGACTTTAAACTATTTACCATTAATGAAAATAATTAGAATCCTACCAATTTTCCATTTCTTTTCTTTGATATTATGCCACGACCCGAGTCTAAACCCTGGATGTGACCAGCACTCAAGAACCATTGTTGGTCCCCAAGCGAACCCTCAACTTGCCTGACTACAAGTAGAAGACTAACTTAAGAATGTAAAAGCATAAAAACTGAAGAAAATTCGTGAAATTAAAATACAAAGCGTTAACTCAAATGATATACTCTGAATATAAATAGAATATTCAACTAGCCAACCATAGGCAACTCAAGTCTTTAAAACATTTAATTAGATAAATGAAATAGACTTCTCAAACTCTACTATCTATCTATGAGACCTCTAACTGACAGGGATGGAAGTCAGGACAAGACCCACGACATCCTGAAAAAACTAAAAGTAAATGGAATCCTCCGAAAGCAAGGAAGCTCACCATAGCTAACTCGAACTCCATGTGGTATCAATGAAGCTCCTATTGATGATCCTGAATACCTATATTTGCATAATGAAATGATGCAGACCAAATGGCTTAGTACATCGAATGTACGAGCATGTACGGGGAATTCTAAATCATAACATGCGCTTGAACTTGATAAAAAGGAAACATACTTACCTCTTCTCAACTCACTCAACTAAACTCAACTCAAAGAAACATAGTTTAACTTAATAATAAGATATTCAACTCAGTGAAATAAGGCTCAACTCAATAATAAGATACTCAACTCTAGGTACTCAACTCTAGATACTCAACTCAATATAAAGCAACAATACATATGTAATATATGAAAAACTTTTAAAAAGTAGAAAGCAACTCAGTTTGTATGCAAGGATACAAGATAAACTCTGCTTGTATATGAAAATACAAAGTAATTAATGTGTATATATGAATACAAAATATCTCCATGGATGTCTCTCTAACCGACAACCATAACTATGAGCTATGTGATGATACAACATTTTGCCTCACGTTTCCAGTGCCGTCCTATACTTTGCTGGGGTATATAACCTATTACTAAGTGGATCCACTAGCCTATGCTAAAAGCATTAAGGAATCATCTAAAAGTTATGATCCTTACTACCCACGTTGGATACATGGTTTATGGGGGTTGTGAGTTATCTAAACTCTCCTCCATATTGGTGCTCATTACTGCTCCCAAAAATATACTATCTCACATCTTTAAAAACATAACTTTTTTTTGTGGTTTGAAATTATTACTCAAAAATCTTTCTCTTAAAAGAGATGGTACTCAAACTACTCAAAATTCTTTTGGGAATTTCAGTTTCTTCTCATCTTGAATGTGAAAATATTTACTCTTGGAAATACTTAGTTTCCATAAATCATTTGAAAGAAAATGAACTCAACATTACTCCGTCTCAAAAATTTCAAAATCATATTATAATATGATCATTGATGACTGGAGAAGTCATACTGCATAAACATTGATGGTATATCTAGATACCATACTACTCATACATTAATGACATACTCGATTGTCATACTAATCATGTTTTAGAAAACTTTTTTCTCAAAACTCATCTTTACTTTCTCAAAACTCAATTTAAGAACTCAATTATTGGCTTTAAAATCTTTTTAAATTAATAACTCAAATCATAATGTTCGTGTGGAATTACGAACTTGAATTACTCAACTTACGGAGCTTAATAACAATAAAGAACCTCAGTACTCAAAACTCAAGACTCAATGATACTACTTTTCTCTAGATTGCTCGACTCATAGGGTTCATATAGAATAGTGGAAATGAACAACTCAACTAAAAGGCTTCATGGGTAACAGGTAATAGTCCCATAAGTAGGAATATAATCTTAAAAGTATTAGGAACTTAATTCTCAAAGACTTAGAACTCAAAGATACAACTTCTCTCAAAGATGCTCAATGTATGAAGTTCATGCGAAATTTATGGGCATGAACGACTTGAGTCGAGGGTCTACATAAAAATTTGGTACTCATGTATATGACTCTTCTCATTCTCATACTTACTTCCTCAAAACTTAGTTCAAATCAATAGTTGATCTGAAAGGATTCACAATTGAACTCAAAGACTTTCTTGAACTCTACTCTTAATGCTCTCCTGAATTTGAATTATGACTACAAGAGTTATGGTTCGTGATATGAAGGATCTAGTGATGATAAAGTTGAATCATCAATACATTCTCCTTATTCTCATACTTGCTTGCTTGAGTCTTGAAACAAGTTATTAGAAGTTGTGGAAGATTCCTCAAAAAGACTCAAAGGGAATTTCTCAAAATGTTCTGAAGAATTCTCAAAACTTAACTCTTAACTCTACCTTGAATTATGAATTCAAGGTTATGACCATATTAAGAATTATTTCTAGGTGTTTATAAGGAGTTTAGAGTGATTAGAATCAAAGGTAGTGAAGGTACACTTAAAAGGGGCTTAAACGGGACAACCGACGGAAAATAAGTGGGGGCAGGCGACCCTGGCGCATTCTTGGTGTGGGGCGCCAGCCCCTTAACTCCAGAGGCTGCTTATTGGTGCACTGCTGGTGCGCAACACCAGCCCATGCTGGTGTATTCATGGCGCGTCACGCCACTTTTCCCCCAGACAATTTCGACAAATTTTCTACTCGTTTTCTGACCTTAATTCGACTAGTATCAAATGGTTTCTTCCCCAATCGCTTGGATTCGATTAATCAACATAATGACACTCTAATATACTCAATACAGCCCTCAAAACACTCACTTTCATCTCAAGAATTCATCAAAACCCCAACAAAACAAGATTTAGAATGAAACTTAAAGAAGACTTATCAAGAACTTAAATCTTACAATATTTATGGACGAATTCGAATATGAAAATCATATTTGGCATGTGGGTGAACGAACCCAACACTATAAAAACTTACATACCTCTTAGGGATCGAACCCTTTGAGAAAATCTGCAATGAAACTCAAGAACCTCGACGAATGCCTTGATCCATTCCTCTTTTCTCTTCTATTCTCTTCTTGAACTTTCAACTAAAAACCTAGGTGTATATGAGGAATATAAAACTGAACCAATCATATTAGACCCCTAAAACCTTACTAAAAATGAATTAAATCTAATTGGGTAAGGAAAAGACCAAAATACACCTTACTATTTTCGGGTAACTTTCCTTATTTGGACAACTCGACTTCAAACCTGCATATATCCCTCATACGAGCTCGAAATTCAGAAAACTTGGAGGTGTTGAAAAGATAATTCAAAGACCTTTCATTTTATATCTATAGGTGACATAAATCATCATGTACTGAAAGTTATGGTTGTTTCAAGTTGACCCAAAACTTAAAAGAACTTAGGAATGACTTGAATGAACTCTCTTTAGTTCTTCTTTGAACTCAAGGTGCTATCATACCAAGTTTGTCACGACCCGAGTCTACACCCTAAACATGGCCGACACTCAAGAACCATTGTTTGTCACCAAGCGAACCCTCATCCTGGCTGACTACAAGCGAAAGACTAACTTAAGCATGTAAAAGCTTAAAAACTGAATAAAATTCATGAAATAAAAATACAAAGCTTTAACTCAAATGATGTACTCTGAATACAAATAGAATATTCAACTAGCCAACCATAGGCAACTCAAGTCATTAAAACATTTAATAAGATAAATGAAACAAAATTCTCAAACTCTAGTGTCTATCTATAAAGCCTCTAACTGACAAATATGGAAGTCGGGACAGGACCCATGACATGCTGACAAAACTGAAAGTAAATGGAATCCTCTAGAAGCAAAGAGGCTCAATGTAGCTAACTCGAACTCCATGTGGTATCAACGAAGCTCCTGTTGATGATCCCGAATACCTGTATCTACTTCATGATACGATGCAGGCTAAATGACTCAGTACGTGGAATGTACGAGCATGTAAGGGGATTTAGAAAGCATAACATAAGCTTGAACTTGATAAAAATGAAACATAATTACCTTTTCTAAACTCAATCAACTTAACTCAACTCAAAGAAACATATTTCAACTCAATGATATGATACTAAACTAAGTGAAATAAGGTGCAACTCAATAATAAGATACTCGACTCTGGGAACTCAAATCTAGATACTCAACTCAATATAAAACAACAATACATATGCAATATATGAAGAGCTCTTAAAATAGTAGAAAGCAACTCAGTTTGTAAGCAAGGATACAAGATAAACTCTGCTTGTATATGAAAATACAAAGTAAAATATGTAAATATAAGAATACAAAATTATCTATGTGGGAGTTTCTTTAACCGAAAACCATCATTATGAGCTCTGTGATGATACATCGTCTTGCCTCACGCTGCTAGAGCTGTCCTATACTTTGTTGGGGTATAGAACCTACTACTAAGTTGATCTACAAGACTATGCTAAAAGCATTAGGGAATCATCTAAAAAGTATGACCCTTTCTACCCACGTAGGCTACATGGTTTATGGGGGTTGTGAGTTATCTGAACTCTCCCCCATATTGGTGCTCAATACTACTCTCAAACTATACTAGCTCATATGTTTAAAAACAAAACTTTTTTCTGTGGTTTGAGATTATTACTCAAAAATCTTTCTCTTAAAAGAGATGGTACTCAAACTGCTCAAAACTCTTTTGGAAATCTCAATTTCCTCTCATCTTAAATGTGAAAACATTAAATCTTGGGGAATATATAGTTCCCATATATCATTTTAAAGAAAATGAACTCAACTCTTCTCTTTCTCAAAAACATTTCAAAATCATATTATAATATGATCATTGATGACTTAGGAAGTCATACTTCATAAACATTGATGGTATATCTAGATACCATACTGCTCATACTTTGATGGCATACTCGATTATCATACTAATCATGTTTTAGAAAACTCTTTTCTCAAAACTCATCTTTACTTTCTCAAAACTCAGTTTAAGAACTCAAGTATTTGCATTAAAAAGATTTTTAAAATTTATAACTCAAATAATGGAGCTCATGTGGAATTGTGAACATGAATGACTCAACTCAGGAAGCTTAATAGCTATAAAGAACCTCAGTAATCAGAACCCAAGACTCAAAGATACTACTCATCTCTAGATGGCTCGACATATAGTATTCATCCGAAATTATGGGCAAGAACAATTCAACTCAAGGGCTTCATGGGTACCATATAGTAGTCCCATAAATAGGAATATCATCTCAAAAGGATTAGGAACTCAATGCTCAATGACTTAGAACTCGAAGATACAATTCCTATCAAAGATGCTCAATGTATGAAGTTTATGCAGAATTTTTGGCATGAACGACTGGACTCGAGGGTCTACATAACAATATGGAACTCATGTATATGAATCTTCTCATTCTCATACTTACTTCCTCAAAACTTAGTTCAAATCAATTGTTAATCTCAAACGATTCACAATTGAACTCAAAGACTTTTTTGACCTCTACTCTTAACTCTCTCTTGAATTTGAATTATGAATTCAAGAGTTATGGTTCATGATATGAAGGATCTCATGACGATAACGTAGACTCATGAATAAATTCTCCTCAATCTCATACTTGCTTGCTCGAGTCTTAAAAAAAGTTATTAGAAGTTGTGGAAGACTCCTCAAAAAGACTCAAAGGGACTTTCTCAAAATGTTCGAAAGAATTCTCAAAATTTAACTCTTAACACTACCTTAAATTTGAATTATGAATTCAAGGTTATAATCATGTTACGAATAATTTCTAGGTGTTTATAAGGAGTTTAGAGTTATTAGAATCAAATGGAGTGAAGGTGCACTTAAAAGGGACTCAAATGGGATAACCGACGAAAAGTGAGTGGGGGAAGGCAACCCTGGAGCATTCCTAGCGTGGGGAACCAGACCCTTAACTTCAGAGGCTGCTTATTGGTGCACTGATGGCATGCCACACCATCCCATTCTTGCGTATCCATGGTGCGTCACACCACCTTTCCATTAGAGAATTTCGACGAATTTTTCTACTCGTTTTCTAACCTTAATTCGACTAGAATCGAATGCTTTCTTCCCCAATCACTCTGATTCAATTAATCAACATAATTACACTCTAATCTACTCAATATAGACCTCAAAATACTCACTTTCATCTCAAGAAGTCATCAAAACCCCAACAAAACAAGATTTAGAATGAAACTTCAAGAAGACTTCTTAAGAACTTAAATCGTACAATCTTTATTGACAAATTCGAATATGAAAATCATTTTTCGCATGTGGGTGAATGAAACCAACACTATAAAAACTTACATACATCTTAGGTATCAAACCCTTGGCGAAAATTCGTAACGAAACTCAAGAACTTCGACAAATGCCTTGATCCTTTCCTCTTTTCTCTTCTTTTCTCTTCTCTTCTCTTCTAGAACTCTCAACAAAAAACCTAGGTATATATTAGGATTATAAAACTGAACCTAATCTGATTAGACCCATAAAACCTTACAAAAAATGAAATAAATCTGATTGGGTAAGGAAAAGACCAAAATACCCCTTACTATTTTCGGGTAACTTTCCTTATTTGGACAACCCGACTTCAAATTGGCATATCTCCCTTATACAAGTTTGAATTTTAGTAAACTTAGTGGCATTGGAAAGATAATTCAATGACCTTTCATTTGATATCTTATGGGCCACCTTACTCATCATGTACTGAAAGTTATGGTCGTTTGAAGTTGACCAAAAACTTAAAGGAACTTAGGAATGACTTGAATGAACTCTCTTTAGTTCTTCTTCGAAATCAAGGTGCTACATCTAGTAACCTTAACACTCAAGAAATTTTAAATTCCTCAGTAAAATCCTACTTACAACGAAGGATTGTTTGGGTCTTAGTTGAAAATTTTTCTGGGGTGTTACATATTAGAACTCTTTAATTAATTCATTTTTATATTTTTTTCTATAATGAATAATGAATAATAAGAAAAATATTATAAACCATGATAAACGTAATCAACTTTGTGCTCCTTTTTAACCACATCATATTTAGTGCTATTATAATCGAGTTTAGAGGAACGAGGATTAATAATTGATGCTTCGACGCAATTGTTTCAATATTTTAAAGGCATTTTTCAAAATTCCTTATCATGATTACGTGCATAATAAATAAAGTTAGAGAAAGAAAAATGAAGAAAAAAGTGGCATCAGCTTCAGAAGGCATTTTCTTTATGAAGCCGTACGCTTCCTGTAGTAGCCCAGCTCTCCCTAAAATATAAACCACACATGACACAACCATAGTGTTCCATCTTAGCTACAAGTCACAATTTATGTGACAATGGTTCAAATCAACAAGTATGGCACGCTCACATGCTGATAGAACTGCCACGAATTCAAAAGTAATACTAGTAACACAATTTTGTATCATTTTAAATATCCACTTCGTTCTTTCCCTCTCCAGATCCCACTTGTGAGATTATACTGCGTATGTTTGTTGTTGTTGTTTCATTCAAATTGTGTAGGATCTTGTTCAAAAGTATGACACCAAAAACTACTTTTCACCATATAAGTGACAATACTAGTAGCAACTAGCAAATCTCTATAGATCTCTGAAAACTTGGAAGACTAATCCATATCTGAAAATTTTATATAGATCTCTGACTCCACTATGCTAGCATTTTTAATGCGCGGAAAAGTAAATAAAGGGTTGGACTATTGAATTTTATAAACAGAGAAGTTTGATAATTCCTTAGCAAAATTGGCTCATGGCCTCTATTTTTTTTCCTGAGCTTTTGTTTAGCAAATACATCTGCAAGTAGAGATGCAAAATGGAGTGCTGAAGATGTAAACGTCGGGGAAAATCCATCCGATGAAGTTTCTTACAGTCTCTATGTAATAAAAACTTCAAAAAGAATGAAAACAAATATGGTTTTTGAGTCTCAAAGGAAGAAAAATCATGTCTATATTCACAGAATAAAAATATTGCAGATACCTAAAAAATAATATTCTGAATGAAAAATATCAAGTACCTTGATATTACATACTAGTTTATTTTCCTTTGCTTTTGCATTCTCGTAATAATTTTGTGTTCCAATTCTTCAGAAAACCTCGAAAACCATGATGTATATTGTTTTGCCAACATTATGTATATTACATACAGTACGATGACTAATCCACAACCATAGCCCATAAGAACTTCCTGCCAATAGACAATTGATGAATCTCCTTCTTCTTCTTGATCAAGACCAAATTGAGTTGCCGCTTGTGGTACCCCATCACCACCACCACATTCTTTTGAGAGTGGAAATCCACATAGTCTATCATTCTCTTTGTATGAACTGTTCTCAAATGTATCAACTTGTTTTCCTTTGGGCATGCATCCAATAAGCTGATTGTGTGAGAGATTTAAGACTGCAAGAAATGTGAGGGATGCGAGTTTTTGTGGAATTTCTCCGCTGATTTTATTAAATGAGAGATCCAATGACTCAACTATAGATAATTGGTGCAGTGATGTTGGTATAAGACCATTCAAGTTATTATGAGACAATTTCAACATACGAAGCCCAATGAGATCTCCAATAGTACGTGGAATATAACATTCAAATCTATTATTAGAGAGATCAATAAGTATGGTTGCTTCAGAAACTTTAACAAATTGAAGATCCAATCGCTTTGTTGTAATTGTCAAAGAATCATATTAAACTCCCAGATATGAGGTTGTCATGTTCTCATTAATTATCTTCATGGCTTGAAAACTATGAAAAAGACTTGCTGGTAACTTCTGACTAAATTTGTTGGATGAGAGATCTATAATTCGAAGTTGATAAAAAAAGGTTTCATTCCTTGAAACTTCTATGAGACCATGCAACTTATTTGATCTCAAACTTAAAATCCGTAAATCTGCTAGTGCTCCCAACCATTTTGGGAATGTGTCATTCAACTCATTATTACCTAAATCAGTTGTCCCAAATATTTGCAATTGATCAAAGCTGGTGGGATTTTTCCCTCTAGCTTATTCCCACCCATGTTAATGATTTGGAGTTGGTCCATACTAAAAGTTGTATTAACTGTCCCACTAAGACTATTGTTGCTCACATCAAAAAGCTGAAGTAAACTCATCTCACCCAAACATTGTGCGATTGGTCCCTCCAATTTATTGCCTCCCAAATCTAGCAGTGACAACATTTTAACTTCGCAGATGGTTGAAGCAATATGTCCGCTTATAAGAGAATCTAGGCGCGGTTGTCTTAGGAGTGACTTTGGAGTAGGACCTTGCATCTGATTTTTTTTGTATAGAAATGTAACATAACCATCCTAATGATGGAACACCGAATATCCAGGATGGTATAGTCCCATTCAAGTGGTTTGATGACAAGTACAGTACATGTAGGTTTCTTAGACTGCTTACATTGGAAGGAATTGGATCAGATAGGGAATTGGATGAAATATCTAAGCTTTCAAGTTGTAGACTCCAGCTTCCATTAAAGGACAAGCCCGCAAAGTTGTTATTTTAAAGTGATAATACTATGAGCTTCTTAAACAGGAACAAGGAAATTAGTCCTTCTAAGTGGTTATTATCAAGGAGCAAATCCTCTATGTTTGTGATATTCCATACAGGTCGGGGAATGGACCCTAAGAGATTACAAGATCTCATGTCCAATTGATGTAATGAAGTTAAATAGCTAAATGATTGAGGTATCTTATCAATAAAATTCGCACCATTAAGATATAACTCCATGAGGGATTCACTACTATTCCATTTGGTTATAGGAAATGTACTATGAGCTGCAAATTAAATGATAAATAAAGATATTTCAATTTTGAAAGGTGGAAAACTCTTTCGGGAAATATTCCAAATAATTGTGTCTGTGAAAGATGTTGATATGTTAAAGATGAAGAGATATTTAGAGGAATGGTGGAAGAGATGTTCACTAAGAAAAGGTCAAGTTCTCTTAATTGGGTTAAGTTCTTAACTAGCAGTTTAAAATTGTGACGCCCTAGGTGAAGTCCATCTTGATCATGTGCATTGTTTCTCGAGATTCATAGAACATCCAATTTTGAAAGGTGAGAGATTTCAGAAGGGATCGGACCTGACATATTCGAGTCTGATAGATCAAGATATGTCAAGCTAGAAAGCTCACAAAATTTAGGTGAAATGTGCGATCGAGAGAAATCTTTACGAGACAAATCAAGCCTTTTGAGTGTGGAGAGTTGAAAAGGCTACTGTTGGGATGAAATTTGCTTAGAAGTTGGTTGAAACTATGGTCAAGCTCAATCACTTTTCCCGTCGTCTCATCATAATAAACTCCAGCCCATAAGCAACAATCAGTGCTTGTATTCCATGTAACCATCTTCGGATATGACTCAATATTTTGGTATGTTGTTTTGTAAAAACAATAAGAAAAATAAGGAGTTATGGTAATCATGTGCTTAAAGTGTAGAAGGACAAGAGCTTGATCTTTGAGGCAGAAGAAGAGAAACCAAATATTTGCTATGTTCCTATGTGCAACAACTTTGATGAGGTATATATAGCACAAAATAAAGTGAAGAAAATTTTGCTTCTCGTGCTTTGTATCAAACATTTCCAAGAAGGTCACCCAATCAAATTTAGAGTTGTCATTTACATAAGAACTTGAACAATAGGGAAGAAAAAGATATTCAATTAACTTTAATTCTTAGAACAGAAAGAAAAGTCTACAACAGTACAAATTGGTGTAGATATCTTGACAAAAACATTTCATGCAATAAAATCAAGAAGAGTTTGATTTGTTAGGATAAGAGTATTATTGTTTGATAACAACATTTGAAGTTGAAAATCCTTTAAATTTTTAATTGATTACTTAGTGTATGGATCTTGACTTACAAGTCAACAATGACTAAAGAAGATTTTTTTGTGATTGGGAAAAATGACTCTTTTTGACTCTTTAACATAATAGAAATGTTGGGACAATCTTATTCGTTTATTTGGTTACTTGATGGACATATAAAATTAAAGATTAAACTCTATGAGTTGGGCCCCCATCTATTTATTTGAGTTACTGTCACCATTCACCGTTCACTTCTTTCCTTCGTTGTATTGAAGTCGTAGTAACATAAGATAAAATTAGTTTTCCTATAACAATTTTACATAAAATTATCATGCTCAAGATGTCGTACCTATATAGGAGCTCTACTAAATATGAATTCACACCAACAAATTTCACATTGAGAGATAAGACGTTCACTATCAAATTAAAGTAGAACAAATGTCTACTTTTATTCTGATGCAAATGAAAAATTTTGATGTATTAATTTTGAGCAATCATTTTCTGGCACAAGAAAATAAGGAAAAAATAGATTATTTTTTTTCTTACGCTTTCCTAACATAAATATTTTTAAGAACTCTCCGGCATGAAAACAAAAAAGTTACTTCGAGGTTCCAAGGACTAAATAATATTCTAAGAATCTTTCAAACCTCTACCTAGAATCTAGACAACCCACTCGTTTGGAGACACAAGCCGTTTCCACCCAGACCCTGTATTTTTGTTTTAAAAAATCTCTCTCTCTCTCTCTCTCTTTATATATATATATATATATATATATATATATATATATATATATATATAGATAGATAGATAGATAGAATAGATAGATAGATAGATAGATAGATGACACCTCTCAAAAACTAGGATTTTTATTTATCTTTTTTCTCATTTTGTTGAGCTTTTTCTTATTTTTTAAAATTCATGCAATATTTGAAAAAACTCAAAAATATCTCATTTAAAAAACGATGAAACTGCGTGTTAAGAGAATTAAAATGGACAAGTATGCTGCCGTGTTAACAGAGATTTAAATGGACAATTATGCTTGATTATTATTATTATTATTGGCTTTGTCATTACTATTCCTAACTAATATTACTCTCTTCTCATGTCTTTTTGTGTAATTTCAAGTATGATATTGTTTCCATATAAATTTGAACATAGCTGGGTAAGTATTTTTAATACACTTTTTATAATTATTCATTTTCAAGGAAGAATTGAGTGAATATTGAGTTAAAATTTTCTTCTAATTTGATAGTGAACGTTTTATCAATAACTTAAATTCATCAACCCTCACTCAATTCGTTTGCTCCATCTAAGTCCTTTTAAAGTGTACCCTTACTCCCTATTGATTCTAACTACTCAAAACTACATCTAACCAACAAGAAATCATTCGCAATCATAATCCTTGAATTCATGATTCAAATTCAAGGTAGTGTTAAGAGTTAAGTCTTGAGAGTTCTTTGGAGGCATTTTGAGAAATCTTTTACAATCTTTTAAAACTTGTTTTAAGTCTTGAGTTCTTGAGGTTGAGGATGAGGAGATTAGAGTTCATTTTTTTCAAATGATAAATGAAAACTAACTATTCCCAAGAGTAACTGTTTTTACATTTAAAAAGAAAGGAACCACCGATTTCCAAAAGAGTTCATGAGGAGTTTTGAGCACAATCTCTTTTAAGAAAAACATATTGAGTAATAATCTCAAAGTTGAGGATGAGGAAAATGTTATTTAAAAAAAAAAAAAGCATATGAGCTAAGTTATATTTTGGGAGTAGTATTGAGTACCGATATGGGGGAGAGTTCAAACAGCTCACAACCCCCATAAACCATGTAGCCAACTTGGGTACAAAGGGTCATACTTTTTAGATGATTCCTTATTATTTTTTAGGCATAGCTTAGTGGATTTACTTAGTTGAGGAATTCTATACCTCGGCAAGGTATAGGATAGTTATGGCAATATGGGCGAGCCACTGTATCATCACATAGCTCATAGTGATGGTTGTCGGTTAGAGAATATGTCAAACAGAGTTTATTTTGTAAGTTTACATACAAACAGAGTTATATTGTTTTTTCCAATACATTGAGTTGTTATCTACTGTTTTAAAAGATTTTCTTTATATCGCATTATTGTTATTGCTTTTATATTGAAATGAGTTGAGATTGAGTTGAGGTTGAGTTGAGTTGAGATAAGGTATGTTGTTTCTTTTGTTCCAGTTCAAGCTTATGTCATGTTTTATATTTCCTCTTACATGCTCGTACATTCCATGTACTGACGTCATTTGGCCTACATCACTTCATGATGCAAATACAGGAGATCAGGGTTATCAATAGGTGCTTCGTTGATACCTCAGCGGTTTGAGTTAACTTTGGTGAGCCTTACTGCTTTCAGAGGATCCCTCATTTATGTTTTATCATTGCAGTTTTGTTATTAGGATATTGTGGGTCTTGTACCGACGTCCATCTTAGTTAGTAGAGGCTTCATAGATAGATAGACATCAATATTTCATGAGTTTTGTTCATTTCAGTTGTTATGTTCTAGACTTGAGTTGTTCTTGAGGCCACTTTGAATGTTTCATTTCTAAAATATTCCAAGTTTATCTTTTGAGACAGTTGAGTAAGGTTTACTTTTGAGTTCATATGTTGTTGAGTAAGTCTTCCGCTAAGAGTTGAGTTAGGCCCAAGGGTTTGCTTGGGGCCAAAAATGGTTCTCGAGTGCCAGTCGCATCCAGGGTGTAGGCTCGGGGTGTGATAGAAACAACCTCAATCTCATTTTGGTTTGACTAACTCAAGGAATCTCAATTGATTTGCAAGTTGCTATAAAATTCATCAATTGCAGAGTTGCATCCTTACCGGCTGTACCTCTAAACAACCCCTTCAGATTCAATAAGTGAACCATAGTACTAGTGATGGTGAATTTAACTCTTGGTGGAAATGGTGGGAGCACTATAACTCTTGTGGCGCCAACCCCATCCAAGTATGATCTTTGTCATTAACAACTACATGCACCTGTTGTTGACCTCTTCTCCTTGGGTATAATGGTTGTTGTTGAGGGACCAACTCTTCCTCTTCTTTATCCTCAATTTTTACCCTATTTGTGTTGTTGCATAACTGTTGGCACCCTAAGCATTGCCCTCAGTATCCTGTTTCAGTCTCTGCCTTTGCATCACAAGTTCTTGAGTGTTAACCATTCTTCTAATATACATATAAAGCTTGAGATCATAAGGAATTGAAGGTAGTCCCTTACTTTTGCTATTTGATATACACTACTTGAGTCACCTGTAGAAGACAGACAAAAAACAAGAAGTAAAATTAGGAAATACCCTACAAACTAAAATAATTGCATGTAGAATATTTCTAAATTGAATTCCCTAGCTAAGGCACCAAAATTTGATACGTACAAACTTATACCTAAATTAACAAGTATATAATGGTTGATATCAATGCAGGATTCAACAAGAGTTGTGGTCGATCCCACCGGGAATTATAGAAGAAACAAATCTATTAGTTCATATTTTCAGTTACGATTGATATTCTAAGAAAAAAATTGCATAAAGTAAATATTGAGTTTGTTTTAACGTCCAAGTACCCAATTGTAATTAGAGTTAAATAGTAACAATAACATACAATAGTTCCAAGGTTTGGTTATCGATTTGGATTAGACTAGGATTGTGTTCACCATGACCTTAGGATTACAACTTAGATTTCACTCTAATAACAGTCTCTTTATAAAATACCAGCATTCTCTAGCAAGATAAATACACCTAAACACTCATCATCCCTATTAAGTGATTCTCACTCCTCTCGGTCCCAGAGTGTTTTAGTTTAATCCTTGCATATTCGTTTAAACACTATTCCCTCTCGGCTTAAGTCTTTAAAATAAGTTATTCAATTAAAGCTCATTCGCTTCTAACTTTTCCTAATCATAGCCTTCTCTCTCGAGCAAGTAATTAATAAAGGCAAGTTTTAAAGTGTGCACTTGTTAGAAAGCAATCAATGGGAAAGTAGATACGAAGCATACAAAACATCTATTGACAGTCATTCACGGTTAATTCTCAAGTTTCTTCTTATTAATGGTTCCCACATCCCTAGTTGTGGTTTTTAGTTGCTCATGCTCTCGACTAAACATTGATTGAAGCTTTAAATAAATAGACTTAAAATATGAAAACCAATTAATCTTGATTAAGAACTTGAATGATAAACCCAAAAGAGAGAGCTATTATCTTTGCGATAAAAAACTAGTCTCACAATATTGATTATAATGATAATAAAGCCCTATGTAATTAATTATAGTCTTAAAATTGAATCCTAATTGAAGTAGGAAAGTAGTTCAGTCTACAACATTCACGAGTAGGAAAAATGGCCAGTGAAGCTTTTCATGGTTCGTAAATGCCTCTTGTGATCCAACACTTAGTCAATTTCTTCAACTTCTACCTTAGCTTCCCACGAATCACTATACGGTTTGTATAGGTCACCATGATCATCTAGGGTCTCATATAGTTACAATTGGAATTCTTTTCTTTGAGGCCACCTTCACTGGCAGTTTCACTAGCCATTCACATCTTCATGTCTCATATAGCTTTTCATCAACTGCTACAGTTCCATTTCATATCTTTTATTTCAATACTTTCCTACAAACACTTTTCTTGCACATTAAACCAAAAGAAAATCCATTTTGACAGAAACATGCTTGGTTCTTTGCGATAATCCTTTGATTTGGGTGTCGAATGTGTAATAAGTTCATGACACATCACACTCTAAGAGAGAAATACATGCAATCTTCATCCATAGGTTTGGCCATATTTTCCAATCGTCACACAACCTAGTTTATGCTAGATCACCATGGTATTTTTACGCTTTTAGTGGGGTTGAGGGAAAATGTGTGGTCAATTTGGCTTAGTGACTTCATCTTTTCAAAGCATTGATGTACTCATCTTCACCTCTTCTCAAGTTCTTTTCATTCTTATGACTTCGAGACTCACTTTAGCTTTTTATTCAATTTGTTGGACACCCCTCTTATTTCATGACACTTTCTTTTTCATTTCTATTTTTAAGCTTTTACTTTCTTTTTTATTTGATAATGAAGGGTTCCTTTTTTCTACCTCACATTTCAACGTTGAGTCTCACTTTTCTTTTTCACTATCCACTTGGCTTTTTTACTCCTTCCTTTCCACACCCCAACTTAGGATTTTGGATTATGTTGGTTATTCAAACAAACCGATGTATAGAAAATGATTTTATTGCTGGGAAGTTAGGGACAATTTGGATCAAGAGGTTTCAATAAGGTTGATAACAAATGGTTTAGGCTTAAATGGTGACAAGATGGTTGCACAACCTCACAAGGTAGTCACAAAGGTATGAGGGATTGTCTTCCCTCTCAAAATTCGTGCACTAGATAATTTCTTGCATTCACCAAGGTTAGGCTATTAGACTAACAAGACAAATTCTAGGACTCGACAAACATGCTTTCAAGTAGGAGCTAACCACACATGCCACTTCAAACACGATAATTTATTTTATCCATAAGCAATTAAGAGATATTAAAAAGGAATTAAATCAATCAAATACACAAGGTTTAAGCACAACAAGTGGCACTCACCCTAACAAAAGGATAAAAGTAGTGTCCTAAATGATAAAAGTCTCAGCCTTGAGTTGAATAGTAACACTTCATCACCTACACATAACTCCTGGTGTAGGATTTTAGCATCATTCCATCTTTTCACCTTTTTCGTAGGAGGCTCATAGACCTTTAAGATAAACTCTTGCATTCGAATAGTTAGGTAACACGACTCTTCAAAGCAATTTCCCAATTTAAATTTACCATTTTTAAATACCATAAGGCTTTGTGCTCCAATTCTATAGGTAGTTTACTGGCTTTACCAAACACAATTTGGTAAGAACACATGTCTATTAGAGACTTGAAGGCTGTTTGATAAGCTTGCTAGACCAATCACTGCAGTTGATGTTCATTGTTTTTGCCAATATGTTCTTGATTTATATTTTTGAAACCTCAAATTCAGCAGTTGTTTGCCGGTGATAGGGTGTCACAACCTTGTGCTTCACCCATATTTCGACAAAAGGGCTTAAAATTTACGATTATTGAAATGGGAAACCCCATCACTTATAATGGCCCTTAGTATACAAAACCTTGTGAAAATGTACCTCTTTAAAAACCTAGTAACACTTCGTGCTTTATTGTTGGGTAAATCCACTGCTTTAACCCATTTTGGAACAAAATCAACAGCTACAAAAATAGATATTTTCTAAAGAATCTCACACAAGGACTGATGGAGTCAATCCCCCATATACTGAAATGTTCCACCTCAAGAATTTGTGAAACATGCAACTCATATCTTCTTTAAATACTCCCCTGCATTTGACATTGCACAAATATCTTACAAAAACTATGTGCATCTTAATTATACATTTGCCAATAATAACCACAATACAAGACTTTTGAGGCATTGCGGATCCCTCCATGGTGCCCACCTATGGGCAATGAATAATCAAAAACTTCTTCTCATGGCTCTTTAACTACTAGGCACAGTCCACATGACAAAATTTTTCATAATCATCATACCATTGTTAAGAATTCTTCACCAACTTAATTATTTACTTAAGATAAATCAAGAAAAATCTAGAATATTCCGGAGTTGTAGAGAATTGATGGAAGATCTCTAGAATGAGTATTCTAGAGGGAATAGTCTACAAATGTTTTAGAAAAGGTAGTTCTAGAAAAAGATAGCGAGGAATATTCTAGAATAGAGTAGTGTGTATCTCTCTAGATTCTTCCATCATCTCCTATAAATAGAGGTGGACCATTTGAGTTGTAACCAAGCAAGAAACAACGTAAGAAATCAAGAAAGAAAGTAAGAGAGAAAACAAGAGTGAGTGCAAAGTCAAGAGTGTTGCTGAAGCAAGGAACAAGCGTGATCAAGATTGTAAGACCGAAGCGAGTTCTTACTTTGATATAATAAAATTCAAGTTTTTAGAAGTCGATTGTGTCCATCGTCTCCCAATAACAAATATATCCAATAAGTGGTATCAGATCCTTGTGGATAAAAGCGAGGTAGGAACTCAAAGAAGATCCTACAAGCAATTGTCGAAGGCTACAAGTCGCAAGGCACTTATCAATGGCAGATTTCTTGTAACACTCTGTATCCTAGACAGACCAGATTGTAGATTTTAGAAACAACAGGTGCCACCAAAGGCACCACTTATGGACCGTAGGGTGACCCACGGTCCATGCTGGTGGTCCGTGGATGGTCACCTGTAGCCCTCCTCAGAAAAGTCCCAAGATTTTGGAAAAGTGTCGACTCACATCAAGACCTATGGACCGTAAGTCAGACCACAGTCTGTGGTCCATGGTTATGGGTCATCCCCTAGTTTCACTCCCAGAGCTCCCCAGAATAATCCTCCAAGTCCAGACCTAAGACGAGACTTACGGACCATAGGTCAGACCACCGTCCATGGTCCAAGGTCGTAGGTTAGACCCCCAAATTCTAGTCCCAGTCACCGATCAATGGTTGACAAGCACAGACCATCGATCAATCCATGGTGCGTCAGTCCTGTCCGTCAGTGACCCTGACAACTTTTAAGTCAGGTTTACCCTAGTAAACAAACTAGAAATTACCTATGTCAGATCACTCACCAAAACTTAGAAAACTAGAACATAAAGAGGAGAAAGAAGTCAAGAACCCTAGTTCAAGAGTGCAATAGGTTTTCATCAGTTTCAGCCCCAAAATCGAAAGATTTCTCAGTGGAATTCGCCACAAGGTATATGGGATTTCACTAATGGGTTCCTTTCACCCATTAGATCCCTCAATCAGAATCATGATTCCCTTAATATTATATAGACCTAGGGTTTCCTGAATGTTAGAAATTGTTGGGTTTTAGTTGTTAGAATGATCCAAGTTAGATTATCATGAATTCAGTATCTTTTGGTGTAGATTCTTTCATAAATTCAGAAACCTAGCTATGTAGTTATATTAGTTTATGAATTACACATGCTAGGTTTGATATTTCAGATGTATATATGCATGCCTTAGTTTTTGAATGTCTATTATTAGTAAATTATTACTGCATTCTTAGTTTGCCTGCCAGTATTTTGAGCTATCCAGTATTACAACATTTTAGTCATAAAATGTTAATTAATTAATCAATTAGGAAAAGCTTAGTACCTAGTGGACTAGGGTTAGTCACCCTCAAGTGATATGACTATGTGCCTCGTAGGTTAAGTCCTCTCTATTGGGCATTACATTTTAGTGATCACACCAGCATGCCTCTATACCTCTAGTAGGGTATATTGGGTCCTATTGATGGGACGTATACATCGGACTCCACATTTTGCTCATGTGGTTTTATGTCGGTTATTAGTAGCTCCCTTACAGTTCAGTCAAATTCTATTGCATTGACCATGTTATCAGTACAGTTCAATATTCAATCTCAACATGTTATAAACTTGGTCATTACATTCAGTTTAGCCATGTTCAGTATTCCAGTATCCTTATCATGTCTAGATTATATCATTGCTTTATTGCTTGTTTAGTTATGTTATTATTCAGCTTTACTCTATCATGCATGCTTAATACCTTTCAAGTACTAACGCATAATCTGCGCTACATCTTCTCGTGATGTAGGTTCAGGTCCTTACCAGTTAGATCGCACATAGATCGGATCCCAATCTTCAGTTCAACAGCATCAGTGTTGAGTCCTCATTCTTCGAGGATAGTTAACATGCTATCTTTCCATCTTAGTCTTTAGTTTTTAGTGTTTGCTAGATATTACTGGGCCATGTCCCAGTACTTCTAGTCAGATTAGAGGCTTATTTCAGACATAGTTAGTTTCAACTTTAGTGTTAGAGTTTGACTTTTGATTTGTATTCAAACTCTTAGTTTTCTTTATTCAGATGATATATGGGTATTCCTCATAATTTTAGATTATCTTATGATTAAGCTTCCGCATAGTGTTTTATTGATATATTTTACTTTAGTATGCTTATAATAATGGCATCAAGGTTAGCTTAAGGTAATTCATGATCCTAGGTCCCGTGTCCGCTTCCATGTTTGAAGTGATGTAGGTAATTGGGAATGATAGGGTTGAGTTGGCATCTTACAAACTTAAGGATGTGGCTCGTATCTGGTATACTTAGTGTAAAGAGAACATAGGTACAAATGCAACTACTATCACTTGGGAATGCTTTAGTGAGACCTTTCTGGGCAGTTTCTTCCTAAGAGAGTTGAGGGAGGCAAAAGCTTAGAAGTTTATGAATTTGAGGCAGGGTTCTATGATTGTCAAAGAGTATGGACTCAAATTCACCCAACTCTCCAGCTATGCTCCTCATATGGTGGCCGATTCCAAGGCTCAAATGAATAAGTTCATGTATGGGGTATCTAATCTAGTGAAAACAGAGTGTAGAAATGCTATGTTGCTGGAAACTATGAACAACTCTAGGCTTATGAATCATGCTCAGCAGGTTGAGTGTGATAAGCTTAGGGAACATGCCAAGGAGAATAAGAAGCCTAGGACAGGCAACTATGACTATTCTCAATAGAAATTGGGTGGTGGAAATCGCTTACAGTTTCAGCAGAAGTCTTCAACACTAGTACCTTCATCAGCTAATGTTCCATCCTCCAAGTTCCAAAATATTAGAAGGGTAGGGCATCAGGATCTAAGTCTCAAGGGATTATTTCAAGCACTAGGACCTACCTAACTAGTCTAAGGTGTAGTACAAACCATCTGGGTGAGTGCCTTGTAGGAAAGAAAAGATGCTTTGGGTATGGTTAGTCTGGTCACAGGTTGAAAGATTGTCCTTCTAAATAGGGCTAAAAGGGAAATAATAGCAGAGCTCAGTCTACAAACTCAATAGGGTAACTTGTCTGGTACATATGGCGGGCACCGTCAAAACAAGTTGTATGCTCTTCAGGCTTGCCAAGATCAGGAAGATTCTCCGTATGTAGTCACTGGTACGTTACGAGTCTTTGACTTAGATGTTTATGCATTGTTAGATCTATGGGCTACTCTTTCCTTTGTTACTCCTTATATAGCAGTCAAAGTCGATTTTATTCCAGAAACCCTCTCAGAACCCTTCTCAGTCTCTACTCTAGTCGGTGACCCAATTATAGCTAGACGGGTATACATAAATTGCCCTATCATAGTCTCCTAGAAAGCCACCTCAGTAGATCTTATAGAGATAGAAATGGTAGACTTCATTATCATTATAGGCATTGATTGGTTACATTATGCCTCAGTTGATTGTAGAACTAGGATTGATCGTTCTCACTTTACAGACGAACCAATCTTAGAATGAAAGGGTAGTAGCTTAGCGCCTATGGGTTGATTTATTTCTTACCTTAAGGCCATAAAAATGATCTCTAAGGGTTATCTCTATCATCTAGTTCAGGTTAAGGATTCAAGCTCCGAAACCCCCAACTCTTCAGTCAGTTCCAATAGTCAATGAGTTCCCAGAAGTGTTTCCAGAAGATCTTCTTGGAGTTCCTCCCAAAAGGGAAATCGACTTTGGAATTGATCTCCTTCCATATACCCAGCCTATTTCTATTCCTCCTTACAAAATGACTCCAGTTGAGCTTAAGGAATTATAAGAGAAGTTGAAAGATCTTCTAGATAAGGGCTTTATCAAACCTAGTATTTTCCCATGGGGTGCACCAGTGTTGTCCGTGAAGAAGAAAGATGGTTATCTTAGAATGTGGATTGACTATAGGCAGTTGAACAAAGTCATAAACAATAATAAGTATACCATCCCAAGGATTGATGACTTGTTTGACCAACTTCAGGGTGCTAGTCATTTCTCAAAGATAGACCTTAGATCCGGTTATCAGCAACTCAGAGTCAGAGATAGTGACATCACGAAAATAGCCTTCAGAACTCGGTATGGTCATTATGAATTTGCAATTATGTCATTTGGACTAACGAATTATCATCCAGCTTTCATGGACTAGATGAACAAAGTATTCAAGCACTATTTGGACTTGTATGTTATCATCTTTATTGATGATATCCTTATTTACTCTATGAATAAGGAAGAACATGCGAACCATTTGAGCGTTTTCCTGCAAACTCTCAATGATCGCCAGTTATTCACTAAGTTTAGCAAATGTGAGTTTTGGTTGCAAGCAGTTGCTTTCGTTGGGTATATTGTGTCTAGCGAAGGGATTCGAGTGGATTCTTAGAAAATAGAACAAGTGAAACAATGGCCCAGACCTACCTCTCCTACAAATATCAGAAGTTTCTTGCATTTGGCTGGTTATTTCAGAAGGTTCTTGGAAGGATTTTCATCCATAGCCTCTCTATTGACTAAGTTAGCTCAGAAAAAGGTTAAGTTTCAATGGTCAGATGACTATGAGAAAAGCTTCAAACAGTTGAAAACTAGGTTGACTACAACTCCTATTTTGACTCTACCAGAGGGTTCAGACGGTTATGTGATCTATTGTGATGCATCTAGAGTCAGCCTAGGTTGTGTGTTGCTGCAGCGAGGTAAGGTTATAACTTATGCTTCTAGATAGCTTAAGGTGCATGAGAAGAACTATCCAACTCATGACCTCGAGCTTGCAGCAGTGGTGTTTGCACTTACGATTTCGAGATATTACTTATATAGTGTTCACGTAGATGTGTTCATAGACCACAAGTTCATTCAGTATGTGTTCACCTAGAAATAGTTGAATCTTCGCTAGAGGATATGGCTTGTGTTCCTCAAGGATTACGATATGAATGTGTACTACCATCCTGGTAAGGCCAATGTGGTAGCAGATGCTCTGAGTAAACTATCTATGAGTAGTATAGCCCATGTTGAGGAAAAAAGAAAGGAACTAGAAAAAGATGTTCATAGACTTGCTCGCTTAGGAGTTCGTCTTATAAGCATATTAGATGGTGGTGTAACAGTCCAAAATGGGTCAGAATCATCATGGGTAGTGGAGGTTAAGGAAAAATAAGACAGTGATCCTATATTGCTCCAACTTAAGGGTGTAGTCCATCAGCAGAGAGTTGAGGTTTTCTCCTAAGGGGGAGATGGTGTTCTTCACTATCAGGGTTGATTATGTGTTCCTAATGTGGGTGAGTTGAGACAACAGATTCTCGCAGAAGCCCATAATTTCAGATATTTTATTCATCCAGGTGCCACTAAGATGTAACTGTGATTTGTGGGAATTCTTTTGGTGGAATGGTATGAAAATGGATATAGTGGATTTTATGGCTAAGTGCCCTAATTTTCAGCAAGTCAAGGTAGAACATCAAAAACCAGAAGGTATTACTCAAGAGATCGACATTCTTACTTGGAAGTGGGAAGTGATCAATATGGACTTCATCACAAGTTTACCACATACTCGGAGACATCATGACTCTATTTGGGTGATGTGGGATTTTCATCAGTTTCAGCCCCGAAATCAAAAGATTTCTCCGTGGAATTAGTCACCAGGTATGTGGGATTTAATTAGTGGATTCCTTTCACCCATTAGGTCCCTATATTTCAGTCAGAATCTTGATTCCCTTAATATTATATAGACCTAGGGTTTCTTAAATGTTAGAAATTGTTGGTTTTTAGCTGTTAGAATGATCTAAGTCAGATTATCACAAATTCAGTATAATTTGGTGTAGTTTCTTTCATAAATTCAAAACCCTAGCTATGTAGTTATTTTAGTTCATGAATTACACATGCTTGGTCAGATATTTCAGATATATACATGCATGCCGCAGTTTTCGTAATATACAATATCAATATATTAATGTTGCATTCTTAGTTTGCATGCTAGTATTCTGAGCTATCCAGTATTACAACATTTTAGTCATAAAATGTTAATTACTTAATCAGTTGGGAGAAACTTAATACCGAGTGGACTAGGGTCAGTCACACTCAAGTCCCAGAGCTACGTGCCTCATAGGTTAAGTCCCCTCTGTTAGGCATTACATTTTAGTGATCACGCCAGCATGCCTCTATACCTCTGGCAGAGTATATATTGGGTCCTTTCGATGGGGCGTATACATCGGACTCCACATTTAGCTCATGTGGTTTTATATTGGTTATTATTAGCTCCCTTACCATTCAGCCAGATTCTATTACATTAACCATGTTATCAATATAGTTCAGTGTTCAGTCTCAGCATGTTATAAACTTGCTCATTGCATTCAGTTTAGCCATGTTTAGTATTTCTAGTATCTTTATCATGTTCAGATTATATCATTGTTTTATTTCTTGTTAAGTTATGTTATTATTCAGCCTTACTCTATCATGCATGCTCAGTACCTTTCAAGTACTGATGCATACTTTACATTACATCCTCTCGTGATGTAGGTTTAGGTCCTCAACAGTCAGATCACGCATAGATTGGATCCGGATCGTCAGTTCAGCAGCATCAGTGGTGAGTCCTCATTCTTCGAGGACAGTTAACATGTATCTTTCCATTTTAGTCTTTAGTTTTTAGTTTTTGCTAGATTTAAATGGGGCATGTTCCATTAATTCTAGTCAGTTTAGAGGCTTATTTCAAACATAGGTAGTTTTAGCTTTAGTGTTAGAGTTTGACTTTTCATTTGTATTCAAACCCTCAGCTTTCTTTATTTAGATAATATATGGGTATTCCCTATCATCTCAGATTGTCTTATGATTTAGTTTCTGCATAGTGTTTTATTGATTCAGATTACTTTAGTATGTTTATGATATGCCATCAGGGTTAGCTTAGAGTCATTCGTGATCCTAGGTCCTGTGTCTGCGTCCAGGGGGTAGCCTCTGGGCTTGACATTTCTCAAGCACTCTCAATAGCATTGTGAAGCTCAAGGCAATCATCTACGGATCATGGAGAACGGGAATGCAATATTACTTTCTCTGCCAAGAAGTATGGGATATCATCATTGGAGCAAACACTACTAGCAACAGATGTTGAAGCAGCAACAAGGTGAAAGGTCAAATCTGGAAAGTCCATGTATGCTCTCACTATAACCATCGAGGATGAGTTCCTACAACATATTAAGAATTCCAAGACACCCAAAGAAGCTTCCCTTGGCAACAACTTTTACAAAGAAGAATAATGCGAGATTACAAAGGCTTGAAAATGAGCTTTTGACGATCTCTCAACGAAATATGACAATTAGTCAATACTTCTCAAAGGTAAAATCTTTATCTGATGAAATATCAAAATGAGATCTAGAGAATGATATCACAGAGACAAGAATAAAGAGAATCATTTTTCATGGTCATCTAAGGCCGGAGTACAAAGGCATAATTACAGCCACACAGGGATGGACCGCAGAACCAACTTTATCTGAGTTGGAAAATCTATTGGCAAATGAAGAAGATTTGGAGAAGACATTATCAAGTATCACTATAAATGATGAAGATAAGACGCTCTTCAACAAAAGGCACAACTATAAAAAAAAGAAAAGTGAAGAGAAGCTCACAGCCGTAGGGAGACCAAAAGAATCAACATCAATGAATTCAACGACAAAACAAGGAGGCAAAAGGCTTTAACAACCGCAAATGGAGAAGTGCTACAACTGTGGAAAGAAAGGACACAATGTCAGAGACTGTTGGTACAGGAAAGCTGAAGGTAATGTAGGTACTTCTACTCAAAACAACAAAGATGAATAAGAAGCTTGGGATTTCGAGACCTCTTATACATTTGAAGAAACTAACCAACAAGAGGAGCTTGTCACCTGTCACTCTAACAAAGAAGAGGAGATTGCACTTTCAATTGTATGTGAGAAATTGGTCGATTATGAACATGATTGGATCATTGATTCAGGATGTTCCAATCACATGACTGGTGATGAGAAAAATCTTATTAACATGAGTGAATATAAAGGAGTTCGAGTAGTGGTGACTGCAAATAATTCAAAAATGTCAATAACTCATATTGGCAAGACGGTGTTTGTGCCTCATCACAGCTCAAGACAACTAGAACTTCAAAGTGTCTACCATGTCCCAAGTATGAAGAAAAACTTATTATTTGTATCACAACTAATAGAGTCTGGTAACTATATCTTGTTTGGACCAAATGACGTAAAATTATATTGAAACTTAAAAGTTACAAGCACACCAATCATGGAAGGGAGAAAATTAGAATTAATCTACGTCATGTCAACATAGACAACTTATGTTGAGAAAACTCGAAGTAATGAAACAATTGATCTATGGAGCACACGTCTTGGGCACGTGAGCTACAGCAAATAAAAAATATGATGCAACAGTCGATATTAAAAGGTCTTCCCAAGCTTGAGATTAGAGGAGACATTATATGTGATGGATGTCAATATGGGAAAGCACATCAACTTTCTTATAGAGAATCGAAGTATCAAGCAAAGGAGCCATTGGAGCTAGTACAATCAGACATATTTGGACCAGTGAAGCAATCCTCCATCAGTGGTTATCATTACATGGTAACATTCATTGATGATTTCTCAAGGTACTTATGGATTTACTTCTTAAAAGAGAAATCTGAAGTATTTGAGAAGTTTAAAGAGTTCCTATATACTGTGGAGAATGTTATTGGAAGAAAAACCAAATGTCTCCGTATGGACAATGGGGAAGAGTACACATCACAAGAGTTCAATGATTATCTTAAACAGAAGATGATAAGACGACAATTAACTTGCCCAAATACGCCACAACAAAATTGAGTGGCTGAAAGAAAAAATAGGCATTTGGCAGAGATTGCAGAAGTATGCTGCATAGTATGAATGCACCATTAAGGTTTTGGGTAGAATGCATGGAGATTGTTGTCCACATCACCAACAGGCTGCCGCAGGCAAGATTGATATTCATCTCACCATTTGAGAAACTTAAAAAGATGACTCCTACCATAAGCCACTTTTGAGTTTTTGGTTGTGTGCTATGTGTTCGTACCAAATCATCTCCACAGCAAGTTTGATAAGAATGTTGTTTATTGCATCTTTGTTGCATATGACGAACAAAGAAAAGGATGGAAGTATTGTGACCCTACAACAAATCGGACATATGTGTCAAAAAATGTGGTATTTGATGAAGCGTCATGTTGGTGGTCCAAAGAAGTCTCCCTGCCAGATTCAATAACTCTTGAGCAAAAGCTGCAAGATAAGTTCAACGAAGTAGAACATGGGAATAAGATAGAATCAAACCAGGAGGTATCTTCACAAAAGGAAAAGAAGAGTTTATGACAAACTGGAGCTTGTGAAACACCAGATGAGTTGCAAGAAGAAGTCCAAGAAGAATCACAATCGCAACTGAGGAGGTCTACAAGACTGAAGCGTCCAAACACCAAGTACATAGATGCAACATTAAAACCGAGGTGGTTAACATCCAAGAGGCTACTAGCTTTGAAGAAGCTGCAAAGATTAGAGATCGGAATAATCCGATGAAGGTGGAGATCCTCAAAGGGCATGGACGTCATGATGCTTGCCAAGTGTCAGGAATCACGCACAAAAGATGCAAAGACAAAATTAAGTTGGTGTTGAGGGGGAGTGTTAAGAATTCATCACCAACTTAATCATTTGCTTAAGACAACCCAAGAAAAATTTAGAATATTCTGGAGTTGTAGAGAATTAAATAAAGATCTTTAGAATGAGTATTCTAGAGAGAATAGTCTAGAAATGTTCTAGAAAAGGTAGTTCTAGAAAAAGATAGCTAGGAATATTCTAGAATAGAGTAGTATGTATCTCTCTAGATTCTTCCATCACCTCCTATAAATAGAGATGGTCCATTTAAGTTGTAACCAAGCAAGAAACAAAGTAAGAAAGCAAGAAAGAAAGTAAGAAAGAAAACAAGAGTGAGTGCTAAGTCAAGAGTGTTGCTGAAGCAAGCAACAGGTGTGATCAAGATTGTAAGACCGAAGCTAATTCTTACTTTGATATAATAAAATTCAAGTTGTGAGAAGTCGATTGTGCCCATCGTCTCAAAACAACAAATATATATCCAACAACCAAGACATTGAAGTGTGGGAGACCTATTTTAACAATTCATCAAGGAAGCATCTTCAATATCAAGTTTTCATGCATTGGCAACGCACGGCTCTAACCTCAATAAGTGATCAACCACTTGATTCTCACACTGCTTCCTATCTTTAATCTTGAAGTAAAGTTATTGAAGGAGAAGAACCCACATAATAAACTATGGTTTAGCTTCCCTATTTTCCATTAAGTCTCTAAGGGTTGCATGATTAGTTTGAAATACAACTTTTATACCCACAAGTATGCTTTAAACTTCTCAAAGCCATACACAGGAGCGAGGGATTCCTGCTCCGTCACTTTGTAATTTTTTAGTGAAAAATTTAATGTCATTCTAGTATAGTTAATGGCGTGAAATAATTTATTGTTACACTATCCAAGAACAACACCAAGAGCCACTCCACTTGCATTGAACATCATTTCAAACGGAAGACTCCAATCAGGTGTATTTATGATGGACAAATGCCTTCTTACAACTTGCATCAAAATTAAACACAATCTCCTTTTCAAACAACGTACACAAGGGAACAATCACCATAGATAAATCTTTTATGATTCACTGGTAGAATCCAGCATGGCCAAGGAAACTCCTTCCGCCCTTCACTAATATAGCAAGAGGTATCATGTCAATAACATTGATTTTAGCTTGATCAACCTCAATCCCCTTCCCAAAAATTCTTATCCCAAAGGAATATCCCCTCCTTCACCATGAAGTGACACTTTTCAAAAGTTAGGACTTGATTTAATTCAACATATCATTTCAAGACTTTCCCCAAATTGTCCAAGAATTCTTCAAATGAGTTCCCAACCACAGAGAAATCATCCAAAAAAAAAACGTCCATGGATTCCTCTACCATATATGAAAAAATAGCTTGAATACACCTTTGGAAAGTGTACGGTGCAGTGCACAACCCAAAGAGCATCCGCTTGAAGGAAAATGTCCCATCAGGACACAAAAACATTTTATGCAATAAAATCAAGAAGAATTTGATTTGATAGTATTAGAGTATTATTGTTTGATAACAACATTTGAAGTCGAAAATCCTTTAAAATTTTATTGATGACTTAGTGTATGTATCTTGACTTACAAGTCAACAATGACAAAACAAGATTTTTTTGTGATTGAGAAAAATGACTCTTTAATATAATAGAAATGTTGGGAAAATCGTATTCGTTTATTTGGTTACTTGATGGACATATAAAATTAAAGATTAAAGTCTATGAGTTGGGTCCCCATCTATTTATTTGAGTTACTGCCACCTTTCACTGTTCACTTATTTCCTTCATTGTATTAAAGTCATAGTAACATAAGATAAAATTAGATTTCCTCTAACAATTTTACATAAATTTTCATGTTCAAGATGTCGTACCTTTATTGAAGCTCTACTAAATACGAATTCACACCAACAAATTTCACATTGAGAGATAAAATTTTCACTATCAAATTAAAGTAGAAGAATTGTCAACTTTGATTCTGATGCAAATGAATAATTTTGATGTATTAATTCTGAGCAATCACTTTTTGGCACAAGCAAATAAGGAAAAAATAGATGTTTTTTGTACGCTTTTCTAACATAAATATTGTTAAGAAATCTCCGGCATGAGAATGAAAAAGTTACTTGGAGGTTCCAAGGAGTAGAAAATATTCTAAGAATCTTTCAAACCTCTACCAAGAATCTGGACAACCCACTCGTTTGGAGACACAAGCCTTTTCCACCAAGACTCTGTATTTTTGTTTATACATACATACATATATATATATATACATATATATATATATATATGTATATATATATATATACATATATATATATATATATATATACATATATATATATATATACATATATATATATATATATATATGTATATATATATATACATATATATATATATATACATATATATATATATATATATATATATATTACCTTAAAACATGAACTCCTAACTTGAATGTTAAATTACTATAATACCCCTAACTTAGGTTTTGACTTTTTCGATGAGTTGTCACTTTCGAAAGGATTGTGATTTCTTAGATAGGTCATGGCTTTTCATATAGGAAACAAAAAACACTTGTTCATACTACCCTCTGTTTACTATAAATAGAAGGATTTCCTCTCATTTTTCAACTACAATTTTTTTTTTTTTGAATCTTCTACTCTTCTTCTTCATGTATTTTAAAAAATTTCTTGTAATCTTTTGTCGTTGAGTGAGTTCGATCTTTAGCGAAATATGAGGTACCACTATTCTGATTAAGTAATATGTTCAATCCTAAGAGGGTATATTCCTTAACCTCAAGTACTTGAGAAAAATAATTCTGATAATATAATAATTATTTTTTGGTTTAGTATATACATTAGTATGTAATGTTCCAATATATGAAGTCAACATGATGTAGTCTAAATTTATTTGTTTTTGTTAATATTTTCTCTTGTGATGTAGATATATGCTTCTGAATATCTTTATAAAAAATTATTAAAATTCTCAAGAGTAAGAGAATTAGCACGATTTTTTTTTTTTAAGAATGACTTTATTTATAATTGTTACTTATGTGATTTACATTGTCAGAAAGTTTGCTTCAAAACAGTTATTACCATATATACATTGCCCTTTTGTTTTACTGATTTACTATTTCTTAATATGTAAGTATTTTCGACGAAGGAAAGTCTATATGACTTGTAATAACCCAGTTCACGTTTGTATTAGCTTAATTTTTATTGTAGTCAAAATGTATTTGTTTTTGTCAACAATTTCTCTTGTGATGTAGATATATGCTTCTGAATATTTTTTCTAAAATTATTAAACTTCTCAAGAGTTAGAGAATTGTCACAATTTATTTTTTCATGCCCAAGACAAAAGAATGACTTTATTTATCAATGCTGCTTGTGTGATTAAGATTCTCAAGAAGTTTGCTTCAAAATAATTATTACTTTATAAACATTGCCCTTTTGTTTTACTGATTTACTATTTCTTAATATTTTAGTATTTTCGACAAAAAAAATTCCATATGACTTGTAATAACCCAGTTGAAATTTGTATTAGTTTAATTTTTATTGTAGTCTAAATTCATTTAGTTTTGTTAACAATTTCTCTTGTGATGTAGATATATGTTTCTAAATAACTTTTTCCAAAATTATTAAACTTCTCAAGAGTTAGAGAATTGTCATGATTTCTTTTTTTGATGCTCAAGACAAACGATGACTATATTTATCAATGCTACTTATGTAATTTAGATTGTCAAGAAGTTTGCTTCAAATTAGTTATTAATATGCAAAAATTGCTCTTGTATTTTACTAATTTATGATTTCTTAATATTTTAGTATTTTCGACAAAGAAAAGTTCATAGTACTTCTAATAATGCCAGTTGAAGTTTGTATTAGTTTAATTTTATTATATATTTAATATCTAATTTTTATGAGGTAACTTATTTTCATTAATGCAAAACATGATTGGTTGAATAAATTGAAAACTGTTTACAAGTATATGAGCAATATCTTTGTTGGGTGTAAGATAAACAAGTGATTATATATATGATTTCACAGATAATATATATTCTTTAATTTAAATTTTTAGTTTTTACAGTAAAAAAAAAAAAAAGGAAACCTTTCTCAGTTAACTATGGACAGTCGGATAACTATCTTTTATTTATGTACACTGTCAATCGAGAAGTCAACTATAAGAGCCAATAAAAAGAACGTCATATATTATATTATAGTTTACAAAATAAAAATTAATATACAAAAATAGTTCTAAAATATATAATGTAGTTCTTCTCCACATGTTCATATGACATCTAAATAGATTAAGTGGAATACATGTGCAAAGCACAACTGGTTAGATGACAAGAGAAGGACACAAGAAATATCGTCTACAAGGTAACATTACTGAGATACAAGTAATTACATGATTGAACCTCATCAAATTGAAATAAATATATAAATTAGTGCATTTAACTAATAAAATTTTTCACTGACCATCTTCATAGGTTCGTGTGAATAAGAGATATATATGACAATCTACATTGAATATTCACAAAAGAATCTGCAATAAAATTTTGTGCAAGATTATTATTCAAATAATTGCTTAAATTTTCTGAATTGATAATCACGTGCAACGCACGTGTGTAAAAGCTAGTATAACCAAAAGTGAGAACAAAAAAAGTTAAAAGTTGAAATACCATTTTACCCTACACTAAAAAAAATATTTTGTAATAGTTAATGAATTAAATTAAATAGTAATTATTTTATAATATTATTATATTACACTTAATTCTAAAAGTGGAAAGGTGTTCAGTAAAAAATTCAAAGAAAAATATTCATAGAAATTATTAGACATTTTTATCCTTTCAAAAAATAAATTAGTTACATTTTTTTTAAAAAAAAAACTATATATATATCACTAAACTAAAAGTAGAAAGGTGTTAAGTAAAAATTCAAAGAAATAAGATTCATAGAAAATTTTTAGACATTTTTATACTTTTAAAAAATAAATTAGCTACATTTTTTTTAAAAATGAACTGTATTTATTTTTATTTTTCTCCTTCTTTTTTCAAATTTTCAACTTCTATTTTTAAATCGTCGAAAGAAGAATCTTTTTCAAGAAAATTATATATATATATATATATATATATATATATATCACTAAACTAAAAGTAGAAAGGTGTTAAGTAAAAATTCAAAGAAATAAGATTCATAGAAAATTTTTAGACATTTTTATACTTTTAAAAAATAAATTAGCTACATTTTTTTTAAAAATGAACTGTATTTATTTTTATTTTTCTCCTTCTTTTTTCAAATTTTCAACTTCCATTTTTAAATCGTCGAAAGAAGAATCTTTTTCAAGAAAATTATATATATATATATATAATATTACACTAAATTCTAAAAGTGGAAAGGTGTTAAGTAATAATTCAAAGAAAAAATATTCATAGAAAATTGTTAGACATTTTTATCCTTTTAAAAAATAAATTAGTTACATTTTTTTCAAAAAAAGAATTGTATTTATTTTTTATTTTTCTCCTTCAATTTACTTAAAAATTATGGTTACTTAATTTGTAAAATATTAATATTTTAATTACATAATGATATATATGAAGCCCAATAATTATACTTTAATTCTTGTGTTATGGCATTATAATTAAATTGATTAGTTTAATTAATTTAATTAAAGTTGAGGACAAAGCAATGTATGAAACTCTTCTAATTCAGTGACTTTTTGAATTTTGAAACCAAAAATAGAATTTATGTGTCATAATTCAATGTGTCTCATTATTGAAACTCTTCCAATTCAGTGACTATGAATTTTGAAACCAAAAATAAATTTATGTGTCATGATTCAATGTGTCTCATTATTGAATTTTGTTAGGTGAAAAGACAGTTAAATATCACTATAAATACAAGTAAATTATAGCCACAATTTGCTTGTCCCTCGATCATCATATTTTTTTCTTTTTTGTCATCTACGGTTCTCTAATATTCTTCCTAGATAATGATATAACAGGTCGTCACGAAGCTAACCGAGGAGAAGAACATATGAAATCATTCTGAAGTTAGCTTTCTTACGATGGAATAGTTGAAGGTAGAAGTATAAGAGATGAAGTCATGAAAAACAGACGTTTTCTTACTGTAGAATAGTTGAATTTAGAAGTATAGAAGAGATGACCTATCAATTGTAACTACCCTAAGTAACTTCTAAACACCTAGAAATCATTCAGAAACATGAATCATAAATTCAAATTCAAGGAAAGTTAAGAGCCAAGTCTAGAGAGTTCTTAGATTCTTTTACAGAAGTCTTTTGCAAATGTTTTAATCTTGATTTAAGACTTGAGTTTTTAGTTAAGTAAGAGTAACAAATGAAGTTCATTTCTTCAAAAGGAGTATATGGGAACTAAGTATTCCTAGAGAGTGAAAGTTTTCACATTTAAACAAGAGAGGGAACACTAATTTTCAAGAGAGCCTTTGAGCTAGTTTTTGAGTAATTATCTCAAACCACAAAAAGAGTGTTTATTTTTAATCATATGAGCTGAGTATTTTGGGAGTAGTATTGAGCACCGATGTGGGGACGAGTTCATAACAACTCAATGTCTCCATAAACCATGTAGCCAACGTGGGTAGAAAAGGGTAATACTTTTTAGATGATTCCTTAGTGCTTTTTAGCATAGACTAGTGGATCCACTTAGTTGAGGTGTTCTATATCCCGACAAGTTATAGGACAGTTATGGCAGCGTGGGCTAGACGTTGTATCATCTTATAGCTCATAGTGATGGTTGTCGGTTAGAGAAACTCCCACAAAATTATATTACTTTATTAAATATGTAGTTGTTACCTACTGTTTTAAATGCTTTATATAAACTGCACCTTTACAATTGTTTATTTCTGCATTGAGTTGAGTATCCATGAGTTTGAGTAAAGTTGAGGTAAGTGTTTCTTTAGGATTCCCCTCGCATGCTCGTACATTCAATGTACTGATACCATTTGGCATGTATCATTTTATGATGTAGATACAAGTAACCACGATCAGCATCCAGCGCCTCATTGATCTAGTTGAGCACTCAGAGTCAGTTGGTGAGCCTTCTTTCTTTCCGAAGGATCCATTTTTACATTGTTTTTAGTATTTCAGTTGTTAGGATGATCGGGGGTCTTGTACCGACATCCCTCCATTTTTTAGAGGCTTCAAGGCGGATAGTTATAGTTCATTAGTCTTTTCATTTCCAGTTGTTTATGTTAATACATTGAGTTGCCATTTTTGCTAGTCGAATGTTTATTTTAAGACATTCTAAGTTATTGTATTAGTTATCTTTATAGATTGTTCTTATTATTTAAGTCTTTCAGTACAAGTTAAGCTAGGCAGAGGGTTTGCTTGGGGCCAGCAATGATTCTCGAGTGCCAATTCTGCCCACGGTGTAGGCAGGGGGCGTGACGTACTTGGTATCAAAGCATAGAGTTTAAGAGTCCTAGTCCTATAGAGTCTATGAATCCGTGTCTGTAGAGTCCTAGTTATCGGTGTGAAGCGTGCCACATCTATAATTAGGAGGCTGTGACATTTAGGAACTATCTCATTTCTTTCAACATTCATTTCATGCGATAGAGTTAATCTCTATAAAATTTCCTTCTAACTCGTGCTTGCACGTGTCTTTCAGATCATGCCTCTATGAAGAGTTGTCTAAAGTCGACCTGATAGGAGGAATGTCGAGGAACAAGGGTTACCTAATTCACTTGAAGTGCAATCCCAAGGAGAGGTCACAATTGCTGAGTTCAGGGAAGCAATTAGAATGCTAAGTCAAGCTGTGACCAACCAAGCTGGGCAGAGGGAGAACCGGCTAGAAGGGAATGATACTTCAAGGATCCGCGAGTTTCTAAGGATGAATCCTCCAAGATTCACAAGTTCAAGCGTCATTGAGGATCCGAAAAGTTTTGTAGCGGAACTGCAGAAAGTGTTCGAGGTTATGCACATTGCAGATGTTGAGCGAGTGGAACTAGCTGCCTATCAACTAAAGAGTATTTCTAGGACTTGTTTTGACCAGTAGAAGAAGAGTAGGGCTGGGGATGCACCAGTTTTGAGTTGGGATGTGTTTGCGAGTGCTTTCTTGGGGTGTTTCTTTCCCCGTTAATTGAGAGAAGCCAAGGTACGTGAATTTCTTACCCTTAAGCAAGAACCTTTGAGTGTTCATAAGTACAGCTTGAAGTTTACCCAAATTTCCCGATATGCTTCGAAGATGGTTGCTAATATGAGGAGCAGGATGAGTCTGTTTGTCGTTGGGTTGTCTCGTCTGTCAAGTAAGGAGGGAACACCAACTATGCTAATTAGGGACATGGATATAGCAAGGTTGATGTTTTATGTGCAGTAGGTTGAGGAAGAGAAGTGAATAGATGGAGAAGAATTCAGAAACAAGAAGGCTAAGACATCAGGGAATGGGTTCGAGCAGAAAAAGAATAATGTGAATGGGTCACCTTTCCAACATAAGCAAAAGGAACCTGCTCCATCATCTATTAGTGCACCTACACCAAGGAACAAAGGTCAGTACAATAGTCTGAATTCACAGAATTTTAGAGCTAGACCTATGCATTCTCAAGGTAGTATGGCACAAGGGGGTAATTGGGCTCCTGCATGTGCTAAGTGAGGTAGAAATAACCCTGGATCATGTCATAATGGCTCCACTGCTTTTTTCAAGTGTGGTCAAGAGGGTCACTTCATGAAAAAGTGTCTTAGGAATTGCAGGGTAATGAAAATAAGGGCAATAGAGCCCAATCTTCTTCAATTGCTCCACCAGATAGAGCTGCACCTAGAGGAGCTACTTCAGGGACTGGAGCAGGAGCAAATCACCTTTATGATATCACTAGTCACCAAGAGCAAGAGAATTCTCCAAACATTTTCACTGGTATGATCAAAGTATTTACTTTTGATGTTTATGCTTTCTTAGATCCAGGAGCGAGTTTATCCGTTGTAACTCCTTATCCTACAATGAATTTTGATGTTCTTCCTAAGAAACTTCATGAGCCCTTCAGTGTTTCTACACCTGTTAGTGAGTTTATTTTAGCTGAGAGAGTGTATTGTGATTGTGTTATTTCCATCAATCACAAGAGCACCATGGTTGATTTAGTTGAATTAGAGGTGGTAGATTTTGATGTCATTCTAGGTATGGACTAACTTCATGCCTATTATGCCTCCATTGATTGTAGAACTTGAGTTGTTAGGTTCCAAATCCCTAATGAGTTAGTTATAGAGTGGAGTAGCAGTTCAACAGTGCCTAAGGGGCGTTTCATTTAATACCTTAAGGCGAGAAAGATATGTTCCAAAGGGTGTGTCTATTAATTAGTCTGAGTTAATAATTCTAGTGTTAATACACCTCCTATTCAGTCAGTTCTAGTCGTGAGTAAGTTTCCAAAGGTCTTTCAAGACGATCTTCTCGGAGTCCCTCCTGAGAGAAAAAATATATTTGTTTAGATCTTCTTTCCAATACTCATCCTATATCTATTCCTCCATATAGGATGGCACCAGCAATGTTAAAAGAGCTAAAAGAAAAGTTGAAATATCTCCTTGAGAAGGGCTTTATTCGACCCAGTGTCTCACCTTGGGGTGCTCCCGTCTTATTTGTGAGAAAGAAGGATGGTTCTCTTAAAATATGTATAGATTACCGTCGATTGAACAAGGTTATTATTAAGCATAAGTATCCTCTTTCGAGAATTCATGATCTCTTCGATCAACTTCAGGGTGCCACATTTTCTTCTAAGATAGACCTTAAATCAGGCTACTACCAGTTGAAAGTAAGGGAATGTGATATTCGAAAGACAACATTCAGAACTCGTTATGGTCATTATGAGTTCCTAGTTATGTCCTTTGGTTTGACCAATGCTCCATCAACATTCATAGACCTTATGAATAGAGTATTCAAGTCTTATTTAGATACGTTTATTATCGTATTTATTAATGACATTCTAATATATTCGAGGAATGAGGAAGATCATGCTAGTCATCTCACAGTAGTTTTGCAAACTCTAAAGGATAAAGAGATCTATGGTAAGTTAGTAAGTGTGAGTTCTGGCTTGAGTCTGTGAAATTCTTAGGCCACACTGTTTCTGGTGATGGGATGAGAGTTTATACTCAGAAAATAGAGGCAGTGCAAAATTGTCCTAGACCCACATCTCCAACTGATATTAAGAGTTTCTTAGAGTTGGCTAGATATTATAGATGGTTCGTCGAGGGGTTCTCATTTATTTCATATCCTTTGACCAAGTTGACTTAGAAAACAATTATGTTTCAATAGTCTGAAGCTTGTGAAGAAAGCTTTCAGGAATTGAAAACTAGGTTGACTACTACCCAGTATTGATCTTACCAGAAGGTACTCAAGGTTTTGTTGTATATTGTGATGCTTCTAGAGTCGATTTGGGTTGTGTATTAATGAAGAATGACAAAGCTATAGCTTATGCCTCCGGACAACTGAAAGTTCACGAGAAAAATTACCTAACCCATGATCTAGAGTTTGATACCATAGTATTTGCTTTGAAAATGTGGCGTCATTATCTATATGGTGTTCATGTGGATGTGTTCACCAATCAAAAGAGTCTTCGGTATGTGTTTAGCTAGAAAGAGCTTAATCTCAGACAGATAAGGTGGTTAGAGTTACTCAAGGATTATGACATGAGTATTCTCTATCACCCACGCAAGGCTAATGTTGATGTTGATGCCTTGATTAGGTTGTCTATGGGTAGTATTGCCCATGTTGAGGAAGAAAAGGGAGAGTTAACAAAAGATGTGCTTAGACTTGCAAGATTAAGAGTTCCACTAATGGATTCCATAGAAAGAGGAGTAATGGTAATGAATGGGGCAAAATCATCATTAGTGTCAGAGGTGAAACAAAAGCAAGACCAAGATCCTATTTTGGTTGAATTGAAGGCAAATGTTCATAAGCAAAATTTGATGGCTTTTGAACAAGGGGGAGATGGTGTATTGAGGTAACAAGGTAGGTTGTGTGTACCAAGAGTGGATGAACTCCAAGAGAGGATCATAGAGGAAGCTCATAGCTCTAGATATTCTATCTATCTGGGTTCCACAATGATGTATCGTGACTTGAGATAAGTATACTAGTGGAATAGAATGAAGAAAGGTATTGTTGAGTTCGTTGCCAAATGCTCGAAGTGTCAATAGGTTAAAGTAGAGAACCAAAGGCCCGGTAGTATGACTCAGAATATAGAACTTCCAGACTTGAAGTGGGAGATGATCAATATGAATTTCATTACTGGGTTGCCATGGTCTCGCAGGCAATATGATTTTATTTGGGTGATTGTGGGTCGAATAACAAAATCTGCCCACTTTTTGCTGGTAAACATTATTTATTCAGCAGAGAATTATGCTAAGTTATACATTCAAGAAGTAGTAAGACTTCATAGAGTCGTTGTTTCGATTATATCAGGTAGTGGTGCACAATTTCCTGTACAGTTCTAGAAATCTTTTCAGAAAGGCTTGGGTTTAAAGGTAAACTTAAGTATTGCTTTTCATCTTTAGACAAATGGTCAAGCAAAGTGCACTATTCGGACGTTAGAAGATATGTTGAGGGACTGTGTGATTGATTTCAAAGGTAATTGGGATAATCATCTAACCCTCATTGAGTTTGCTTATAACAATAGTTATCATTCTAGTATTCAGATTACCCTTATGAAGCTCTTTAAGGAAGAAGATGCAAATCTCCAATTGGATGGTTTGAGGTTGATGAAGCTGGGTTGATAGGACCAGACTTAGTTCATCAAGCTATGGAGAAAGTGAAAGTTATTCAAGAGAGGTTGAAAACAACGCAGAGTCGTCAGAAATCCTACACTGATGTTAGGAGAAGTAAGTTAGAGTTTGAAGTAAATGATTGTACTTGAAAGTTTCACCCATGAATGGTGTTATGATATTTGGTAAGAAAGGGAAGCTTATTCCCTGGTATATTGGTCATTATAGAATATCCAAGAGGAATGGCAATGCAGCTTATAAGTTAGAACTACCACAAGAGTTAGCAGCGGTCCATCCGGTATTTTATATTTCCATGTTGAAGAAGTGCATGAGAGATCCTTCACTTATCATACCTACTAAAGATATTCATATCAAGGATATCTTATCTTATAAGGAGATTCCTATTCAGATTCTAGATCGCCAAGTTTCCAAGTTGAGAACAAAAGAGGTAGCATCAGTCAAAGTTATAAAGAGAAATCAATTTGTTGAGGAAGCTACTTGGGAAGCTGAGGAGGATATGTAAAAGAGATACCCACACCTCTTCGAATTCGTGTAAGCCCTAAAATAAGGTACTAATCCTTTTCTTGGCATTTATTTTAAGTTGGCATGTTGTATTTACATTTTTGCTTGTTGGGTGTTGGAGCTAGGTCTTAGATGTTACACCCTTAGTCTACTTAGAGTGATCTCATTTGAGGACGAATTTTCCCAAGGGGGAGATATTTTAACACCTCGCTAAGTGAAAGAGCTGGAATTTGAAAGAGTCATTTTTGAAAAGAATGAAAAATCTAGAAATTTGTTTAAGTTATGTTAAGTTTGAGTTTTGGGTCAACTTCAAACGATCATAACTCCTTGCTTAGAATGAGTTGCATATGCTACAAGATACCGTAGGAAATATCGTTGGATTATCTTTCCAACACCATTGAGCTTGCTTGCTTTCGAGTTTGTATAAGGGAGATATCCCCATTTGAAGTCGGGCTGTCTATATAAGGAAAGTCAAAACCAGATTTTTGAAGGGTATTGTGGTCTTTTCACTACCCAATTGATTAAATACATTTACTGTAATTACTTAGGGGTCTAAACTTAATTGGTTCAGTTTAGACAATTGATAATTCACGCTAACATTTTAGAGGGAAGAATTCAAGAGGAGATGAGAAGAAGAAAGTCAAGTTTTGTCGTTTTCATGAGGAATTAATTGTGGATTTCACCAAGGATTCAATCCTATGAGGTATGTGAGTTCACATAGCATTGGGTTCATTCACCTATGCGCCAAACATGTTTAATTTAGTGGAATTTCTTCCTAAAAAGATTGAGAATGACATTCTTAAGTTGTGTTCTTGAATTACTTTTGTTCTTGAATTTGGGATGACATTGAGGTGTTCTTGAGGGCTTAATGTCTATTATTACAGTTTCTTTGAGTTAGATTCTTGTGCATATGTTTTGGGTACCTGAATATGAAGAGATATTGAGAAAAAGAATCAAAGTTAATTGAATTGATGTCTGAAAAAGAGAGGAAAAATTCGCCAGATTCGTCTGGGGTGATGCTCGAGAGGTAGGAAGGCTAGGGCGACGCACCCGTAGTGCACCAAAAAGTTGTCTCTAAACTTTGGGGGCTGGCACCACGCACCAACAATGCGCCAGGGCTATCTGCCCCAACCAGTTTTTTGTCGTTTATCTCGTTTAAGTCCTTCTAAAGTGTACTAACACTTCCTATCAATTCTAACTACTCTAAATGAGTTCTAAAAACATAGAAATCATCCAAACACATGAATCATAACTTTGAATTCATAAATTCAAATTCAAGGAAAGTTAAGAGCCAAGTTTAGAGATATTTTAGAGTCTTTTCAAGAAGACTTTTGCATATGCTTTAATCTTGTTTTAAGACTTGAGTTTTCAGTTAAGTAAGAGTAACAAATAAAGTTCATTTCTTCAAAAAGAGTATACGGGAACTAAGTATTCCCAAAGAGTAAATATTTTCACATTTAATCAAGAGTGGAAACACTGATTTCCAAGAGAGCCTTTGTGCTAGTTTTTGAGTAATTATCTCAAACAACAGAAAGAGATTTTGTTTTTAAACATATGAGCTGAGTATTTTGGGAGTAGTATTGAGCACCAATGTGGGGAAGAGTTCATAACAACTCAATGTGTCCATAAACCATGTAGACAACGTGGGTAGAAAAGGTTCATACTTTTAGATGATTCCTTAGTGCTTTTTAGCATACACTAGTTGATCCACTTTGTTGAGGTGTTCTATATCCCAACAAGTTATAAGACAGTTCTGGCAGTATAGGCGAGACGTTGTATCATCACATAACTTATAGTGATGGTTGTCGGTTAGAGAAACTCCCATAGGATCATATTACTTTATTACATATGTATATTGAGTTCTTACTTACTATTTTAAATTATTTATATAAATTGTACCGTTACTGTTGTTTATTTCTGCATTGAGTTAAGTATCCATGAGTTTGAGTAAAGTTGAGGTAAGTATTGCTTCCAGATTCTAGTTCAAGCTTATGTATTGTTTACAATTCCCCTCGCATGCTCATACATTCAATGTATTGATGCCATTTGGCCTGCATCATTTTATGATGAATGTACAAGTAACCAGGATTGGCATCCAGTGCTACGTTGATCTAGTTGAGCACTCAGAGTCAGTTGGTGAGCCTTCTTGCTTTCTGGAGGATGCCTTTTTACATTGTTTTAGTATTTCAGTTGTTAGGATGATCAGGGGTCTTGCCCTGACATCCCTCCTTGTTTTAGAGGCTTCATAGACAAATAGTTATAGTTAATTAGTCTTTCCATTTCCAGTTGGTTATTTTAAGACATTGAGTTGCCATTTTTGCTAGTCGAGTGTTTCTTTTAACACATTCTAAGTTATTGCATGAGTTATCTTTTGAGATTATTCTAATTATTTAAGTCTTCCGCTACAAGTTAAGCCAGACTAAGGGTTCGCTTCAGGCCAATAATGGTTCTCGAGTGCCATCCTGCCCAGGGTGTAGGCTCAGGGCGTGATAGTAGCCTTACTCCCTATTGATTCTAATTACGGTAAAATACATCTAAATAAAGATAAATCATTCATAACATGAATCATAACTCTTGAATTCATAATTCAAATTCAAGGTAGAGTTAAGTATTAATTATTGAGAGTTCTTTGGAGTCATTTTAAGACTTGAGTACTTGAGGTTGAGGATGAGGCAAGTAGATTTCATTTTTTTAAAAATGATATATGGGAACTAAGTATACCCAAGAGTAAACGTTTTTACATTTAATAAGAGAGGAAACACCTATTTCTAAAAGAGTTCATGAGGAGTTTTGAGCACTATCACTTTTAAGAGAAACATTTTGAGTAATAATTTTAAAGTTGAGGATGAGGAAAATGTTTTATTTTTAAAAAATTTATGAGCTAAGTTACATTTTAGGAGTAGTATTGAGCACCGATATGGGGAAAAGTTCAAACAACTCATAGCCCTCATAAACCATTTAACCAACGTGGGTAAAAAGGGTCTTACTTTTTAGATGATTCGTTATTGCTTTTTAAGCATAGATTAGTGGATCCACATAGTTGAGGATTTATATACCCCGGTAAGGTATAGGACAATTCTGGCAGTGTGGGTGAGATGTTGTATTATCACATAGCTCATGGTGATACGGTTACAGAATCTCCCAAACAAAGTTTATTTTGTACTTTTACATACAAACAAAGTTCTATTGTATTTTCCAATACATTGAGTTGTTATCTACTATTTTAAAAGTTTTTCTTTATATCAAATTATTGTTATTCCATTTATATTGAAATGCATTGAGATTGAGTTGAGGTTGAGTTGAGTTGAGATGAGGTAAGTTGTTTCTTCAGTTCCAGTTCAAGATTATGTCATATTTTAGATTTCCCCTTGGATGATCCTGTATTCCATGTACTGACACCATTTGGCCAGCATCGCTTCATGATGTAGATACAGGAGATCAGATTCATCAAAATGCGCTTTGTTGATACCACAGTTGTCCGAGTTAGCTTTGCTGAGACTCCTTGCTTTCGGAGGATCCCTCATTTATGTTTTATCATTTAAGTTTGTTATTAGGATGTCGTGGGTCTTTTCCCATCGTCTATCTCAGGTAGTAGAGGCTTCATCGATAGATAAACAATAGTAGTTCATGAGTCTTGTTCATTTCAGTTGTTATGTTCTAGACTTGAGCTGCCCATGAGCCAGTTTGAATGTTTTATTTCTAAAATATTTTGAGTATTCCTTTTGAGATTGTTTAGTCAAGTTTACTTTTGAGTTCATATGTTATTGAGTAAGTCTTCCGCTAAGAGTTAAGCTAGACCAAGGGTTTGCTTGGGGCCAGCAATTATTTTTTAGTGTCAGTTGCATCCAGGGAGTAGGCTCAGGGTGTGACAGAAACAACCTCAATCTCACTGTGGTTTGACTAACTCAAGGAATATTAGTTGACTTGCAAGTTGCTACAAAATTCATGAAGTGCAGAGTTGCATCCTCACAGTCTGTACCTCCAAACAACCCCTTTAGATTCAATAATTGAACCATAGTGCCGGTGATGGTGAATTTAACTCTTGGTTGAAATGGTGGAAGCACTATAGCTCCAACCCCATCCAAGTTTAATCTTTGTCATCAACAACTACATGTACTTGTTGTTGACCTCTTCTCTTTAGGGATAATAGTTGTTGTTGAGGGATCAACTCTTCCTCTTCTTCATTCTCAATTTCTACCCTATTCGGGTTGTTTGCATAACTGTTGGAACCCCAAGCATGGCACTCAGTATCCTGTCACAGTTGTCTGTGCATTGCACGTTCTTGAGCGTTAACCATTCTTCTAATAGACCTATGAAGTTTGAGATCTTAAGGAATTAAAGGTAGTCCCTTACTTCTAGTGTTTGATATACACTATTTGAGTCACCTTTATAAGACATAGACAAAAAACTAGAAGTAAAATTAGGAAATACCCTACAAACTAAAATAATTGCAAGTAAAATATTTCTAAGATGAATTCCCCAGCCAAGGCGCCAAAAATTGATACGTCCAAACTTACACCTAACTTAACAAGTATCTAATGGTTGATATCAATTAGAGAACTCAACAAGAGTTGATGTCAATCCCACCAATATTTACAGAAGAAACAAATCTACTAGTTCATATGCTCAATTGCAATTGATATTCCAAGAAAAAAAATTGCATAAAGTAAATATTGGGTTTGTTTTAACATTCAAGTACCCAATTGTAATTAGAGTTAAATAGTAATAGTAACATACAACATTTCCAAAGTTTGGTTATCGATTTAGATTAGACTAGGATTGTGTTCCCCATGACCTTAGGATTACAACTTAGATTTCACTCGAATAATAGTCTCTTGATAGAATGCAAGCATTCTCTAGCAAGATAAATACACCAAAATGTTTATCATCCCTCGTAGGTGAATCTCAATAATCTCCTTTTGGTCCTAGAGTGTTTTATTTTAATCCTTGCTTATTCGTTTAAAAACTATTCCCTCTCGGCTCAAGTCTTTAAAATGAGTTATTAAATTAAAGCTCATTCGCTTCTAACTTTTCCTAATCATAGCCTTATCTCTGGAGCAAGTAATTGATAAAGGCAGGTTTTAACATGTGCACTTGTTAGAAAGCAATCAATGGGAAATTAGATAGGAAGCATACAAAACATCTATTGGCAGTCATTCATGGTTGATTTTCAAGTTGATCCTTATTAATGGTTCCCACATCCCTAGTTGTGATTTTTAGCTTCTCATGTTCTCAACAAAAAAATTATTAAAATTTTATGAAAGCTCTAAAGAAATAAACTTAAAATAATGAAAACCAATTAATCTTGATTAAGAACTTGAATCCCAAGATCAAAGGATGATCAATTATTCAAAAGATAAACCCAAAAGTGAAAGCTATCGTCTTTGCAATGAAAAACTTGTCTCACAATATTGATTGTAATTTACTCGATTCGCTGGCTTGAAACTTACACATTTTACAATATGAGCCACAAAGGTGTCAAGTACAGTGATAAACAACAGTCTGATATAGGTGGAGACATTGATGGACAAATTATCTTCTTCATCAATAATTCAATGCTTTCCTCCCTTCCATAAAATCTTTTACAAACTTTGATTCCTTTACCACTTACACTTTGTTTGGCTTGCATAATTGTTACTATTTTTTTGTTTTTATATTTGGTTCTACTCTTACATTTAGTATGCTTTACATATTTCTTTTATTTTTTTAGTGGTGATACAATTAGTTGATGCATATCTTTGAATCAATTAAATTAAACTCTGAAGTCAATAAAAGAAATATGTGTTATCCAATTATTGTTTATTTTTCCTATGTAACATGTTTTTGTATATGCAGAGGTGATGGGTTGATATATCCTCATGCATTGTTGGGAAAACCACTATTTTTTATGTGATTTCCAGTGACATAGGTGGAAGTATGAGTGGTACTCTTCTATTAGTTTTTCTTCTTACTCATTATTTTGTTGCGGTCACATATCTTGTTTAGTATTCATTTCTTATACTAAGGTATTGAAACTATTAATTTGTAGATTCAACAATATTTTAAATTACTTTTTTATGGTCCTTATTAGTGAAATTAAATTTCTCCACTTTTACCACCAACATCCTACGGGTATTTTGGTTGTTTTGGATTTGACTCTTGACAAAATTCAAGAAGGTTCCCATCAGTGTAAAATTGGGAATTGTAGGAGGCATCTTTATGTTGTATTGTGAAAGATATGTTGAATGGTTACTCCAAGGAATCAGTTTTCCTTGAAGGATTCTAAGATGGAGTCAATAGAATACTTTGAAAGTTTTATCTTAATAATATGAAATCTCTATTGATATTTTATCGGTGGAGATGATTCTACAGTTCATAATATAACAGTATCAACTACTTTCAGAGCTACATTTTTTGTGTTTGATTGATTGGCTTGATTTCAATTAGAAATGAGTTCATCGAGTGTATTTTATATCTTGAATTTATAAATCTATGAATAGGCTACACATGCGATGTATCTTTCTACCACCTCCATATAAGATGGTTATAATCTCATGCCTTACTTGGTTTATGCTTTTATGCATTGGTCTCATGAGGAGATATACTAATTCTCTTGTCTATAACTTTATCTGGCTTATACTTTATTTTATCCAAAATAGAAAGACAAGCTTTCTTCTACCTGCTATGAATTTAACTATTTAGTAATTGTATGCAATATCCTTTTTCTTTAAAAAGGAAATCTTTCTTATGATTGACCTTCCAACCTTCAGTGAAGCCCTTATTGTCCAATTTTGTTGGATTCGGCTCCTTTCCATTTCTCTTCTCTCCATTTTTCCCAAGTTCTAGCTTGGATTGAAGACACATGTCATAGTTTAGAATTAATGGTTGAGATCTAATTAATTAAAACAAAGTCTTAACCATAGTTATTTACTACCATATATTTGCTTCTTAAATATTTTTGCAATCCATTATAATTTCCCTAAATATATTTAAACTTTTCTTTACTATTGTGCATACATATTTAAAACTTTTATTAAATAGTTTTAATTTTTTTGAAAAAAAAAACTGTAATACGATTAAACTTTTTTATTATTCTAATAGAGTATTAAGAGCTACAATGTCTATAGAGCAATATTGACTCCATTCAGGGAGTAAGAAATAATTTATAATTGAGTGACAAAATTTATTTTACTCTTAAAATAAAAAAAAATGTCAGGTCATAACTTTTAATTTTTATTTGGTAAATATTATTTGAGAAATGGTAAACGTTAGGGAAAAAAGTAAAATATCATCAAAAAATTACTCAAGTAATTAAGAAAAGAAATTCTTTTAAATATATTTAGGAATAATATAATGTAAATATAGAATTGTTGGATTGCAAAAGTATTTAAGAAGGAAATATATAAAAGTAAATAATTATGGTTAGGACTTTGCTTTAATTAATTAGATCTCAATCATTAATTCTAAACTATGACATGTGTCTCCAATCCAAGCTAGAACTTGGAGAAAATGGAGAGAAGACAACTGGAGAGGAGCCGGATCAATTTTGTTATGTTCACTTCCAAGTTTATTCAAATTAATACATTTAGATAGACCAATCTGTTGCTTTCTTTTGCAAAAAATTGTTAGCAAACAATGTGTTGGTGTAATATATACCACAAATAAAAAATGTTACAGTTGAAAATAAAATGATAAAAATGAATAAACAATTCTTTAGGCTGAGGCACAGATATCTCACTCTCTTTAAGGAGATTCAAGCCCACTACGACATAATCTACACCGATCCAACAATATCACTCTTGACTTGTCCACTCCAGGATAGAACATGCCAACAACGTCGTCATACAACTTCAGATTAGTTTAAGATTCCAAAGCTCCACAAAAGAACACCTTCCTCAACATATAATTATCCTCTCTCGTATAGTGAATATAGTTGAAGACTTAGAATATTTTTCTATGTCTCAACTCTCTCTTTCACTACACTAATATAACAATACAATACTACTCATGTTTTTCACTTTATATTTTCTTGTACAACTCTGATTTTTATATCTCTTGTACTCAACCCCAAGAAAGACCATCACTAGTTATAAGGAAGGAAGTCTTCCTTGCAATGAATAGAAAGATAATGGGGTTGTTAATAGGGCAAGTGAATGTCCTATAGGCTATATGAGTTATAAGGTATAATGATAGAATAAAGAACGAAATAATGTATTAGAGAATAATGAGGTTTCATTAGGGAAGTTATGGTTATAGAAGACCATTACTTCATTCTGCCAAAAGATGGCCACTTGTAATTACTCCCCAACGTTTAAACTTCATTTTTTCACCAAGGGAGAATGGCTATTAAGGCTAATTAGAGTATGAGACAATTTAATAATATTAAAATGATCAAATGTACTAACAATTCCTCACTCATTGTAATATTATGATAACAGAGTACTTCACAATTTTGTTGAAGGTAGACTATTATGCATAATAAAGGTATACTCTGCATTGAACCTTCACTTAATAAAACAATTATCTTTACTCTAGAGTCAGTAGTGGTCTGATCTCAGACTTGAACTATGATTTCTTTAGGAAAATAAAGTAACACTGCTTACACACAACAATCAAGGAGATGACATAAGTTTTTTTACGGCCTTGTGCTATCCCAGTTTTCATGAATGTTTTTGATAACAAGCTCCTTCTCGTAGAAAGCGGCATACTTTCACACTCACATGGTGAAATCTGTCAAGAATGCTTCTATAACATGACATCTCACTCATACGTGATACATACTTTCATTAAGAGTTTAAAGACTTAACCTCCACAATTCATTATAGGATAAATGCACACACATCGTAGGGATTGAATAAAAATTAATATATAGTGCATTTCACTACAAGTCATCATATGATTTGTTCTTTCCATTGAATCTAGTTATAGGATCTCTAGTCCCAGGTTGGGTTCATCATATAGAACTTAGAATTTATTTATTTTTTAGCTTCAATTTCATCCCCCCTCGATGTGCTTCAGACTCTTCATCTTGCTAAGACCTTGATTTATGAATCTGTAAGATTATCACAAGTTTTAACAGAACTGATACTGATGGTATACCAAAGGTCAATATGATCTCACAATATCGTGGTTTCTTCTCATGAGTCTGAATTTACCATTATAATAGTGATTTTGTACTTTATCAATAATATTGGTGCTATCACAATTAATCAAAATAAAAAAAATTAATTTTTAAAATAAAATGTTTGATATAATAAAATAAATTCACTTTTTCATTTATTAAAGCTTAACTTTTTTTTTACTTCAACCTCCAAAGCAGAGTTAGCAACCAACATGATTTGCTTTTGTTACTTCCATCAAACAACACCGATTTTATCATCTGCACCAACAAAACTTTTAAGTATATCATAATATTTTTCTTATTAAACAAGCCACCAAATTTTGTACCAAGTAAATTAACCTGATTTGCTTGTACATACTATACGTTATATACACCATCATATAAAGTACATTTAATCACATATCTCATATTTTTTTATTAGGCTAGCAAACCCCTTCTTTATTTTTCACACAATTTTCACAATTGAATCAAAAGCAGTTGCAAGACTCACACAACCAATAAGATTGTATTTCGTAATTGTGACATTATGTGACTTGACAAGGAAAATTTCATCACATGTTTTATGGTATTTTTTCATTCCAAGTGTTAGCCCATATTTTTGAGCTTTTGTTATTGGGCCTATTTCCTATTAGGTTAGGTTTAGTTAATGGATACTTATATATTTCCTATTCTTTTGTATTGAGACTAATTCTATTATATTGTAATATAATTCTTGCCTCTTGTTCTTCAATTAAAAGTAGTTCTGTTAACATGGTATCAAGAGCTAAATCGATCCGTGCTCTTTGATTTGTTGGTTGAAGACTTGGTAGGGTTTTCGATTGGTGTTGTTGCTGCTTCCGCTGAGTTCTCGATTGCTATTGCTGATACTAGTTGTTTAGATCAGTTCGACCTAAGGTAGTTTAATTTTTGTTTTGGAATTGTTCGTGTCTTGCTGTGTTTGCTTCTCTTTTGACAATATGACTGGAAAAGATGATTCTCTCGAGTCCATTAATGCTCAATTAGATGGTAAAAATTATGCATATTGGAGTTATGTCATGAAGTTTTCTTCGTGGGAAGAATAAGTGGGGTTATGTCACTAAGGTTAAAGTTAAACCTAAAGATGATACGGCTGCGGATTTTGCATTATTGGTAGACTCATGGGAAACTGCTAATTCCAAGGTTATCACCTGGATCAACAATTATGTAACTCAGTCAATGGGTATGCAATTGGCTAAGTATGACACAGCAAAGGAAGTTTGGGACCATTTGGAGAGAATGTATACTCAGTCTAATTTTGCTAAGTAGTACCAGTTGGAATATGATATTCGTGCTGTTCAACAGAATGCTGTGAGCATTCAAGATTTCTATGCTGCATTGTCAGATTTATGGGATCAATTGGCTTGATTTCTTTGGCATTTACAGTAACTTTAGAGCCCTTGTTAAAACACAACATTCGGCTATGATAAAGTACTTCAGGTGTGACTTAGGGGGCAAATATACCTCTAATGATTTCACTCAGTTACTCGCATCTAATGGCACCATACACTAGTCATCTTGTATCGACACTCCTGAGCAGAACGGTGTTGGAGAAAGGAAACACCGCCATATTGTTGAGACAGCGCGCTCTTTACTCTTATCTGCAAAGGTTCCTAGTATTTTTTGGGGAGAAGCAGTCCTAATTGTTGTATATGTGATTAATCGTATTCCTACTGCATTGACTTTAGGGATGTCTCCGTTTGAGAAATTGTATGGTCACCTATCGGATTATTCTGCATTACGAGTTTTTGGATGTACTTGCTATGTTCTTCGTCTTCATGTTGAACGAAATAAGCTAGGGCCAAAATCAGCTATATGTGTGTTTTTGGGGTATGGTGTTGGACAAAAAGGATATTGTTGCTATGATCCTGTAAGTTAGAAATTATATGTTTCACGGTATGTCACCTTTTTGGAACATATTACTTTTTATTTGATTCCACCTAAATCCCATGATGTAACGAAATCAAATCTTCAGCATATTGATCCTTTTGGCGTTGACATGGAGGTTCCAGTTTCGGATTCATCTATGGCACTTGATGATAGTGCTTCAGCCCTACCTGTGCCTGCGTCTGCTCCTTTGACTGTTGAGACTAGAGACCCACCACCTTCGAGGAGGTCTATGCGTCCTTTTAAGTCCACCAAACTACCATATTTTGCATAATCTACATACTCAACCTTATTTGCTTCCTTTATTGCCAACATACATTATTTATCTGAGCCTGAGTCGTATCAAGAGGCTGTGACTGATCCTCTTTGGCAAAATGCTATGGCTGAGGAACTCACTGCTCTTTATCAGACACATACATGTGATTTAGTTACCCTCCCACCTGGTAAACACACGATTGGATGTTGATGGGTGTATAAAATAAAAATAAAGTTTGATGGGTCTGCTGAGTGATACAAGGCTAGACTTGTGGCAAAAGGATACTCACAAAAATATGGTATGGACTATGAGGAGACTTTTGCCCCGGTGACGACTGTTCGCACTATAATTGTTGTCACATCCGTTCGACAGTGGAAGGTATTTCAAATGGACGTCAAGGATGCATTTCTGAATGGTGATCTCCATGAGGAAGTTTATATAACTCCTCCCCCAGGTATTGACCACCAGCCGGGTGAAGTTTGTCGACTTTGAAAAGCTTTATATGATCTCAAGCAAGCCCCTCCTGCTTGGTTTGAGAAATTCTCCACTGTGATTACTTCTCTTGGATTTTCCCCGAGTAATCATGATTCGGCATTATTTGTTAGATGTACGAGTGCAGGGAAAATTCTTTTATCCTTATATGTAGATGATATGGTTATTACTGGTGATGATTATGGTGGTATTGAGTCATTGATTTGGCCCATCGGTTTGCCATGAAGGATTTGAGCTTGCTGTATTATTTTTTAGGTATTGAGGTGGCTCAGTCTAACAAAGGGTATCTTCTTTCTCAGACTAAATATATATCAGACTTGTTTAAATAGGCGCGCCTTTTTGACAACAAGACTGTAGATACTCCCCTTGAAACCAATGCACGGTACTCTCCTAGTGGTGGTGTTCCGTTATCAGATTCGAGTCTTTATCGAACTGTTGTAGGTAGGTTGGTTTATATTGCTGTTACTCGCCCGGATATAGCTCATGTAGTTCATGTTGTTAGCCAGTTTGTTACTGCTCCTACTTCTGTTCACTGGGGAGCTGTACTTCGTATTCTGAGATATCTTCGTGGCACTCAGTTTCAGAATCTCTTGTTTTCCTCGACGTCATCTCTCGAGTTGCGAGCCTATAGTGATGCTGATTGGGATAGCGATTGCAATGATCGTAAATCCACCACTAGTTTTTATGTGTTTCTTGGAAACTCTTTAATCTCATGGAAGAGAAAGAAACAAGATGTTGTCTCTAGATCTTCCACAGAGGCTAAGTATTGTGTTATGGTTGTGACTACATATGAGATTGTTTGGTTACGTTGGCTTTTTGCAGATATGGGGGTTCACATTTCTTTGCCAACTCCTCTGTATTGTGATAACAAAAGTGCGATACAAATTGCAAAGATTTCTGTTTTTCATGAGCGAACGAAGCACATTGAGATTGATTGTCACTTCACCCGTCATCATTTACAGCTCGGGACCATATTGCTTCCGTTTGTTCCGTCGTCCTTGCAGATTGCTGATCTTTTTATGAAGGCACAATCGGCATCTCGGTTTTGATTTTTATGTGAAAAACTCTCAATGCTTATTTTTGTTGCATTGTGAGTTTGAGGGGGCATGTTAGCCCATATGTTTGGGCTTTTGTTATTGGGCCTATTTCCTATTAGGTTAGGTTTAGTTAATGGATGCTTATATATTTCCTATTCTTTTGTATTGAGACTAATTCTATTATATTGTAATATACCTCTTGTTCTTCAATTAAAAGTAGTTCTGTTAACACCAAGAATGAAGCTTATCTCACCTAAAACATTTCATGTTAAATGACTACTCAACATGTTTTTTATAATTTATTTATAACTCTCATGTTAGATCCAAAAATCATCTCGTTGTAGCCAAACAACATGTGATTTATTCCATAATAAATATATGCGCTTGTAATACTTTTTTTAGAGAATTTCTCAAAGATGCAAAAATTATTTTTTTTTCACAATGACTTTTTCCTCATTTCATGAACCCCCACTATTTTAAGAATTTAAATACTTTTTTTCTCATGAAAAATAGTTTATGAAAAATATTAGCTAAAAAAAGTTTTTTTTCTTTTACCTTTTCTCCACTTGAATTGAGCAAGTAGAAAAATATTTTAACATACACCTCTTCTCTTCCATCTCTTGAATAAGCGGAATTATGTTGAGATCCCTATCTTGATATCCACGCTTTTTCAAACTATAACAAAAATATAAATCTCCTTAAAATTGTTGGCGTACGATATACCACAAATACAAAATATTACAGTTGAAAATAAAATGACAAGAATGAATAAACAAAGTTTAGGTTGAAGCATGGATATCTCGCTCTCTTTAAGGAGATTCAAATCCACTGCGGCATAAACTACACCGATCCAGCAGTATCACTGTTGACTTGTCCCCTCCAAGATACAGCAGCCCAACAATGTCGTATAACTCAAGCAACTCCGAATTAGTTGAAGAATCCAAAGATCCACAAAAGAACACCTTCTTCGACATATAATTATCCTCTCATGTATAGTGAATATAGTTGAAGACTTAGAATATGTTTATATGTCTCAACTCTCTCTTTCACTACACTAATATAAACACAATACAATATTGCTCATCTATTTCACTCTATATTTTCTTCTGCATCTCTTATTTTTATGTCTCTTCCTTATACTCAACCCAAAAGAGGACCATCACTACTATTTATAGGGGAAGAAATCTTCCTTGCAATGAATCGGATAATAATGGATAGTTAATAAGGAAAGTGAATGACCTATAGGTTACATGAATTACAAGGTATAATGATAGAATAATGAGTAAAATAATGTATTAGAGAATAATGAGATTTCAATAGGGAAGTTATGGTCATAAGAGACCATTACCACGTTCTGCCAAAAGATGGCCACTTGCAATTACTCCCCAACGTTTTTTACTTCATTTTTTCACCAAGGGAGAATGGTCATTAAGGCTAATTAGAGTATGTGACAATTAATAATATTAAAATGCTCAAATGTACTAAGACAATGTCTACCTTATTGTTCTGTGTCATGCCAGTATGTAAGGATTCAAATATTATGTAGACTTCTCCTCTCATATCTATTGGCAAGACAACTAGGGATCCTTTTGGATGATATACGTGACATTCCAATTTAGAATAAGAAGTCCCACATTGGCTAAAACACAAAGAGATTTTGGGTATATAAGTAAACACGCCTACTCCCTATTGATGCATTTTAAAGTCGTGTGGGCTTGCCTGTTACAAATGGTAACAAGACCATTCATGTGTCAGTCTTGTCGATGTGGGTCAGAGTTCAATTGAGTTTAAACAAGTCCCAGTAAGGAGGGGCAAATCTCAGTGTTGAGTCACTGAGCAAACCTCAGTACTGAGTCTGGGTAAATTATATGGAGTGGGGTAAACCTTAGTTAGAATGTTGATTCCATAAGAGGGGATGTATGTGACACCCCAACATAGGATAAGAAGTCCACATCAGCAAAAACATAGGATATATATTGGATGTATAAGTAAGCAGACCTTGCACCCTAGTGATGCGTTTTCAAGTCATGTGGGCCTAGGACCAAACTGGACAATATCACTAGAAGGTTGTGTCGTTAAAATATATCCCTCAGAAACTAGTCTCGGATTTGGTGGTTGAGTTTTCTATGTTGTCTTCAGTAATGGTCATTTTATTTTAATTTATAATGGGGAAATTGTATGAAATAGAAAACTATTTATTCAAATTAAATGATATAGTCATAGTATATTTTATTTGTAATTCGCAGCAAGCATCTCATTTTTTTGTCATCTAATTCAGTATACATTTAGCCATTTCCGGTATACAATTACTCATTCGGTATAGAAATGTATAAAATGTGTATGTGTTTGTATAAAGCGAGAGAAAAGTGTATATACAAATATAAATACATATATTTTCGTTCTATACACTTATAATTATATAAATGCATATCTTATTATACAAATTAAAATGTATAAATGAATTTATACAAAACTAAACAATTTGTATAAAATTGGATGTATCTAGCAAATTATACAAATCAAAAGCTCCATAGCAAACATAAAATTTACTATGTAGCGCAATTATGCAAACTATATATATAGCATACAAATATAATTTTTATGTTTGCTATATGTGAAAGTTGTTCATTCATAATTAGGTCAATATTTTGTGCATGTTCATATTTTTTGTTGAAGTATTGAGTTATTAACTGTTATTTTTTCTTTGATTTCTGAAATTTAGTTATGTAGTTAAGGTAGAATAGGAGTCTTTCATCTATTTATTTCCATGATATGACTGAATAAAACAAGCTGAATATTTTGACTTGCGCATTCTTTCCTCTTCTCTGTAGAACAATGTTTTTCTATCTAGGCATTGTAACAAATTTATATATAAAATTGATAAAATGTTTTAGGTTGCTTGGACCGAGCACCCGGAATGTGATGATAATCTTATCCACCATTTTACCGCCCTTTGGTTGCAACAGGCTTGGCACACAAAGGTAAATGTAATGAGCCTAGTGGTCATTTGCATGTTTTACTATTTTGCCCCTCCCTATGGCTTCCTTGTGGTATTTTTTTAGAGTTGGGATGGGTGTCACACTTCTCGAGATGGTTGGGAGAGTTTGGTGTGAATTTTTGTCTTTTTGGAAGTTGTTAAGTGAAAGAATTGACTTTAGGAAACATCAGGAGAGTCGGGTGTCGGTTGAGATTTTCATTGATTTCATTATCTCCTGAAGGGCCATTTTGGGCTAGTAGCATGGTTGATTTGGAGTCCTTAGGCATTCAATGCGAGTTTCAGCTGCTAGGCATTTTTTTTAAAAAACATTGGCCAAAATTTTGATTTCGGTCAACATTATTTATAAATGTGCTCAGATGAAAATTATGTCAGCTTGATCAGCTCTAGAATGCCGAGTTTAGTCTAGAATGACCTTTGGTTTGGATGCCAAGGCAATCTGGATGACTTTGTGACGTTTTGTTGTTCTGTTTGCCTTGTAAATGTTGACCTGAGTCAACATTCTAATGAGATGACCTCGGTTGGTTGTTTCGTCAATTTCATTGAGTCGAAAATGTCTTTTCAGATTGGGTAACATTATCAATTTGTATTCAATGGACCCGAGATAAATATCAAGGGTCTATTCAGAGCTTGGGGCATTTTGCTCCAATAGCTATTGCAACAGTTGCTGGTGTGACGCTTTAGCGACCCTTGACTACTTTAGCGATAGCTGCTTAAGCTGTCTGGATGCCTCTTTAGCGGAAGGGCCTCAGGTAGCGGTGGCCACTTTAGCGGCCAGCTGACCTCTTTCACGATAGCCACTTAAGTGGCCAGGGAATCTCTCTGTAGGAGCCCCTTGGAGTTGGGCCGCTGTAGCGGCCAGCTGATCACGTTTTCAATGACCACTTAAGTGGCCACTTGACCGCTTTTGCGGCCATCGCTAAAGTTATACTTCCTCTTCCCCTTTCTTGCTTCAAAAAAGAACCCCATTGTTATTAAACTCAAAACATATCGTCTTTGAGGAAATCTTGCCCTTTTCAAGTGATCCAAAAGATAGTTTCCTTCCTTCTCACTTTCTAATCTCGATTCTAGCTTTATTTTTGTGCTTCATTTTGTTTTGGACCTTAAATTCTCTTGAATTCAAATTCTTCAAGTATAGTAATTGTACCATTTGAGGTCCAAATTGAATCCCCTTTTTGCCTAACTTCCGAGCATGCAACCTTCATCTCAAGGGGAGCATAATGACGGAATTAGTTTCTCAATTCAATATTGTCATTCAAGGGTCAATTTTTTATCCGATTTTCTGTATGAATTTATATCATTAATATAGGTATCGTTAGTCCTTTATTGACTTGTATTTTCTGTTCTTGATAGCCTGGCAGCATCCAGAGGCTCTTCGAAAGGGAAAAGCACCTGAGTAGAGGTTCGAGTGCAGTTTCATCCTTGCGATAGGTAACAATTTCCCTCTTTTAGACTTGACTTAGCATGATTATGTATATATTTGAGTACTTTGATCATTAGGACGACTTTAGGTTTAGTCTATAAGCTTGCATGATCCTTAGTTGATATTTCAGCTATTTTTAGATTATTTAGCTTAGTATTTTAGTCGATCCATACTACACAATCATTTGTAGACATTGCCCTAGAATAAGGGAATTTTGTTACTCATAATTTGATTCTCAATAGCAGGAGTGAACCCTAAAATTGGAGTAAATATCGTCCAAGTCGTCGTTCACCCAAAAACTAGTAAAAGAATTAATTATAATAACAAAACCTGAGTCCATTTATAGTTGGGCCAAAATACCACTTGCATGTCCACGACATGGAGGCGACATAGACCTACCTATTTTGACAATAACTTTCTCTCCGTGAACCGGAGAGGATACGTAGTCTTCTGTTTAGGCAGCTTCAACCGTCAAGAAATAATTCCCCACTCCACGACACAAAGAGGATACAGAGCTGGAATTTTTTTTCTTCAATTCCTACTTGACTCCCTCTTTTCGCCTCGTCTATTGTTTGCCCATTTTATTTCCACTTCAGATCTAGCTCTCTTACCTGCATGCACTAATCACATGGGTTAGTTAATGACGCATGAACATGACTAGAAAATTATGATTGTCATGAAGGGTTGCTCTCAAACTTAGCTCACGTCTGTGTTTAATTTATAAATGTCTTAGATCACCTCTCATTGTTAGAATGACTGCTAGGATAAGGTGTTGGACTACTAAGTTCTTGCGATATAGTGGAAGGGTCCAACTGATCATGAGCAATCTATTTGAAATGCAGACATATGTTGGAAAACTATATGTCCAGCGGAAGTATACCAGAATCTTACTGCTTATATAAATAATAGATAACCAAACTGTTTATACTAGAACATATACAATTATGCTAGAGCACATAAACTTGCTAAAATTTAATTCAAGAATTACCTCTTGAAGAGTGAACAGATACCTTCAAGTGGATCCCCAAGTTAGACAAACCTTCAAGCAAAGCCACATGATAGACAACAACTTTGCAGTCTTCTACAATGATGCCAAGTTCACATCCGAACTCTATCAATCCTTGGTGGACAAGTATGAATAGAAATCTTCAATCCTTTTTCTAGATTAGAATCCCTATTATAGAGATTTCTTTCCAATCCAAAAAGTAGAAGAAAACTCATTTTTTCTTGAAATAAGAAAAATCACATGTTAGTATTTGTTGAACCAAAACTAATGCACGCTCCTCTTTTTTTTTTTTTTCCTTATAAATAGGATTCTGAGTTCTAGTTAAATATGGGCAACGTAGGGACCACATAATTAACTACTGAGGCTTCCTATTATGAAAATAATTCCAAATAATTAATTTGAATTATTTTTATCACGATAAATTACAAATCATTCCACTAGATTTTCGTAATTGCACTCTTCTATTTATATTTCGTAATTCCCCATTAAATACTTATGTAATTCCCCATGTTAAGATTACATATACTAATCATTAAATTAAATTCATCAATAATTTAATTTATTGATTAATATCCTTTAGAGCACTACTTAACTTATTTCATTTGTCGAATTCATAAATCCACTTGCAAGGTTTGACACGATGAAAACTTATAAGTTCCTCAAAAAGGCATATCAATCAATCTCTATTACGAGACCTGGATTCCATCAACTTACTTATTATTTCACCAATATATATTATTACCATCCAATCTACCAGGCATATTGACCCATCTCAGAATCTCACATTTTAATAAATCAAAATGATAATTAATATATATAGATCATAATAGTCATATTAGGATTGAGAATATAAGTATATTTAACAGTTTAGAGAATTTATTTTTGTCATTCAGTCTTAAACAATTATCTCTACTCGGTGTCGTTCAATACATACAAAATGCACTGGCACAAAAAGTTGAAACTATACCAGTCCCATAATCAAGATAAATTACGTATAATCTTGTGCTACAATCATACCATTGGCATGTCCAAATTTCATCCTAGATTGTGAACAAAAAACTTTATAGTTATAAGAACCGATAATTTAATCATCTATGCATAAGCTAAACCTCTACACACTAAGGGATCGTTTGGTAGAGTGTATAAGAATAATGCAAAATATAGTGTATTAGTAATGCTTGCATTAGTAACGCTTGTATTAGTTATGCTTGCATTAGTCATGATAAGATTTTTTTAATACAATGTTTGGTTTGGTGTACTAAAAATATTATGTGTTACATAGTTTTTTTAGAAAAAATATTTATTTACAAAAATACCCTCAACAAATATAATGGAAAGGATGTAAAAAAAAGTTTTTGAGGGCAATTGTGTCTTTAATAATGTTAATGCATGCATTAGAACCCATTGCATTACTAATGCATAGAAATATATGGTATTAGTAATGCACTCTTCAATACACAATAGAGTGTATTAATAATACAAGCATTAGTTATGCATAGGTTAGAAAGGTGTACCAAACAAGGTACTAATAAAATATCAACCTAATACAAACATAATTTTCTCCAATACACTCTACCAAACAACCCCTAAAAGTATTACCATTTGACCCTTCCACTAAATACAAATAGTGAAAAGACATAAATTCCCTCCTGAAGTTATATCAAAGAGTCACACGCTTAAACTATCATAATGACCTATTACACACCTTTACTATTCAAAAGTGAATTTAATATCACCCTAAGACGTGTAAGACCACTCTCACAGGGGAAAAGACATAAATTCCCCCCTGAACTTATATCGAAAAGTCACTTACACACTTAAACTATCATGATGACCTATTACACACTTTTACTATTCAAAAGTGAATTTAATATCACCATGAGACGTGTAACACCACTCTCATAGGGTGTGGTGTAATATACTCGCTGCCACATCGGCGTTACGTTAGAGCCATGTCAAAAATCATGACTTTTTATAATTTTTTTTGTTCTCTTTTTTTTATTAATTACTTTTCTTTTTTTAACAACATTTTACACTAATTAATCTCCAATTAATTATTAAAATTCTCTAATAATTATACCTTCTTCATCACAAAATCTCACCCACTCCATCTCTTACATCATGGAAAAAATCATATCCGGCTACCTTATTCACTATTGATTTCTTCTTCTTATCACAATCACCATTTCTAATATAATTTTTTTCTTCTTCACTATCTTCAATTTCCACTCTATTTTTTTTCAAAATCGTTACTTAGCGCCACCACACTCAAAAGTTGTCATCTTCACCAAATTCAAAAATTGATTAATCTTCTTCACCACTTTCAATTTCCTCTTCTTTTTTTTTTTCACCCATTACCTAGAACCACCATACCCATAAAGCTACAATTAGAACCAAACTCAAAAATTGATTAACAACCAAAATTTCTTTAACAAAGTCAAAAAATAGAAAAGATAGAAACAATCAACCAAAATCACCTAAACACAACTTAAGAATTTATTTATTTAGGTTTATCCGAAATTCTTTTTAGATTCTTCCTTTAGTAAAATTTATCACAAAATAAAATTATTCACTAACAAATCTATGAGAATTAACCTAATTGCTAATCAAAAAGAAAAGTCGTGCTTTGAGATTGTGATGTATAAAGATTGAAGAAGATGAGATGTGAAAAAGAAGAATAGGTGTGAAGAAGAAGAGGTGTGGGGGTAGTGGTGGGGTGGAGGAGGGTTTTGGGGGGGGGGGGGGGATTAAAAGTTGATTCTAATTATTATTTTTATTTTTATTTCAAACTGACGCGTTTAGGTCTTTTTTTTATTTTATTTCTTTGCCACGTCAGTTTTAAGGGTAAATAAATTCACTTTTGAATAGTAAAGGTGTGCAATAGGTCATCATGATTGTTTAAGCGTGTAAGTGACTTTTCAATACAAGTTCAAAGTGGAATTTATGTCTTTTCTCATACAAATATTATAAAATAATTGTTTATTAAATATTAAAAAAACTAATATTATAAGTAATATTTATGGATAGAAATATAAATACTCATTAATTATATCTCTATTTAAAATTAAATTTACATCCCATTAAATAATAAAAAAATGTATATATTCATTGAATGAATAATTGAGAAATGAAACTTTAACTATTTTAGAGAAATTATACAAATTTTATTTATTGTTGCACCTTTTAGGCATTACATCTGTTGATTGGAATAACATCTATTAGAAATTGATGGTCTTTTTATTCTCTAATAAATGCAAGGTTGGATTATCGTTTAACCCCTATACTAAATTAAAATATTATAAATATTTAATTAACTAAATATTAAATAATAATCATATCCTATTATATTAAAATACTAAATGTGAGAAAATGGTAAGTCAAAAGTTGAAAGAGGAAAATATCCATAGAAAGTTGCTACATATTTTCACCCTTTTAAAAATTAAATTAGTTACTTTAAAAACTTTTTTGTTATTATTTTCATTTCTCTCCTTTAATATACTTAACACAATTTATATATATCAAAGTGATGTGACACTCTTTTAAGAGAGTTTTTTTTTCCATTTTAAAATTAAATTGATATGTTTTTGAACAGTCACTAATACAATGAAGAGCCCAATGTAGGAATCATATATATATATATGAAAGAGAACTCTAGACCCGCCTACGTTGCGCCACTACAAACAAAAATTTCCTTTTAATTTATTTATTTACAAAACTAACATTCCCCTTTCATGAAAAGTTGTGAAATTTATGAAAAATTGTGACTTTTATGAATAGTTGCGACTTTATGAAGAGTTGCGCCTTCTATGGAAAGTTATGACTTTTATGAAAAGTTGCGACTTTAATGAAGAGTTGCGACTTTTATGAAAAGTTGCGACTTTAATGAAGAGTTTCGACTTTTATGAAAAGTTGTGACTTTTATGAAAGGTTGTGACCTTTCCGAAGGGTTGCAACTTTTTCAAATAGTTGTAACCATTTCGATAAGGCACAATAAGCATTTGTTCACGCTACCCTTTGTTGTCTATAAATAGAGGGATTTCCTCTCATTTTAAAACAACGAAAATTATGAACCTCTTCTTCTTCTTCTTCACAATTAAATATTTGTGTACTTCCTCCTGTTGAGTGACTCACCGACACAATTGGTTACGTTACAGATCCTGATATGTATTTTTGTAGTCATTAATTTATACTTATGTTATTAAGGATAAATGATAAGATGTAATAATTATCATTTTCCTTTACATTATTAATGTTTATTACTACGTAATTTTTTATGTAAGATAATATAGTATTTAAATTTTAATGACTGATAAAATTTAAGTATTATTTTATAATTTTCATGATACTACATTCCCGCGCGAAGCACGAGTAATTTTACTAGTTAATAATAAATGTTTAGATTCTACTATATGTTGCCTACCAAGAAATCTCTCTCTCTCTCTCTCTCTCTATCTCTCTCTCTCTCTCTCTCTCTCTCTCTCTATATATATATATATATATATATATATATATATATATATATATATAAAGCTGGATGACAAAAATCTAATGTGGCCTCCTTTGGACAGGATTGCCATTTATCTTTTTTTGTCATTTTTTTGCCTTTTTTCTTAATAAATTCTTTTAAAAAACTCAGAAAAAGTATAGTTAAATATTTTCTCTTTCCTCATTATTATTACACCATTTATATCTTCCTAAAATACCTCTTTTGCCTTTTTGTTTTCCTTTTTTTTTTTTTTCAAAATAAATATATATAAAGCTGGATGATAAAAATATGACGTGGCACCCTTCTTTGGACAGAATTGCCATTTATCTTTTTTTGTCAATATTTTGCCTTTTTTTCTTAATAAATTCTTTTAAAAAATTCAAAAAAAAATACACTTAAATATTTTCTCTTTCTTCATTATTATTAAACCATTTATATCTTCCTAAAATACCTCTTTTGCCTTTTTGTTTTTTGTTTTTTTTTTTTCATAAATAAATACATGTAAAGTTGGATGACAAAAATCTAATGTGGCACCCTTCTTTGGACTAGATTGCTATTTATCTTTTTGGTCAATTTTTTGCCTTTTTTTCTTAATAAATTCTTTTAAAAAAACTCAAAAAAAAGTACACTTAAACATTATCTCTTTCCTCATTATTATTACACCATTTATATCTTCCTAAAATACCTTTTTTGCCTTTTTGTTTTCCCTTTTTTTTTTTCAAAATAAATTTTGCTTTTACAAATTTCAGAAAAAGGCACACTTACATTTTCTCTTCCCTCATTAATTCTATAAAGTACTCCTTCTGTCCCTAATTACTTGTCCATTTTTGAATTGACACACATATTAAGAAAACAATTATTGACATAGTGAATTTATCATTTTACCCCTATTAATTATGAAGTGGATGGATTAAAAATTTAAGATTTTCAAAAAATTATATCATTTTCAAAGTAATTAATTGAGGGTATAATATGTAAAATTATTTTGTCCTTTCTTGATTTGTCAGAATAGATAAGTAATTAGGGACAACTATAAAAAGAAAAATGGACAAGTAATTAGGGATAGAGGGAGTACTATTTATATCTTAGATTTCCTTTTTAATTTAATTTAAAATATTTTTATAAGAGGAGATGTAATGTGGTATTACCTCTTTGATGAATAATCATATTTATATTTTATCATTTTTTTTTAATTTCACCTTTCTCAATTATTATTATTATTATTATTATTATTATTATTATTATTATTATTATTATTATTAAATATTAAATTATTTTAAAAAGTTATCTCCATAACTCACATCTCCATAAATTGTGTTATTAAGCTATTTTTCTTATTAAAAAAAAAAAAAAAAAACTCAAAAGTCGCTTATTTAGTTTATTTTTTCTTATGTTATCATCATCCATCCCTTCAAGCTATTTGTTCCTCTTAATTAACCCATAATGGGTAATTTATGTTTCAGTTATTTAATCTTGAATAGTACTATTATTACCTATTAAAGAGCTTTATTATTCATTAATATAATAATTACATGCTTGTAGTAAAAATATATAAATAGCACTAAAATGTACTCTTCAACTATTTTCCATCTTTCAGGTAATAAGTAACAGATTTTTTGTTACTTCCTCTATCAATCATTTATCATTTCTTTTGATGTCATTTGATTTGTTCTTTTGAATTTTTTTTTGTCTTCAATTATGAAATTATATTATTATTTTTATATATGATTGGGATATTTTGTAAATTATAAATAGGTGAAATAATGAAGTTATAGGTGGATGTAATTTTACATATTTGATAAGTTGATATCTTCTTCTTCTTTTCATCTTCAAGATGTATGAATTTTCATAAATCAAAATCATATTTCTTTCCCAATTATTAGTGTTTTGGTCTCATTTATTTTCTCTTTTAAAAATAATTTATATCCTTACATTATCTTGTATTTTTAAGAGAAAGTATGATTTTGTTCTTTTGAATGCTTTTTTTTTTTGTTTTTTATTATGAAATTATATTATTACTTTTGATATATGATGGTGATATTTTGCAAATTATAAATAGGTGAAATAATGAAGTTTTATATGGATGTAATTTTACATATTTGGTAAGTTGATATGTTCTTCCTTTTTTCCTCTTCAATATGTATGAATTTTCTTATATCAAAATCATGTTTACTTTCCCAATTATTAATGTTTTTGTGTCATTTATTTTCTCTCTTTTAAAAATAATTTATCTTCTTATTTTATCTTGTATTTTTTTCAAAGATAGTTTGAGCATATTTTTATTGCTCAGTGTTAGCTTCAAATTTAAAATTTTTAAAAATATGTCAATAATACTAAAGGAAGATGTTATTTAAAAAAAAAATTATCAAATAATTAACAAATTATTAATGATAAATTAGTAGATGATAAATTTCTCAATTGTCCAAAGAAATATTCTCAATTAAATTGTTAGCTTCAATTTTACTTTTTATTAGTATTTTTTTGGGTAATTTATTTTCTCTCTTTTAAAAATAATTTATCTTCTTCTTGTAATTTTTTTTAGAGATAGTAATTTTGTTGCTTAGTGTTACCTTCAATTTGAACAACATGTCAATAATAATAAAAGAAGTTGTTATTTTAAAATAAATTTTATCGAATAATTTACATATTATTAATGAAAAATTAGTAGATGATAAATTTCTCAATTGTCCAAAGAAGTATTCTCAATTAAATTGTTAGCTTCAAATTACATGTTATAAGTGTTTTTTGGGTCATTTATTTTCTTCTTTTTAAAAATAATTTATCTTCTTAAGTTATCTTTTTTTTTTTTTTTTAGAGACAGTTTTTTTATTGTTTAGTGTTAGCTTCAAATTTCAACAATATGTCAATAATAAAAATAAAATAAGATGTTATTTTAACATAAATTTTATCAAATAATTTACATATTATTAGTGATAAATTAGTAGATGATAAATTTCTCAAGGATTCTCAATTAAACTGTTAGCTTCAAATTTACATCTTATTAGTGTTTTTGTGTCATTCATTTTCTCTCTTTTAAAAATAATGTATCTTCTTACTTTATGTTGTATTTTTTTAGAGATAGTATGAACATGTTTTTGTTGCTAAGTGTTAACTTCAATTTTGAACAATATGTCAATAATAATAAAAGAGACATTATTTTAAAATAAATTTTATTAAATAATTTACATATTATTGATGATAAATTAGTGGATGATAAATTTCTCAATTGTCCAAAGAAGATTCTCAATTAAATTGAAGCTTGAAACTAATTTTGTTGCATGAATCTCTTTGATGTAAAAAAAAATAAAAATCTCTCTCATGTCAAGTTTGCATCCCTAATTTTATTTTATGAAATGAACAATTCTTTTTAGATTTTATGAATTTGTAACATAACATTAATGATTCTCAGACCATGAAAATATTATTCAGAAATTGGCATTTTCCTTCCTCATATTTAAATCCTATTTAATTACTTTAATTTTTCAATATACAATTAAACTTTCTTAAACTTATACTCCTATATAGATATTAAGGGTCATATATGAAATATTCTCTTTTTGATAGTTAATATAAATTTCGTAATCATATTTGTAGGAACATGTAAAATATACACTTACAATAATATATAGCATCACAAGAAAAACAAAAAGTATAATTAAAAAGGAAGAAGAGAGAAACACAATTTTTTTTACTTATTATGTTTTATCCCTCTTTCTTCAATTTTGGAGAGGCTGAAACAAATAGAATGCTTTACAACTTTTTTTTTCCATCAATAGTATTAGAATTTGCCCAAAATGTTTAGACCTTTTAATGAGATTTTTGGCAACATTAAAGGGGAATATGAGTAAAACATTTACTAGATCTATAAGTTGTTGGTATGAATATCCAAATACACTTTTACAAATTAAAATATAAAGCAATTTTATATTAACTGAAACTTTTAAGACCTATTGTTATTTCAATTACTTGTAAGTAGTTCATTATTCAAGTTTATCACAAATTTTATATAATTTTTTTTTTTCAAATTGCTCATTTTCTTCTACTAAACTAAATATATATTTAAACAAAAAAAAAAAAAACCCAACTACAAATGAGTTATTAAGAACTTTTGTTTTCAACTTTCTTCTTATTGAGTTGTTGTAATTATTTTCTTTTAAAATGTAATTGTAGGTTGGATTTAATTTTCAAATTAAGTTTTGCAATAGCATATGAGTTGAGATTATAAACTTATACTTGAATAATCTTTTGGAACAAGAAAACTAATCAAAACTATAATTTTTGATTGTTTATAATATTAAACTATTAGGTAAAAATTAAATCACAAGTTCATATAATCTTTTTACCGTGCAAAGCGCGGATAAGTTCCCTAGTTTTGTATAAATGTGCATATTTTTTATTTCAAGATTAAAGTATAATTTTGTTCTTTCCTTATTGATTTATGTTGTTATTCTTTTCAAATTGAACAAGTTCTCAAATTGAAACAAAAAAAAAAAAAAAGAAGACATTTTGACTAATCTTTTTCTCTTATTGATTTATTTATAATTTTACTTTTTTAGTTGTTTTAAACATTAACCTTCATGACTCATATCTAATTATCTATTCAATAGTTATTGTTTAATATTCATAAATTTGATGCTTTTTATATTCATAATCTTCTAATATTTAATTTTAACTTTACGATGTCTTTTGGTAATTCAACATTTTTATCTATATAAATTCATTTTTTAATTTCATGAAACCCCTACCCAATGCCATCGTTTTCGTTCTATAATCAAAGCAATGAAGCGCTTATATAATTATTGTAATAATTGATTCATAATTTAGTTTGATTTGACGAAGAAGACTCTTCTATTTTGATTGGTTATGGAAGAAATTGTCGACAAGAATTCAAAAAATTATGTATTTTCTTCCTCTATATTGTTATGCTTAAAGTCTTAAAAATGATGTGTATGTTATATTTTTTTCTTCTATGATTACTTTATGTGTTTTCTTTATATTGGACTTCTTTGATTTAATTTTTTATGAATCTATTCATCAGTTTCAACTAACATTATTTTTGGCCTCCAGACGTTATTTGCAACTCATCACACATGTTCTAATAATATTATTACTTTAAAATGTTTTTATACTAATTAATATGGAATACACATACATAGAAAGTAGTTAAGATAATATTGGTGTATCCAAAACCTTCAAATCTTGGGTTTATATATATATATATTACAAACACATTCTAGGTATGAAGCTAATTGAGGAAAACTGTTTTTCCAAGCAAACCAAAAATAAACAACAAGAAAATAGAAAACTACCCTATAAAATGAAATTTAAAAACTCTGCTCTGTTCAAATTATAAAGTTCTTCTGTTCAATATTGAACACTTTTAAAAACAGTGAAACTTGGAGAAGTAATTGTTGCATGATGAGTATGAACTATTGAGGGAAAAACGTTTTCCCAAGCAAAAGAAAAAGAGAAAAGAAACTAAAAAGATTCCCCAATAAAATGAAAAAAAAAAAAAAAAAAACTTCATTCAATTATAATTTGTATAGCACCCCGGCCACCTAAAATTTGTAAAAAAATATTTTAAAGTGAAAAATGGTATTTGAAAATTGGACAAGTTGAAAATTCGGGAGAAGTAACACTCTTTGTCACTCTAATTCATTCTTGAAGACAAGTAGAGAAACTGATTTTCTACTTCACTTTTACTTGCTTTCTCAATTAAATGATTCTCTTTGAAGAGAAGTGGACTTCTACCAACTTGACTTACATTTTGCCTTACGAAAGTGACTTTTATATCTAGATAATCATATACCTAATTTAGTGCATGTACCATCACTTAATTCTATTCTTTCCTATTTTTATTAAAGGTATATTAAACCATACATGTATCCTCGAGCTCCAAAGTGACCAACAACAAGGAGATGGCATCCTTCCTATTCCAGCTTAGCATAATCGATCGAACAGGCTCCAGATGGTTTTCATTCCTCCTCCTGAATGTGAGCTACCCAGCCTTGAAGGCCCGAAACCTAAGGTATGACTTCAAAAATGTAAGAGGTATTTTAACCTGTATAGAACAACTGAGAATGAAAAATTAGAGGCCAATGCTCTTTACTTGAATGGTTTAGTTGAGACATGGTACCATTCATTAGTTTTGAGTAGGGGTGTGGTGACTTGGACCGAATTCAAGGAGGAGTTATGTGATAGATTTGATGCGGAACACTTAGATGATATAATGGAGAAATTTAAATGGCTCAAACAGACTGAATCTGTAGACATGTTTCTAGGCAAATTTAAAGATCTTAAGGCTCAAATGTTGGTGAGAAATCAATCTCTTGTTGAGTCTGATTTTGTTTCCAATTTTATTGGGGGGGGGGGGGGGGGGTTTAAAAGAAAATATAAGATTTGATGTAAAGATTTTTAAGTTCACATATTTTAGATTTGATATTGAGCAAGCTAGAATGCAAGAGAGGGCTATTGAAACTACTCTGTAGAAGAACAAAAATACCTTCAAACCTGTTGGAAATGCAGCTGTTGTTAAGAGCACTAGTATGCTGACAACGATGCCTACTACTTACAAGTTTAGTCTTGAGATTTATCAATACAGGAGGAAAAATCACTTGTTTTTAGATAGACCTGACCATCAATGCAAGAGGAAAAAATTGAACTGTCAAATAGGAGAACTTGAACCTAATCAGGTAGTAGAAGAGGCTAATGCAGAGGTTGAGGATATCATTGAAGGTGATATAGAACAAGAAATAAAAGAAGTTGTGTGTCTAAGTGCACTCTCAGGAAGCCATACTAGGGTAAACACTATTTTGGTCAAGGGATTGTGAAGAATATGAACTTGGACATACTCATAGACTCTGGAAGCACATACAAATTCATTGATGAGGGTAATGTTAAAGAGAATGGTCACAAAGTGAGCTACTATTCTCCCGTAAGAGTGACAGTTGCTGACAGAAACTATGTCATGTGCACTTCACATTGCCAAGGGTTTTCTTGGAAGATGAAGGACAGACCCCACTGAGGAATTGTGAATTATTCCTTTGGGAGTATGTGACGTACTTGGTAATGATTGAATTACCAACTCACAATCATTAGTAAGATAAGTATAAGCAAATATGGATTGTATTAAAAAATTTAAACTTACTAAACACTCTTTAGTAAAATATATTCTTAATAATAGATTTGAAATCACACTTTCTTCTGAGACATAATTGAGTTTTAGAAATCCATAAGAATGCTTCCATTTTGGTATAAGATAAAGAAAAGAAAAGTTTGATGCTTCAATTAGTACATAGTAAATACAAAGGCATTCCTACTGGATCAAGCTTCCAGAAACCTTGCAAGTTGCCACCTCTCTCTTCTGTCAGGCAAAAAGCAGGATTTCGATGAGAAAACCTGAGATGCTCTGATACACATATTTTCACTACTTTGTCAGCCTCTTCTTCTTCCACTTGAGCCTTGTAGACAGACTTGAAACCATTTAACTACTCTAATAACTTCACATCTACATAATTATCAGAAACATCCACTATTTCAACAATCTCATATTCAAAATCTTCTAGCTTATTGTCTTTCATCAACTGAACACTCCAATATTTGTATATTGACCAAACTCACCTATTTTGGGGAAGATCTTGTATACACCCTTCTTCAAAGGTTCTGTAACTACTACATGTGAAAAGTTGTTGGTTACAGTACATTTGTTTAACTTATTGTTTAAAAACTTAAACAATCCACAACCAATTCATTGTTTTATCATGCCATTGCATTGTACTTTTAGGGAGTGGACACACATAAAACCATGCCACATGCAACACAAACTGAGGAAGAAGATCTATCTTTTTTACAAGCCCATAGTACCGGGGCAAGGCATCTTCATTCCTGTATATTGCCCAACATTAACCAATTTGAAATTTTTCTAGTGATTTCTCAGCAGCAAATCTGTAAGACTTAGGTTCAGGAACCTGATTAGGTATTGGTGCAACTCAATTTTCAGCAGAATTTACAAAGTCCGTGAAATTAGCTACGCACTTTGGTCTATGGATGAAGCAGAAACATCTACTTGGTCAATAGGTAAGGAGTTAGGGTTTACTTCAAAGGATCCTTCAGGAACATCATCCCTCTCCATCCCTGTCATCTTCATAGAGGGAATTCGATGAGAGAATCTAAATATACCTTTTGCTGGAACTAGAAATGAGTCTCCTACCCTATGGAAAAGAGAAGTGAAGCCTTTTGTTTTATCCAAGTATGCAACATGCACACCAATAGATTCATTATTGTTTGACAAGACCTCAACAAATTCATAGTTGAGATTTTTACTGCTCCAATCTTTTAGGAGGGCCCACGTTTCTCCTTTCAATGGAAATATCTTTATTGCATCATTATTGTTTCCATTTGTTGCGCATACTAAATGTGAGAACATAAGATGATCTTCAATGTGTTATGTTCTAAGTTTCCTATTTTGAACCTACCATAATAAGCTAGAAAACCCTTATATAGCCATTTGGTTTCATTCTGCTGCTCTGGCTCTAACCATGCTATGCACAATTTAAATTTCGGAGAAAAAATATCCCTGATGATGCCATAAAATCTAGGCATACCATCCAAGATACTTACCCAACCTTAAAGCAGTGCTTGTCCTTGTCCTTGTAAAAATCGCTAAAATCTAGATCTAGATATTCAAATGATTTCGACTCAGTCATTGTACAAAGCCCTACATCAACACTTCCATTTGCAATCTCAATTTCCATATTTGTGTTTTGAAAGCTCTCTTCATTGGACAAACAATCTTTTAATTTATTTCTCTCTCCATTAGGAGTTGCTGCATGAGACAAATGTTGCATATCAAACTCCTTGGTAGGAGATGGATATCCAACCCCTTTAAATCGCTTAGAAGAATATTCATCATCATCACTTAGATTATCACAGTAATTGATACGATGTATACACCGCATAGTTATTAGCCAATTTTCCTCATTAAGACACTGGAGATTCTGCTCAGGCCGATGATCAGATAGGGCCCAATTTTCACTTGATTTAGTTGATGCCCTCTTTCTATTATTTCCTATCATTTCTTGAGCGCCTTTAGCCTTGATAGCCTTTTCTTTGTTGTAGTCCATCACTAGTCCAGACAATCTATCAATTAATTTTTGATTTCTTTAGGACAAAAAAAAAAGACAGAGAGGATTGGAAGCAAAGGGAGAGTGAATGAATTTGCATATATAGGAAAATTGTCAAGATTATGATTATAGATTATCTCTTGATGAGTAGGATCTAGGAGGAAAAGTAATTTCTCTTAATTGCTTACAACATTTTATTTGATTTAACTTGATGAGTAGGAGTCACGAGGATAAATTCTAAACTTTATTTGATTTAATTTGATGAGTAGGAGTCAAAATGATAAATATCAAATTTTAGTTCTTGCGATATTTTCTAAAGCATTTAATTTGATGAGCTAAGAAAGTAAAATTTAAATTTAATTTAATTTAATTTTATGAGTAGGAGAAAAAATGGTAAATTTTGACTTTTAGTTCTTTTATTTCCTTAAACATTTAATCTGATGAGTAGGAGTAGCGTTGGTATGTTTGAACATCCTCTGTTTCCACAAAAAATATGATTTACCTGGATGAAGTTACTTTCACCACATTGGCCTTCCCCGGATAATATAGAATGTTTACATCATAGTCCAACAACTCAAGCTATCTACGCTGCCTCAAGTTCAAATCCCTCTGACTCAAGATCTACCGAAGACTCCGATGATCAGTGAAGATCTCCCAATGCACCCCATACAAATATTGATGCCATAACTTAAGTACAAAGACCACGACCACCAACTCTAAATCATGAGTAGGGTAGTTCTTCTCATATGTCTTCAACTTCCTAGAAGAATAAGCAATCATCTTCCCCTTCTGCATCAATACACCACCCAGCCCGATTCCTGAAGCATCAAAGTACACAGTAAATTCCACACCTTCCTCTGGTAGAGTCAATATAGGAGCTGAAGTCAACAAAATCTTGAACTTTTGAAAACTCTCCTCACACTCATTAAACCACTGGAAACCCATACCCTATCGAGTCAATATGGTCAATGATCAATAGTAGAGAAACTCTGAACAAATCATCGGTAATAGCCTGCCAATCTTACAAAACTTTGAATCTATGTTAGAGAAATAGGTCACGTTCAACCTCTAACTACCTTAAACTTGGACGAATCTACTCTAATACCCTTCTTAGACACCATGTGTCCCAAGAATGCCATAGAAATAACCTAAAATATACACTTTGAGAACTTGGCATACAACTTCTCTTCCCTCAACCTCTGAAGTACAATCCTCAAGTATTGAACATGGTCTCCCTTAGTCCTGAAGTAAACCAAAATATCATCAATGAAGACAATCACAAAAGAATCAAAGTATGGTCGAAACACCCCGTTCATCAACTCCATGAATGTTGTATGGGAATTAGTCAACCCAAAGGACATCACTAGGAACTCATAATGCCCATACCGAGTATGAAAAGCTGTCTTAGGGGATATATGCTGCCCTAATCTTTAACTGTTGATAGCCATACCTCAAATCAATCTTAGAGAAAAATGATCCGCAAAAGAGGATACTTATTTTTTAGTGTTACCTTGTTCAAATATCTGTAATCAATACACATCATCATAGTCCCGTCCTTCTTCTTCGCAAATAACACATGGGCACCCCAAAGGGATATGCTAGGGCGAACATACCCCTTACTCAACAAATCCTACAACTGGTCGTTCAACTCTTTCAACTCTGATGGAGTCATATGGTAAGGAGTAATAGAAATGGGTCTAGTACTCGACTCCAAATCAATAGCAAAATAAATATCCCTATCAGGAGGAACACTTAGAAGATAAGAAGGGAATATATCGAGAAACTCCCAAACCATGGGAACGGTATCTGTGGCTGGTGGTTCAATACTAGTTTCCCGAATAAAGGCTAAGTAAGACAAATATCCTCTCTCCACCAATTTCTAAGCACGTATGAAGGAGATGACCTTGCTAGGATAAGAACCACTAGCACCATTCTACTCAAACCTCGGAACACCATTCATCGCTAAGGACACAATCTTAGCATTATAATCAAGAATAGCGTGACAAGGGAAAGTAATGCATACCCAAGATAACATCAAATTCTACCATCCCTAGAATGATTAAGTCTACCCAAATGTCATACCCTACCAAAGAAACAAGACAAGATCGATACACTCGATCCACCACTAAGGGTTCACCCACTAGTGTAGAAACATGAATAGTTACATGCATGATATCACACATCATATCAAACTCAATAGAAAAATAGGTAGACACATAAGAGAATGTAGATGCCGGATCAAATAATATAGACCAGATTGGTGGCATACTGGGATGATACCTGTAATAATAACATCAGAAGTCTCTCCCTTGGGTCTCCGTAGGAAAGCAAACAATGTCCCCCTATGCCACCTCCAACCTGGGTGGTACTTCTACCCCCACTCTGCTAAGCCGTAGTACCACTACCATAAGCTCTACCACCTCTACCTGATTGAACTCTGCCTAGGCCTCTACCCTGTGGTACCAGTGGTCTAGTCTGAAATGAAGAAGTAGGTTAGGGTCCTTCACGACTCATTTGGAAAGTACACTATCACATCAGGTGATCGAGATCTCTACAACTAAAGCAAAACATCTTACTTGGGAACTGCTATACAGATCCTAAAAAACCCACTATAATTGCCTCGCATTATAGGTCGCTGCTCTGAATCGTATGAGCCCTAACTCGCACTATAAGATTCCTGAGGTATCTAACCACTCTCAGATAGCGGCATAGATGCAAGAATGGGTCCCCGATGCTGAAAGGAACTACCCTCTCTGTGTGATTCCTTGCCTCAAGATGAGGCACCATGAAACTAACCTAATGTAAGGGCCTTCTTAAGGTTCCCAAACTCATCTCTCTCCATCAATTCTACCTCTTTGGTGGCACTCCCAATGGACTCGAAGGAATCCCCCTCTCGAGATGCCCTAAACACAGCTGATCCGATAGAGAAAGTCAGCCCCTCACAAATGTACGGATCCTCTCCATCTCATTTGTAATAATGGCTAAAGAATGCCTAGACAACAAGAAAAAATGGGCCTCATACTCTATAACGGATAAGCTGTCCTGTCTCAGATTCTCAAACCTAAAATGAATCTCCTCTCTCATTCTCCAAGGGATGAAACGGACATGAAAGGCATGGGAAAGTATCTCCTATGAAAGTAGAGGAGATCCAATTGGCAAAGACCCTGAATGATCTCTCCACCATTTTCTCGCTAGCCCACGAAGTTGAAGGGTAGCATACCGAACCCCATGTGACTTAGCTAACCCAACCATCTCTAGAAACTCTCAACATATAGTCAGAAACTCATTAGCATCCTCGATATTTCCATCCTAAAACTGAGGTGGGTCTATCTTTCAAAATTTTCCATACCTGTGTTGCTTATCCTCTGTAAGAACAACTGACAGTGCAACTTGACCTCTAACTGCTGGTGCAAGATCATTCCCAAGGATCCACTGGTGGCTCCTCACTGGGTCCTGAATAAATAGGGTTTACTGTTGCTCTTGGGTCTGAGTCCCCACTATAGTCTTAGAGTTATGGTGTGCTGGATGCACCACAACCCTTAGAAAAGCTTTCGAGCACATTCGAAACCCTTATTAAGGTATCTTAAAGAATATATATGGATGCAGGCTCTGGAGCAACCTAGTCCTCTTTGTCATCAATATGAGGCTCTAGAGAGACCTCTCCAGTATGACCTCTTGCATGTACTGCTCAATGGGCACGAACTCTGGTTAGTGTCGTTCTACAAATATGGCCTCTAGCTCGGACTTTACCTCTACCCCTAGATGGGGCCTCAATGACTGTCTCTGAAACTACCTCCTATCTACCACCAGTAACAATAACTCTAGTCCTCTCTTTCTAACAAAAGAACATACGATAGGTTAGTACTAAATAAGGTAACCACGCACGGTGAGAAAGAATGAACAAAAAGGATGTTTCCTAATAGTCTTCATTACATCTCAGAGATAAGTGCAGACTTCTCTGTACCAATCCTTGAGACTCTATGTAGACTCGGCTTGTATACACGTGAGTCCTATGAACCTGTGCTCTGATACCATTTTGTCACGAACCAGAAATGGACTTGATGGTACTCGCAAACCCCTAGTGCTTAAATGACCTATGAGGGGGGGGGGGGGGTTTCTGCCATTTTTGGTGTTTAAGCCCATTTCACCATTTTTGAGCTTTGGAGACTATTGGTGGCAATATTGAAAGGATTTTCTATGCTAGATCATTTGGGTAAGTGTTCATGATCATAAACATTCATTTTCTATTGATTAATTATGAGTTTTAACATCCAAATGTGATATTTAGGTAGTCTTATAGCAAGGTTTCAAGAACCCATGTTCTTAGCTTAAATGGTGATTTTGAAGTAGTTTCGATCTCTTTTTCAAAATAATTTTCTCTAATGAGTTTATAAAGCCTTCAACATCATTTCATGTATTAATTTCATATTCAAACATTTATTTTTGAATGGGGGTTTGAGTTAATTGACCCACCTTTCAAGAGGATTGATGTGGGTATTGTTTTCTCAGGAAATTTATTTGAATACTAGCTTGTGCATTGATTGTGTGGATTTGGAAGGGGAAAACTCAACTAATGGAATCGTTGTTGATTGGTTTAAGGCAAGTGGCTTCATAAACCTTATATTCTAGTTGAATTCATATGCTTTTTTCGTTGATTGTGTGTTGGGAGTGATGGGGCCGAGATGAAGGGTTTAAATTATCCACTTGATACATCTAAAGAAATAATAAGGGGTTGAAATGAAAAAGGCCAAATTTTTTATCATGATGATGTGAATTACCTTATTGTAACTGTTGTTGATTGATTGATGAAAGGCTTGAAAGTGTGAATGTGGACTTGACTCGTGTGATCTCTTTCTCTTTCTTCAATCACAAGGCTTGTCAAGGACTTGAAGAGGTAGCTGCTTGTCATTTGGCTGCTCGTCTTTTTCCTTTTCTTACACTTTGTTCTATTTGAGAAACAAACATTGAGATTTGTATTTATTTCTTAATTCTGTACTTATGTATTTAGGAGCTAGTAGAACTGACAACCAGATTTTATGGATTTTAATAGAAGAATAAGTTTTCTACTTTATCTTGTTCTTAACTTTTAGTATTTTCCGCATTTCTTTCATTTTCGTTGCTGACTTATCTTGGTGGGAAAAAACTAGTGTCATCACGTCCATTTTTGGGTCGTGACAGGATATGATTAACAACTCTAAAAATTGTATACACAAGTTGAACGAGGGGCATGCCGAATATGTATATTGGCTCAACAAGCAAGAGTCTTTGTTGAAGAAATGATAGGATTAAATGGTATGAAGATGGTGACAGTAACATATAGTACTTCCACTCTATGATAAGATACAGGAAGAGATGGTTGAGCCTGAGTAGAATAACAATCAATAAAGGGAAATGGATTACTAGAGATGCAAAAATTGCAAAAGCTGCAATCAAATATTATGAACATATTATTAATCTAAAGCAGCACCGGGTTGATCCTAATATTATAGACTGTATAACCAAATGCATCACCCACGGAGATAATCTCAGCATTATCAAGTGCCCTCAAGAAGATGAATTAAAGAAGCCATCTTTGAGATGAAATTAGACAGTGCTGCTGGCCCTGATGGGTTCTCAAGTAAATTTTATCAATCTTATTGGCATATTATCAAGTATGATGTATTTGGTTTAGTTCAATTTTTCATCTTAAAAGGAAAACTGCCTAAATTCTTCTGTCATACCCCTCTTACTTTAATCCTAAAAGTAGATTCTCCTAATTGTTTCATAATTGAGACCTAGAAGCTTTAGTAATTTTTCAAGTAAAGTCACTACTAAAATTCTTTCTAAAAGGCTAAATCCTTCTCTTTAGTAATTGATATCTCTCTCTCCTTCTATTTTTATCACTAGCACTGAAGTTTTAGCTATATTTCTTAACACACTTATTCAAAATGATCATTTCTTACCTTTTACTATGTCCATGAAGGGGCCGATTATTAATCATCTATCTTATGAGGATGACATTATGATATTACTAGTGGGAACACCAAATCCATTAGGATTATTATGAAGAAAATTCACTGGTATGAGAAAAGTTCAGGCTAGAAAATGAACAAATATAAATGTTTTTACCTTACTTCTCCACGTACAATACCTAGTACGATTAACAAAATTAGAAGTTCTACTAAATTCCTTAACAAGGAGTTTATATTGATCATCTTGGATGTCCTATCTAAGTTGGGAAGAAAAGGAATGAATATTTTCAGAAGTTGTTATCAAAAGTTATCAAAAGGGTCAATGGTTGGCAAAGCACCAAGCTTTCATATGGAGGCAAAAACATTCTCATTAAACATGTCCTCCAATCATTGCCTATATACACTGTTACTGCTTCAACTCCTCCTAAAGGTATTATCAAGCTTATGGAGAGACATTTCAGTAAGTTTTTTTGGGGCTCCACAACAAATAAAGAAAAATATCATTGGAGGCTTTGGAAGAACATGTATTTCCTGAGAAATGAAGGTGGATTAGGTATGAGAAACAAAAAAGACGTTTGTGATATCCTCAATATTAATAAGTGGTAGAGGTTCAGGTGTCAAGATACTTTTTGGAAGAGCATGTATTTCCCGAGAAATGAAGGTGGATTAGGTATGAGAAACAAAAAACACATTTGTGATATCCTCAATATTAATAAGTGGTGGAGGTTCAGTAAGAGAAGTGATTTATTGATTGAGAAGGCTACTAGTGATGGTGTCTATTCAAATAACTTTGCTTGGAATTACATAAGGGAAGCTAAAGTGTCAGATCATATATGGAAAAACATTTGGCATAAAAATATGTCATTCAAAATGTCTTTCTCGTCTTGGTTACTCATTAAATCTAAACTACCCTTTAATGATGTTATATGCAAGTTTGGGAAGGAAAGCTCTCCTGATAGACTATGTTTTGCTACAACTATGCCAAAAACTATCAAGCACCTCTTTATTGATAATGAGTTGCAAAACATCTGGGAAAGTCTTTTGGTCAACCTTTGGGAGTCATGTACAAAAGAAAACAAGTTAAAGTATTCCTTCAAGACTAGTGGCAGATTATACACTCAAATTACACCTCCCTAAAGAAATATAAGCTATCATTGTCAAATAAAGAACCCAACATGTAGGTTGGGGTGGATCCCATGAGGAATATAGTTTAGACTTAAACTTAACTCACTATTATATTCATTTAGTCAACTTATTTCCGAGACAAGTAATTAAAGAATGAGGGGGGGGGGGGGGGGAGGGGGGGATTTGTGAAACAAATAACTGATTGTTGCTTAAGTGAAAAGTGAGAAAAATTTGAACTTTGTTGTTATCAATGAGAGAGAGAAACTACGGTGATTGTGTTCCCCATAAGCTCTTAACGCAATAATCCTAATAATAGTAATCCTTTCCTAGTGTATTACATGCAAAGTTGGTAAGCTAGGTATCCCTAAGTGATTGTCCCTCCCAATAGGGGATTTCACTGCGTACCTTGGTCAGGCTATGCACGTATAATTTACTAATCCTTACCTTTACCTCCAATTAGACATCACATCAATGTATGTCTTAGTTTTTACCCTCGCACCAATTGACATTAGACTATTAGATAGTACCACACTAAATCTTTGTTGATAATTCTTTTGTTATTAACTACCTCCTTGGTCCTGTAAGTAGCAACAAGGTGAGTTCAAACGCGTGCACTCATTAAAAAGACTTCTAAGCAAAAGAATTACCAATGCAAGCATCAACACTATTCAAGAATTACTTAGTTATTATTCATACGTTGTTAATCGCTCATGGTTCTCACAACACTAGTTGTGGATTTAGCTACTTATGCTTGAAAGAACATAATTCATGTTTTTAGAAGAAGAATTCATGAACTTACGTATGAAGTAGAAGAAACCCGTAATCTCCAATTGAATTTCAAAGCAAAAATCTTATAAACCAAAATCCGTAAATCAAATTGCTTAAGTTTGCAAGTTAATTCCCAAGAAAATATGAGGAACTAACAATAAATAATAATGTCTAACCCTTAAAAACGAGGTTTACATACCCTATTTATAGAAAAACATTCCTAAAACAAAAAGGAAACAAAATAAAGAAATAAACTTTCTGGATGCAGCTTTGATCGACGACTTGACCTACGGATAGTGGGTCGACCTATGATTTGTAGGTCCCTTCCATTGGTCAACACATAGACTTTTTCTTTAGCATACTAGTACCCTCTTTAACGGTCTGTGGGTCCTCTTCCATGGCTCCACACTTACGATTTTCATCAGGTACTGCAACTTCAACTCTCTGAACACCTTTCACGGACGTACAGGAAGACCCATAGGTCAACCTACAGTCCGTATATCACTTCATAGTTCCACACTTGGTCAAACTTCCCTGATGCTCCTATCTACGCTACCCATCAACAGACCGTCTTAGGACCTATGGTCCATAGGTGCCTTCGTGGTTGGTCACTTCTGTAGAATTTTTAGCTATCATCTCACTCAATCGCGTCCAAGCCTATTTCCTGCAAACATGACACAAAAACATTATTTCCAATACAAATGGCCCTAAACACACACAACTCATAAGTGAAATGTATTAAAATTACAGTAAACTCATGGTATATCAACACTCTCAACTTAAACATGTTGTTTGTCCTCAAGCAACACACTAACATTCTAAACGACACTTCTGTGGAAACAAATATACAAACTCAACAATCACATGGCTATTTCAACCCATTCCATCTTCTTAGTGCAAATCCTTTTTATTAGACTCAACAGGCTAACTGATGTGGATCAAGATATGACAAATATTGACCAATAGACACCACAATATACACTTTTTCACAATCACCAAGAAACCAACTTTCAGACAATGTAACTAGTGTCATCACTTCAAACGAAATCCTTTTTACATAGAAGATATGAATTTTGAGTTATAGGATTCATTTGACACTCACGCTCAAAAGTGATTTCAAGTACAGTTTGTGCTCAATACCATAGGCTTGCCCTTATTTTCACTGCTTAGACTGTCCAAACTATTTGCTAGGATCACTATAGGACTTTCTTAGCTTGTAACGTAGGTTCAGGGTCAAGTGTGGTACATTTGGGTGCTTTTTAGTGTATTTCAGCCCTCCTTGACATTACATTAGCTTTTTACCTCCTTTCTCGACCTATTTATGACATCCTTTCATTTTACTTTCTTTCCCTTAACTCTTTTCAACATGGATGTGACTTTTGACTTTGTGTCTATTATTTATTTTTTAACTTTCTTCTTTTTCTTTCACTTATTTTTATATTTTTTTCAGCATTTTTATTTATCATCTTTTTGCTTCTTTTGCACACAGTCACACCATCTTCTATCTTTCATTCTTCTCTTTTCAACACAAAACTCTTTCCATACCCCTTTTTCTTTTAGTTTTCTCTTTCATAGCCACCCTCAACTAACGGATTTTACATTAGTTGAGGTGCATAATATCCGATGTTGGACCAGGGCCAAGATCAAGGTATCTTTTGACTTACCCACCCTCAACTTAGGCTTTTGGCCTAAGTCAAGGTGCATATGTCCGAGGAAGGACCAGGGCTAAGACAATGATTCCAAGGAAGGTGAGTTAGATGTATCAAAAGAGATGGTCTATTTTAAGGCTCAAACATTTGGTTCAAAGGGAACATTGATATCATTTGGTTGGATCTTTTTAGGCTTAAGTGGACTAATTTAAACAAGGGCCTATGATCAGTTCCCAATTTCTAGCCTAGATTATCTTAGCAGGACCAACGGGGCAAGTTCCAGATTGGCACAAATGTCTGAACGTTAAACTTTTCTCACGCACTCTTGGCACATTGTATCATTATCAGATTATCACATTACCTAGTTCAAGTTTTAGCTTAAGTCATGAGGTCAGATTGGTTCCTTATCATGTCACATTCAGATCCAACACATTCAGCTCATCAGACTATCGATTTAGCACATTTTAACATTTTGGATATGGATAATTTTTTTCATGCTTCCTGTTATGCCATCATTCTTTGATTTTTATACTTACTCCTACACATACATTCCTAAACATGCAAGTTCATCATAAATTAAAACAGTCTCTTGGGGGAAAAGAACACATGCAAGAAAACCCCAAGAGAGGATTATGAGTTAGGTTGCTCAGACTTCACCTTATCACTCACAATCCATTTGCCCCACCCCAACAAAATAAAGTCCGATTGTCCCCAATGCATAAAAAAATGAAAGGATCAGCTGAAGCAAACATGTGGCACAAATGTACTGAAACCTCTTAACAAACGGGTGGGTCCATTTTCCTAGAGCCCATTGGATCACCACTCGGGTCACCATCAGTGGTGCCCGAATCTACCATCCCAGCATCCTCAGAAGTGCTATAATCAACTCTCACCACACCATCAGTAGTGCTCAGGCAGCTAGAGGTACCTACACCAATCTCCCTTGCCCGCTGTTATGGCAACACCTCGTCAACTATGGATGCCCTCCGGGCCGCCTCAGTATGTTGGCACTCTCTCTTGCTAGCTCTCCTAAACTTAGTGTCATCAAAAGTATGAATGGAGCGGGGCCTCGTCCCAGTAGTACGAGAAGAATTTGGTGGTGGCATACCATCTCCAAATAGGGCACTCAACACCGTATCATTAATTGGTGCCGCAAAGGTAGAATCAAGCTCAATCTTTGGTGGAGAGAAGTGTACAATGACATCAACACAGAGGCTCTCTATCTCCTTCTGGAGAGTGGTCACATAAATAGTCGGGGCCAACCTCTCTGAGACTCTCAACTCAAAGGTTTCCAAGCATTGATGAATGGCCTGGACCTTCTGTTGAAGTAGGGTGGACATCTGTTCCTTAAGCCTCTATACCCGAGCTAGAGGGATAGCGATAGAACCAGATGAGTGAGTGGCTGGTCTAGATGAGCTAGGGGCCTGGCTGGCAGCCGGAGATAGAGAAGTTTGGGAATCCACTGTAGTGGGTGGGGGGCAATGCCATCATCCTGCATCTGCTCAACATCCACTACGAGATCATCATCTAATATTGGAACCTTAACCTGTGGCTCCTTCTGAGGTGCAGCTGCATTGGCCTCATTTCGCATAAGGCCTATAACAAGCATATTGGGTGCCTGAAACAACCGATCATAGTTCCATAATAGTACTCTGGAGTCCCTACAAAGCCGGAATATAAGGTAGGCAAAGGGCAAAGTAGTGGTGGCCTTGAAGGGACTCTCATGGATCTCATTGATCAGTAGGTGGACAAATTCAACCTCAAATCCCGCCACCATGGCTGCAACTATCACCGCTTAGTCCCAGGTGACCACATTGTCTGCCTGCGTAGGGGACAACCTATGATGTGGGTCCTAGGTGACCATATTGTCCGCCTGAGTGAGGGATATCCTATGACATACTAGTAGCCAGAAGAATTTTTGAGCAAAAGTGAGGGTGGCCTTCCTAATGCACATACTCGAAGTGCTAACCCATTCTGCTCGCTCTCCATCTGTGGCAAGATGTTGTTCTAGCCACTTAATAAATGACTCCCTTTGTTCAGCATTCCTCTGAAATGCCCTACCCCAGATGATGGCCAGGCGATAGTCTAACTCTACTGTATTGATGGGCAGAGTATGATCTGGGCCATAGATGAATATGCAAAGGGTGATCTCGGAGATGTCCAGAAAGAATCCTCAAACTAGTGTAGCATCAAGTGGAGGCTGAGTTGTGGGCTTAGCCTCTTAGAGATGGACCCTCTAACAGTGGCGGCATAGGATGTGTAGAACTCCTTGACTATCTCCTCACTGTACATGCCTAGGTGCCAGGCCATCCACTGGCACATGTTTCTACGAAAGAGCCCCCTCAATGACTGGAGTAGTGTGTAGGGTACCTGTGAGAGCCCTACACTCCTTGGTGACTAGTCAGACCATCTTCTCCTTCTTATTCAGCATGCGGGAGTCTGTGTATATCTGATACTGGCCACTCACACACCATCAATTACGCTCCTCAGCAACTGGTGCAGGATCGCTATTTGTGGGCACTGTAATTTAACTCGCACTATAAGCCTCAGAATATGAGATTGTGATGCCATTATAACTGGAGCTGGAGTCGGATGTGGACTCAGAGCCAATCGGTGAATCGATCGGTTTGGCCTTTTCATCAGACTAGGGGCAGTGACCATGTCAGAAATCAACCACCAGGCTTGATTTCGTGCAATAAGTGGTGCAGTGGGAGATGTCCTGGTAGGAGGTGGGACATAATCCCCATCCTCATCTTTATTGATCATCCGAAAGGAAGGTGCCAAAGATTTTGATTTTCTCTTCTCACCATAAGTTGGAGCTTGCTTAGGGGCCATAGTAGAAGATTATTTAGTACCAAAACAAGCAAATAACACACTCGGAAAATTTTAGAACAAGAAACAAATCAAAATGAAAAACCAAAAAGTTTCTAGGCAATAGCTGAACTACCGACCCATGGTGGGTACCTACGGTCCGTAGGTCCCCTCCGTAGGTTACCGAAAAGTTAGGTCTTTTATGTGAATCACGGATGTGCAGAATGGTCCATCGATGGAATGACGAATTGTAGTCCACCTTCTTGGTTCCACACTTAGTAATTATTTCATGTGCAACAGACCCACGAACCCGACCTACGATCTGTAGGTTGACTTACGGTCCGTGGACAGGGTTTTGTGGGTCAGGTCTATGCGAGGTTTCAGACATGCCTCATGTTGTAATCATTATTTCAAGAAATCAATTGAGCAACCTAGGTCTAATCATGCATTTCAACACAATATATGGTAGTTTGTCATCCTTAAGCTTCCTATTACTCACAATTTGACTTTTTAACGTACCGAACTAGGAACCCTAAGTCAAAACTTCCATTACCTTTCACTCTGATTCAGTTAGTTTTAATAAACTACACACTCACATATCATCACACCAAGGGCTATTCTAGTATAGAATTCAATATTTAACTTTATAATTAACAATCCTAACAACCCAAGGTCAAGTTTCAACTTTGTGACTTCTTAATACAATAGTGAACAGTGAATTCAAAGTCAGGGTGAACTCATTTAACTTTCAAGGAATCAAAGTGGGTGAATGTGTGATTTCAATGGACTCCTTAGACCTTTGCTAGCCCTTTGACACCGAACTCGGACCAAGAAATCTCTTATGAGGGGAAAATGGGGTGATTTTGGGAGAGAAGAGGAGAATTATAGGATAGGAGAGTGAATTATGGTAGAGGAGAGCGATATAGGGAATTAATATGGGAGTTTTGGGATTTAGATGGGTTAGAAACAGTAAGGAGGGAATTTGTGTAGTAGGGGATGAATTTAAAATGAAGGGTTTTTATCAAAAAGGGGTTCGAGTCGGGTCTTTAGAAACCCTAGTTTAGACCCACGAGACCCTATCTACTGTTCGTAGGTCGACCTACGGATCGTAGGTCAGGTCCATAGGTCACTCAACACTTATAAAAAAATAGGACTCATACCTGGGATCTTCGGACGCCATTCACGATCCGTGGATGGAACCACAGACCGTTAATAGGGACCATAGACCTCTGCACAACTTTTTTCTACAAATTCAGCTTTTCATCCCATCACATGTAGCAACCATTTAGACTTTCTTTTTACATTTTCTGGACACTTTTTAGACATGACCCTATTCTATATCTAGCCAACACTAATACAACAATAAAACACCTATCTAAAGAGTTACATAAATTAAAATAAAAGAAGAAAACTCTTACATCGAAAAAAAAAACCTATAGTTGGCTAGATTGTACATCTTGGGTTGCCTCCCAAGTAGCGCTTGATTTAACGTCGCGGCACAATGCAGGCCTCTTGCGTACTCAAACATTGTCAAGGTAATAGGCCTCAATCACTTCTTGCACACTCTCCAACCGCCCCATGTAGACTTTGATCCTTTGCCCGTTCATCTTGAAACTTGTTCCCTCCTTGTTCTCGAGCTCAACCGCTCCATGAGGAAACACTTGAGTGACTTTGAATGGCCTGGTCCACTTGGACTTGAGCTTGCTAGGAAACAAGCGCAACCTTGAGTTGAATAGAAGCACCAGTTCACCTACAACAAATTCACGCTTTTCAATCTTTTGATCATGATACTTATTCATCTTCTCCTTGTACAAGACTGAACTTTCATAAGCTTTTAGGCGAAACTCATCAAGCTCATTCACTATTTGACTCGATGTGGCACCCCAATCCAAATTCATCTTCTTTAGTTCCCACATAGCCTTATGTTCTAGCTCTACTGGCAAATGGCATGACTTCCCATAAACAAGTTGGTAGGGGGACATAACTATGGGAGTCTTGAATGTGGTGCGATAGGCCCATAGAGCATCATCAAGCCTCTTTGACCAATTAGTTCTATTTGCATTCACAGTCTTTACAAGGATTTGCTTTATCTCTATGTTTGACACTTCCACTTACCCACTAGACTGCGGATGGTAAGGAGTGGATACGTTGTGACAGACTCCATATTTCTCTAGCAATGCCTTGAACAACTTACTACAAAAGTGGGAACCTCCATCACTAATAATCTCCTAGGTGTACCAAATCTAAAGAAGATACTCTTTTTTAGGAATGCAGTGACACTTTTACCTTCATTGTTTTAAAGCGCAATTGCTTCCACCCATTTCGACATATAATCAACCGCAACAAGAATATACTTCATCCCATGTGAACTCACAAATGGACCCATAAAGTCAAGGTCCCATACACCAAACAACTCAATCACCAATATAAGGTTCATAGGTAGCTCTTGCCTCTTCGAAATTGCCCCTTCTCTTTGGCAACGATCACAAGACTTGGCGAAATCATGAACGTCTTGGTGGATGGTAGGCCAATAATACCCACACTGCAAGATTTTATGAGCAGTCTGAATACCACTATGATGCCCGCCAACATGCGATAAATGACACGCCTTTAGTATACTTATCATCTTAACCTAGGGCACACAGTGATGAATAATCCCATCAACATATATACGGAACAAGTAGCCTCATCCCAAAAAAGTTTCTTCACATCATGCATAAACTTTTTCCTTTGGTGAAAAGACAAATCTGATGGAACCAGATCACTTGCCAAGTAGTTAGCAAAGTCTGTGAACCAAGGAATCAGATCACGAGAAGCAGCCAATACCTGTTTGTCTGGAAAAGCATCATTAATTTCAGCCCATCTCCTACCTTTAGCATATATTCCTCCTCTAATCTGGACAAATGATCGATAACTTGATTTTCTGTCCCCTTTCTATCTTTCACCTCAAAATTAAACTCTTGTAGCACAACACCCATCTAATCAACCTTGGTTTTGCATCCTTTTTAGCCATAAAATACCTTAATGCAGAATGGTCAGTATGCACTATAAACTTAGTACCAAGCAAGTACGATCGAAATTTCTCAAATGCGAAAACCACAGCAAGGAATTCTTGTTCAGTCACCGTATAGTTCTTTTAAGCCACATTCAGAGCTTTGCTAGCATAGTAAATATGATGAAAAATCTTCTCTCTCCTCTATCCCAATACCACACCAAGCGCCACTCCACTTGCATCACACATCACCTTAAACGTTTGCCCCCAATCTAGAGAAATAATGATAGGTGCGGAAACTAGATTTGCTTTCAACTATCCAAATGCTCTCAGACAAGCATCATCAAAATCAAACTTACACTCCTTTTTGAGCAATTTGCACAATGGGTGTGCAATTTTGGAGAAATCCTTAATAAACATCCTATAATAGCCTGCATTCATAAGAAAACTTCTAACGCATTTAACAAAGATGGGTGGTGGAAGATTTTCTATTACGTCAACTTTAACTCTATCAACCTCAATACCCTTCTCAGAAATTCGATGACCCATAACGATCCCCTCTTTCATCATGAAGTCGCATTTTTCCCAATTGAGCACAAGAATGCACTCTTTACACCATTTCAATACCTCGGCCAAATGCATCAGAAAACCATCAAATGAGTCACCTACCACCAAGAAATCATCCATAAATACCTCAATAGTGTCCTCCACCATATCTGAAAATATTGGCATCATGCAACGGTGGAAGGTCACTGGAGCATTACACAACCCAAATGGCATCCGTTTGAAGGCGAAAGTCCCATAAGGGAAATTGAAAGTGGTCTTCTCTTGGACTACTAGAGCAATGGAGATCTGATTATAGCCCGAATAACCATCAAGAAAACAATACCAACCCTTACCAGCAAGGCGGTCCAATATCAAATCCATGAACGATATAGGGAAGTGGTCCTTTTTCTGTCCAAACATTTAATTTTAGGTAGTCCATGCATACTCTCCATCCAGTCACGGGCCGCATCGGAACAAGCTCATTTTTTGCTTTAGGTACCACAGTAATCCCATCTTTCATGGGCACACACTGAACAAGGCAAACTTAATTACTATCTGCAATGGGATAAATGACTTAAACATCCAACCACTTAATGATTTCCTTTTTCACAGCCTCTTGCATAGGCAGATTTAGTCTCTTTTGGTGCTCGATACTAGGCTTGTGATCCGGCATGAGTTGGATTTTACGAGAACAAATGGCAGGAGGAATCCCAATAATGTATGCAATAGTCCACCCAATAGCCTGCTTGAACCTCTTCAACAAAAAAAACCAATTCCTCAACTTGTACCGCACAAATTTGCCGCAATGATGACCGATTAAGTACCATCTCTCCCCAAGAATACATACCTCAAATGTGATGGCAGAGCCTTAAGCTCCAAATTTTAGATCCTCTTTAATAGACGAGTTTACGAGTGGAGAGTCACGATTCTTCATATCTAACTCCAATTTCTTCAGTTTGAAATAGAATTTCAACCTATAAAGTGCGGCAACTAACTCATCATAGTCTTCAATACCATTACCCTCAAAATTCATAATTACCTCTACAAGTGCATCAACACCCAACCTCTTATCAATAGAGACATCAGAACCTCGTTCTACAATATGATTCACCACTAACATTGACTTGAGGTCACTTTCCTGCTTCATGAACTTACAGAACTTCATCTCCCCTTTCTCCATATCGGCCAAGGCACTCCCAGTAGCAAGGAATGGTCTCTCTAGGATGATGGAAACCTCAAAATCAACCTCACAATCAAGTATCACAGAATTTGCCGAAAAAATAAATGAATACACTTTCACAAGTACATATTGGAGAACACCAATAGTCTTCTTCACAGTTCTATTGGCCATGACTAATCATATCCCAGTCAGTTTTGGAGCCCTTAAACCCAACTTCTTGTAAAGAGACAATGGCATCAGATTAATACTAGTAACCAAATAACATAAGGCCTTCGCAAAATGCAATAACCCAATGGTACAAGGAATAGTGAAAGCACTATGATCTTTTTTCTTCTACACTAGTGACCTAGTAGCAATAGTACTGCAATGTTGCAACCTGTCATCATCTTTAAAATTGCTGGCCCTCTTCTTAATCACCAAATTTTTCATAAATTTCGCATACACAAGCATTTGCTCCAAAGCTTCTATCAACTAAATATTGATGGAAAGTTGTTTCAACATAGTAATAAACCTGTGGTATTTTTGTTCTTCATTCTTCTTTACCAACCTCTGTAAAAATGGAGGTGGAGATCTAGGCATGGAAACAACTTTTTGGTTTATCATTACTTCCTTCTCTGTAGCATTCTTGGACTCTCCAATAACCTCAATCTCATTATCATCTTGTTCAACCACAATTTCAACTTCAGATGGCATAGGTGGATCAATGGTCTATTTAACCCCTCAGGTAGTGACTGCCATACAATACCCATCATTATTCAGATTTTGGATGGTGTTACTAGGAAGTGTACCAGGCTGACGTGGGTTTACTGTAGTGGACAACTAATTCATCTGCAACTCGACACTGCATGGGCATTAACTTTTTGACCAATTCTAGACAAGTCATTCTGCATCTCCTTCATATTCCCATCAGTTGAATCAAACCTCTTCATCATCTTGTGCATCATATCCTCAATCCATGACATACTACCCCCAACTTTCCTATTACTAGATTCCCAATTTGTAGGTGAAACATAAGGCCCACCTCTCTCATTTCTATTGACATAGTTGTTTTGGTTGTAGTTGTTATCGTGAATGTAGTTCCCATCCAAGACATATTTACCCTCTTGGTTGTAGTTGCCATAGTTTCGACCTTGGTTTCCTTGCCCTTGGCACCAATTGTCCAAGTTGGAACCTTGGGCGTTGGCTCGAAAACCCCTCGTCTGATCATTCACCAAGTAAGCATCCTCCTCATAGTAGCATTCCTCAACTGGTGGTGGTGGAGTTCTAGTCAAGTATTTTACCGCATTTACCTTTTCTGGACCTCCGCTAAGATGCTTCAACACCAACCCAAGTTTTGTCCTTATCTGAGCCATCTCCTCACAAATTTCATCGGTAGATTGACTAGGCACAACTTGAAGTACAAATGTGCTTTTTCCAGTGTCTGACTTTTGAGTGCTCCATCCTTTATTGTTTAAGGAAATCTTCTCCAGTTTCTCAGTGATCTCCTCAAAAGTGCACTCACCATATGATCATCCAGCGATTGTATCATGCACAACCTTACCATTGTCATCCTAACCTCTATAGATATACTCTTTCAGTTCATCATCAATGTGGTGATTCGGAACACTTCTTATAAATGCAGTGAACCTATCCCACAAACTACTCACAGACTCTCCAGGTAGTGCCACAAAGTTATTCATTTTGTCATTGTGATTCAGCTTCTTAGATAATGGAAAATACTTTGCCTTGAACACCTTGTGCAATTGAGCCCATGTGTGAATTGAGTTGTATGAAAGCTCAGAAAACCATATTGCAGGATCACTAGTCAATGATAAAGGGAAGACTCTTAACCCTATGACGTTCATAGCTAACTCCGATCGCCCCACACAACTCTTGCAGACACTCCTCAATTTGGCCATGTTTCCATGCGGATCTTTCGATGCCATACCAGAGAACAGCCCCATTGCTGTAAGCATCTGCATCAAACTGCTAGTCACCATGAATGTATGCCCTGAAGGTAGAGGAGGGAGAACAATAGGACCTTCGAATTCGACAGCATTTAATTCGACCCTATAGTTATCACGCAGTCTTGGTTCTGGTGGATCCTGCACCTTTAATGCATCTCTAAGTAAATTATCACTAGGAACCAGAGCATTCTCATTACCAACAAATTCTGCATGCTCCTCTATGACTGGATTATTTTGGACCCCTTGATTATTCATGTTTTTGAAAGTTTTGCTCAACTCTGGATCGTATGGGGTCAATGGTTCGCCTCGACTCTATGTACTTGACATACACTAGAGTAGAAACCTGAGGGAAAAAAAATAAAATGTAAAATTAGGAAATAATTGACTAAAGTTCAATAATTTAGTTAAACTTAATCTAAAAAAAAGCCTTATTACTCGGCAGTGGGGCTAAAATTGGATACGCCAAATTACACCTCCCTAAAGAAGTATAAGCGATTGTTGTAAAATAAAGAACCCAACATATAGGTTGGGGTCAATCCCACGAGGGATATGGTTTAGACTTAAACTTAACTCACTATTATATTTGTTTAGTCAACTTATTTTTGAGACAAGAAATTAAAGGGGGAGAGGGAGTTTGTGAAACAAATAACTGATTGTTGTTTAAGTGACAAGTGAGCAAGATTCAAACATTGTTGTTATCAATGAGAGATAGAAACTAGGGTGTATGTGTTCCCCATAAGCTCTTTACGTAGTAATCCTAAGAATAGTAATACTTTCCTAGTGTATCACATGCAAAGTTGGTAAGCTAGGTATCCCTAAGTGATTGGTCCTCCAAATAGGGAATTTCACTCCGCACCTAGGTCCGGCTACATGTGTATAATTTACTAACCCTTACATTTACCTCAGATTAGACATCACATTAATGTTAAGTCCCTCCCCTTTTTGTTTATCTTGTACATAATTTATATATACATCACCAAGATCACAATTCTAGAATTTTAAAAAAAAAACTCAAGGAATTATAAGGATCTTATCTGGAAGAAATCTTGAAAACAAATGAAATGATAATTCTGGGGACACAATAACAAAGGAGGAAGCTTGAGATTATGGGGGAATGACAACAAAGACATATAATTAGAGACTTCATTTTTTGATGAAATGGGGTTTTAAGGTTATGAAAGGCATAACATTTGGTTCTTTAACATAAAGACAAAGGATTTTAATATATATACATAGGCAGACTCACGTGTATAGGTGGGGGTGCACGTGAACACAATAATTTTGGGGAAAAGATCATGCATATATATATATATATATTTTTTTTCTATCGTGAGAAACTAGCAGAAACTAAATAAAATAAATAGTGTCCTCATGGAAAGCATATGATGACACATGGTGCTACTAGGACTGGCCAACTAAGTTGCTAAGACACTCCAAAATTGCTACCGTACCCATGTCAGATCCTCCAAAAATGCACTAAATTTTAGAGGATATTATACGAACCAGTCGACATTTTTGAAGAGTCCAAGAAATATAGATGGGTAGTGCATCCACCCTCCCAACCTCTGTCCGAGCCCAACCAAAGCCACATTCTTATTTATAACATTAAAATTTCTAGATAAGGGATTCAAATCCATGTTAATTTAGTAGAACAAACCCACCTTGACCATTGAAAATTTCGCTAATGCCTAAATCATATCATATATTATACTAAAAGTGGAAAACTCCATAGTTGACAGTTGAATTGCAAAAATATCCTCACCATATAAAAAAAACTACTTTGTCTTGATCACTTAAAAAACATCATTCCTCTAATAACTTTTACATATTAGAAGCTAAAATGTTTATTTTCTATCAATTGGATAATTAGTTCAGTTTCACTGAAGGGACCGTTGGGGGGGGGGGGGGGGGGACTGTTTCTCTCTGCACCAATTATTGTAGATCGTTAGTATCCAACCTTTTAGAATTATCAGTTGCAATATCTAACTTTTCATATTACAACATTTAAATCTTTGGTCTTTTAAACTTCAATCAGTTAAATACTTTATACCCTTTTCATATTCTTTGCACTTTATAAAGTTACCATACTGTGTCAAATATCTTTATCATTTTATTCTTAGACTACAGAAAAAGCTATTCCTATTGCCCTCTTATTTGTTGAATTTTTCCCAGCATAAGGTAATACTATTTTTTTCTCTTTCAACAAGTTCAGTTTTGTCATGACCTAAATTGTCGTGATTAGCACCCACACTAACCCTCAGGTGGAAGAACCATTACTACAACCTAAATAATTAATACTAACAAAAAGACATGTATTTAAAGATGTGGAAACATGTTTAAATAATCAATTTAAAATTTAAGTTCCCACAAAGTCAGTAAGTTACCAAACACAAACATAAACAAGCTAAAATTCAACCCCTAGAACCTCAAAGTCATTGTACCAAAACTTCTAACTAAATGGTCAAATATAAGGGGATACAACCCCAAAATAACTAAACATATGTAAGAGTCTGAAATGTTTGAGTGTCGAATGAAATGGACTAAGATCCTAGATGATGTAATACCCTGGATTCGAAATAAGAAAAATAGCAATGTTGGGAAGTTGCAGGTGCCAACCAATGGACCAACCATGGACCATGGTTGGGACTATGAACCATAGGTGGGTCCGTGGTTGAGCATCTTAGGAAACCTCCATGTCGGGACGACGACTAGACCCATGAGCCATAGGTCCATCAATGCCCCGTGGTTTAGTGGCCCGTCAACTAGTCAAAAGTCTTTGCACACAAACGACAACCAGGACAGACCGTAGGTCCATCCGTGGTCTGTCGGACATGATCCGTGGGTTAGAGACTAGCAGTTATTTAGGGGCATATGGGTCTTTTTTGGTTTTATTTAAATCGAATTGGTGTCGTTTTACCAAGGTCTAGGACACCTATATAAACATTTTAACCCCCTAAACCCCTCATTCAAGTCATTCTCTCAAATACCCAAAAAATTCCCAAAACTCCTCTCAAATATTCGATAAGTTGGAAGAAGAAGGAAGAAGAGGACAGTAGGTCAAGATCAAGTCTCAAATTTTAAATCTTGTGAAGGGCTTTATGATCAAGGTATGATAGCTATTCTTCCATCCATGGAGTCCTCTATAATTCCCCCAATTTGATGATGAATTCCCCAATTCTAGCTAGGGTTTCTTCAATTATTGTGGGTTATGATGATTATGGATCCAATTGAGTGCATTGTGATTGTTTATGATATAATTAGTATATTACATGTTTTAAGAATAAAATTACATGTACCCATGCCTATTCTATGGTTCTAACCAATAATTGATATAATTGGGTTGATGCCATGAAGAGAAACTTTATGGGTTTAGATTATCCTTATAGGTTTGATGAATTATGATTAGAATTGTTTGAGAATGATGCTTAGATGATGATCATAAGACCTAGGGCTTTGAGAGTAAAGCTTTGGGTATGAATTGTTAGTAATTGATGTCATTGTTGTGGAAGGGATATGGATTGCTAATTATGAACGAATGAATGTAAAAGGCTTTTCTCACATAAATGATTCTAGGTGGAAAGGATTGCTCACCTAAAATGAATCTAGACTAAAATACTATGTGATTGATGAGGCTAGAGGTGATTACCCTTGACCTCCATATAAAGGATATGAGCCAATTCCCCTACTCCTTAGAATTGAAAAAGAGGTGAGTCCCAATGTTCTTATTATGTTTAATGGACATGGAGGAAAAAACCCATGATCCCTATGAAATAATGTGGAGGCAAGTTCCCGCATTATATGATGAATGATGTGGAGGCGAGTACACGCATCATGTGATGAGGTTGTGGAGGCGAGTGCCTACAATCTAAAAGTAAGTAAGGCAAGAGGTGAATACCCATTAGCCTTTAAGAAAGGCAAGAGGCGAATACCCATTAGCCTTTATAAGCTAGGCAAATTGGAGAATCCCCATGTCTTTAAAAGTAAGTATGCAAATGAGACTATGATGTAAAGAATGAATAATATGGATTATTGCTAGAGATGCATTCCATGTTGTAAGCTTGACTAGAGGTGGATGACCCAAGTCTTGACTAAGGATGAGTAAGGTTGCTTGAGAAGTCTTCCTTTCTTATTATGATGATGATTTATGTGCATTGATTATGCTTATGGTTTGTATTGACTGGCCATGATATTTTTGTTGTTTATACTAGCTTTCTTATTTAGTACTTGATTGTACTAACACATATTTTGTTTAGATTCTTATCAAATGTAGGGTCTGGTGACATTGATACTCATTCTCGTGGCTAGGATCATAGTAGCTCAAGGAAGTTAAGATTGGTGAGTTCTTATTGGATTCGAGGACGTGATCACCACTTTATTTTATGTCTTTCTTTTAAGTTTTGGACTATTCTATGAGCTGTGTCCCAAGATTTTATTCATGATGTTTAGGTGGTTTGAAACAATGTAATTAGACTTCCACTTCATTTTATAAAAACTTAGCTTATATTAAAAAGTTTTAAATTTTCGTTCTTTTTTATTACTTTATGTTATGATATGCTAAGTGGCTTGTATGAGGCCTCTCGGGGTCTTGTACGCCTTGATACATCTAGGGGGTACCTGGGTCGTGAAAAACTTGGTAATCAGAGCATAAGATTTAGAATGGTTCTAGGATGTCTCAAACCATGTTGAGTAGAGTCTTGTTCATAAGTGTGAAGCGCACCAAATTTATGAATGAGAGGCTACACGATGTTTAGGAAATTTCATTTCTTCATTTCTCTAAGTCGTGCCATGGAGTTTAACTCTATAAAGTTGTTCTCCTAACCCTTACCCGATGTTTTCAGGATATGACTACTAGAAGCGCTAATGTTAGAAGGATGGAGGGAGACAATGTGGGTCAAGAAGTTCCTCCCCAAGCTCGTCCTCAAGCTCCGATCGACCTCTTGATTGAGAATGTAACCAATGCATAATTTAGGTCAGTATTCCAATATTGAATCAAGCTGTGACGGCCCAAGACAATAGAGAGGTGGTAGCTCCTGCGAACCCAAATATGGGCACGACGGTGACAAAAGTGAGGAACTTTACAAGGGTGAACCCTCCTGAATTTTATGGCTCCATATGTGAGGAAGACCCTCAAGAATATATCGATGAGATCTATAAAATACTCGTTATTATGGGGTTTACACCGGTGGAGAAAGTAAAGTTAGCCGTTTATCAACTCAAAGGGGTTGCTCAGATTTGGTTTAAACAGTGGAAAGAGGAAAGGCTAGAAGGAGCAGGTCCCGTAGAGTGGGAGAGGTCCAAAAGTGCTTTTCTCGATAGGTTCTTCCTGTTAGAGATGAGAGAGGCCAAGGTACTTGAGTTCATCAAACTTCAGCAAGAAAATATAAGTATGAGGGAGTACGCATTGAGTTTCACTCGACTATCTAAGTATGCTCCTTCCATTATGGCAGATTGTCTGACCAAGATGAGGAAGTTTGTGCCGGGAGAGTCCAACTTGGTTATAAAAGAATGCCGCACTACTATGCTTGTTCATGATATGGACATTTCTCTCCTTATGGTGCATGCCCAACAAATTGAGGAAGAAAAGCTTAAGGAAAGATCTAGGGAAGCAAAGAGGGCAAGAATTGATGATGGTAACTTCTCACATTCTAGGTCCTGTGGACGAAGTCAGTTAAGGTTTCGATAAATATTCTCCTAGAAAGGTTCTCCAAATGCTTCTCCAAGGCCTAATAATGAATGGGTGTCTAACCTTAAACCTTAAGGAGATGGTAGTAAGTCCTTAATGACTACTTGTGCTAAATGTGGGAGAAATCATGAGGGTAAGTGTCTAGTGGGCTCCAATGCTTGCTTTGTGTGTGGTAAGAGGGGTCACAAGATAAGGGATTGTCCCTTGGTGACTGAGAATGAGAGAGATACTCGTCGTAGGGCTCAACCCAACCCCTCATCCGGTCGAAGTGGTTCGGGTGCTTGTGCTCCTATGAAAAACATATTATATGCTCTCTAGACTAGAGGTGATCAAGAGAGCTCCCCTGATGTGGTGACTGGTATATTAAAAGTTTTTCAAATTGATGTGTATGATATGCTTTATCTCAGTGCTACTTTGTCTTTTGTGACACCTTATGTGGCTATGAGGTTTGATGTGCTCCCCGAAGTGTTATTAGAACCTTTCTCTGTTTGTACCTATGTTAGTGATTCTTTGTTGTCTTAGAGGGTATATAGAAGGTGTCCCATCTCCTTATCCCATAGAGTTACTCCTGTTGACTTGGTAGAAGTAGACATGTTAGACTTCGATGTCATCCTTGGTATGGATTGGTTGCATTTATGTTATGCTTCTATAGATTCCCAAATGAGCTTATCCTAGAGTGGAATGGGGGAAATTCCATGCCAAAGAGTCAGGTTATTTCTTGTCTTAAAGCTAGAAAGATGACCTCTAAGGGTTGTTTATACCATCTAGTGAGGATAAGGGATGTAGATTCCAAAACCCCTTCTCTTGAGTCGGTCCCTATAGTAAAAGAGTTTCTAGAAGCATTTCCAAATGATCTACCCAATATTCCTTCCGAAAGGGAAATAGATTTTGGTATTGACCTTTTTTCGGATACGCAACCTATCTCTATTCCTCCTTATAGAATGGCTCCGGTAGAACTTACGAAGTTGAAGGAACAGTTGAAAGATCTATTAGACAAAGGCTTTATCCAACCAAGTATCTCACCATGGGGTGCTCCAGTGTTGTTTGTTAAGAAAAATGATGGTTCCCTCGGAATGTGTATTGATTATCGACAGTTGAACAAAGTGACCATTAAGAAAAAGTATCCTCTTCCATGAGTTGAGGATTTGCTTGACCAACTCCAAGGGGCAAGTTATTTCTCTAAAATTTATCTCCGATCGGGTTATCACCAATTAAGGGTGAAAGATGAAGATATTTTGTTAACGACTTTTAGTACCCGATATGGTCACTATATGTTTTTAGTAATGCCATTTGGTTTAACTAACGCTCTGGCGGTGTTTATGCTATTGATGAATAGGGTGTTTAGACAATACCTTGACATGTTTGTGATTCTGTTCATCAATGATATTTTTGACCTATTCAAGGAGTGAGAATGAGCATATTGATCATTTGAGGATCATATTGCAAATCCTTAAGGAACAACAACTTTTTATCAAATTTTAGCAAATGTGAATTTTGGCTAAGATCGGAAGCTTTCCTTGGTCATATTATGTCAAGCAGGGTATAGAGGTGGATCGTAAGAAGACAGATGTGGTCAAGAGTTGGCCTAGACCTCTATCACCTTCAGACATTAGAAGTTTCTTTGGTTTGGCTGGTTATTATCGACGAATTATTGAGGGGTTTTCTTCTATTGTCTCTCCATTGACGGCTTTGACTCAAAAGAAGGCTAAGTTTGTATGGTCTAAATCATGTGAAAAGAGTTGAAAGATAGACTTACCTCCACTCCAGTTTTGACCTTACCTGAAGGTACAAATGGTCTTGTGGTATATTGTGATGCCTCGAGAATTGGGTTGGGATGTGTGCTTATGCAAAATAGAAAGGTTATTGCCTATGCTTCAAGAAAACTTAACGTTTATGAGAAGAATTATACGACCCACGATCTTGAATTAGCAGTGGTGGTTTTTTCCTTAAAATTATAGAGGCATTATTTGTATGTGGTGTGTGTAGATGTGTTCACCGACCACAAAAGCCTACAATATGTGTTTAGTCAAAAGGACTTGAATCTTCACCAAAGAAGGTGGCTTGAGTTATTGAAGGATTATGACATGAGTGTCCATTATCACCTAGGAAAGGAAAATGTAGTAGTGGATGCTCTTAGTACGTTGTCTATGGGTAGTGTTGCTCATGTGGATGAACAAATTTTAGCTGAAACCCATAGTTCTTGGTATTTTATTCACCCGGGAGCCACCACAAAGTACTGTTATTTGCGGGAGATTTATTGGTGGAATGGGATGAAAATGGATATTGTGGGATTTGTGGATAAGTGCCCAAATTGCCAACAAATAAAGGTTGAGACCCAAAAATCGAGAGGTTTGTCCCAAGATATTAGTACTCCTACTTGGAAGTGGGAAGATGTGAATATGGACTTTATAGTGGGGTTGTCGTAGACTTGGCGGCAATATGATTCTATTTGGGTTATAGTAGACCGATAGATGAAATCAACCCATTTCATTCCCGTCAAGGTTTCTTATGTGGCGGAAGACTATGCCAAGTTATATTTGAGGGAAATGGTAAGATTGAATGGGTGTGCCATTGCCCATTATCTCCGATAGAGGTACTCAGTTTACTTCTCAGTTTTTGAAGTCATTCCAAAAGGGTCTTGGCACAAAAGTGAAGCCTAGCACAACTTTTCACCCACAAACTGATGGACAAGTGGAGCAAACAATCCAAACATTAGAGGATATGTTGAGAGCATATGCCATTAATTTCAAGGGAAGTTGGGATGATCACTTGCCATTGATAGATTTCGCTTATAATAATAGCTACCATTCTAGTATTGGTATTGCCCCCTTTGAAGCTCTTTATGTTAGAAGCTGTAGGTCTCCCATAGGATGGCTTGAGGTGGGTTAGGTTGCTTTTATTGGACCCAAGTTAGTTCATGACGCTATGAAGAAAGTACGACTTAGTGGAGAGAGGTTGAGAACAACCCAAAGCCGACAAAAGTCCTATGCCGATGTTAGAAAGAGAGACCTTGAGTTTGAGGTCAGTGATTGGGTATATTTGAAAATCTCACCTATGAAGGGTGTGATGAGATTTGGGAAGAAAGGGAAAATTAGTCCCAGATACGTAGGCCTGCATCAAATCTTGAGACATGTTGGTAAGGTTACCTATGAGCTTTATTTTCCAAATGATTTGGCAATGGTGCATCTGGTGTTCCATGTCTCTATTGTTAAGAAGTGTGTTGGATATCCTACATCTATAATTCCCCTAGAAGGATTGGGAGTTGATGAAAGTCTCTCTTATAAAGAATACCAGTTGAGATTCTAGACCGGCAAGTCAAAAGATTGAGAAATAAGAAAGTTGCTTCTGTGAAGGTATTGTGGAGAAACAACTTAGTTGAGGGTGCTACTTTGGAGGCCTAGGCCGATATGAAGTCCCGATATCCTCATATTTTTCCTTCTACTCCAGATTGAGGTAATGAGTTTCCTCTTGGTTTGTTTATGATTTGTAGTCATATGTGATTTAGATGTTCCCTTGATTTCCTTATGTTATGCATGTTCATGACAACTTATGTTTTGAAAGAAAATGAGTTGTGTGATTGATTTTCCTCATATTGTAATGCATTGAATACAAGTTGCCTATAGACTCCATGAGATGAATTGATGCATATGTTTAGATATGCTTTCTGAGATTAAATTGCATATGAACTCTATGAGATTGTGTTGAGCATGATATGAGATGGAGAAGGTAGTTCCTCCTTGAATATATGAAATTTGAAAATTTCATGCATATTGGGTTGTTAGATATAGTTCCTACCTCCTTAAGGTGGATTGAATAGATTTGACTCAGAGATGATGTTTCATCCTTAGTTGTGTGTGTATTTATATATTGCATGCATGATGGGCTGCTAGTCTTGAGCCTTTTGTTTAGAAACGTTCTTAAAATCTCATTTGAGGATGAATAATCCCAAGGGGGAGATATGTAACACCCCGGATTCAAAATGAGACAAATAGCAGTTTTGGGAAGCTACAGATGCCAACTGACGGTGGCCAACCACTGACCGTAGGTGGGTTACTAGTTGGGCACCTGAGGAAAGCTCTAGGTTGGGATAATGACTGGACCCACAAGTCGTAGTTCCATAGATGCCCTGTGGTTTAGTGTCCCGTCAACTAGTCAAAAGTCTCTAACTAGGAACAACGGTTGACCAGGACAGACCATAGGTCCATCCACGGTCCATCGGTCATGGATAGTGGGTCAGAGACTGGCGGTTATTTTATGGGCATATAGGTCTTTTTCTGTTTTAATTAAATCAAAGTGGTGTTGTTTTGCCTAAGTCTAGGAAACCAATATAAACATTTTTAACCCCCAAAACCCCTTATTCAAATCATTCTCTCAAAATCCCAAAAGAATTCCCTAAACTCCTCTCAAATATTCTCTCTCTAGAAGTTGGAAGAAGAAGGAAGAAGAGGAAGCTAGGTCAAGATCAAGTCTCCAATTTTAAAGCTTGTGAGAGCTTTGTGATCAAGGTATGATAGATCTTCATCGATAGACATCTTCCATCCATGGAGTCCCCTAGAATTCCCCCGATTTGATAAATAATTCCCCAATTCTAGCTAGGGTTTATTCAATTATTGTGGGTTATGATAATTATGGATCCAATTGAGTGCATTGTTATTGTTTATGATAGAATTAGTATAATTACATGCTTTTAGAATAAAATTACATGTACTCATGCCTATTCCATGATTCTAACCTAGAATTGATATAATTGGGTTGATGCCATGAAGAGAAACTTTGTGGGTTTAGATGTATCCATATAGGATTGATGAATTATGATAAGAATTTCTTGGGAATGATGCTTAGATGATGATCATAAGACCTAGGGCTTTGAGAGTAAATCTTAGGGTATGAATTGTTAGTAATTGATGTCATTGTTGTGGAAGAGATACTTCCTACATGAATTGCTAGTTATGAATGAATGAATGTGACAGGATTTTCTCACATGACTAATTCTAGGTAGAAAGGATTGCTCACCTAAAATAAATCTAGACTAAAAGACTATTTAATTGATATGGCTAGTGGCGATTACCCCTGACCTTTATATGAAGGATATGAGGCGATTCCCCTACTCCTTAGAATTGAACAAGAGGTGAGTCCCTATGTTCTTATTATGTTGAATAGACCTGGAGGCAAGTACCCATGATCCCTATTAAAAAATGTGGAGGCCAGTACCCGCATTATATGATGAATGATATGGAGGCGAGTACCCGCATCCTGTGATGAGGTTGTGGAAGCAAGTACCCGCAATATAAAAGTAAGGCAAGAGGCGAAAGCCTTTAATCAAGGCAAGAGATGAATACCCATTAGCCTTTATAAGATAGGCAAAGAGGTGAATCCCCATGTCTTTAAAAGTAAGTATGAATAATGAGACTATGATGTAAAGAATGAATAATGTTGATTATTGCTAGAGATGCATTCCATGTGGTAAGCTTGACTAGAGGCGGATGACCCAAGTCTTGACTAAAGATGAGTAAGGTTGCTTGAGAAGTATTCCTTTCTAATTATTCTGATGATTTATGTGCATTGATTATGCTTATGGTTTGTATTGACTAACTATGATGTTTATGCTAGCTATCATATTTAGTACTTGAATGTACTAACGCATACTTTGCCTACATTCTTCTCAAATGTAGGGTCCAGTGACATTGATACTCATTCTCGTGGCTAGGATCATAGTAGATCAAGGAAGTGAAGATTGGTGAGTCCTTATTGGATTCGAGGATGTGATCACTACTTTCTTTTATGTCTTTCTTTTAAGTTTTGGACTATTGTATGTGTTGTGTCACTTAGATTTTATTTATGATGTTTAGATAGTTTAAGACAATGTTATTAGACTTTTGCTTCATTTTATAAAGAATTCGATTGTATTGAAAAGTGTTAAATTTTCATTCATTTCTATTACTTTATGTTATGATATGCTAAGTGGCTTGTATGAGGCCTCTCGAGGTCTTATATGCCTTGTTACATCTAATGAGTACCCCTGGGTCATGACAGATGAATCCATGGTAGCCTAAAAGAACTGGCTTACCCTTGAGCTCGATAAGTCAGTGATCTCCTAGTTGGGGTCTCTCAACAGCCACCTGAAGATGCCCTACACTCAACAAAGAAAGAGCAAGTGTAGTATCATTGCTCAAACAACGATGTACTGGTAGGATCACATGACTATTCTAGTAAATGAGACATACAAAAGTAACTACAAAATAGTAACCCACACATATACAGATGGAATAACGATTTACTAGCTCATGCTCAATATATCAGTTTCACAATATCAATCTCAAATGCAACAAGCAATTTGGTCCTCTCATGGAACCCATACTCAAACTGTTAGTGTGTCGGAATGTGACACCCAAACTAATAATGTGTCGAAACATGACACTCAATCTAATCAACCACAATCACAAACAGAATCAGCACCAGAATGAATGATTTACATATTTGTATCGTACAATCAGGTAACAGTTTCATTGTATGCTATAGAATCACAATTAGCCATTTCATTAGATTCATTTCATCTTTCCCTATTCTCATACATGCATGTATACAATGGAGTAGTTACAATGCATATATAACACAGACGGGAAACCAAACCATTACCTACCTCAAAACACAGCCTGGACACTCTTAAGGAACTTGAGCTTTCCCTTTTTAGAGTCTCTCAGCTTCTTCTTAATCTAAAACTATTTAACTATGAAAAGGTTCAATAATAGAGGCCTAGTTTTCCCAAAATATATCCAAATACTAACCCTTGGCTAACCTCGTGATCGTAACACCTAACTAGGGCTTTTTCCACCATTAAATTCAAGCCAAAACTCTTCCCCAAGAATATATAGCAAGGATTCTAAGTTCTAAGAATTAATTTACAACTAGGGGAGTAATTGACTTACCTTTAGTGTGAGAATCAGTTAAAAATCAGAAGAAATAGCCCTAGGTTGTCCTTTTCTCCCGAAGAACAAAGTTTGTAGAAAAATAATGTTTTTAGGACTTTTCCCCTTTTTTCTAGTGATTGGCCTGCCATAATGACTCAAATCCCTTCATTGCGCCCCGTCATGGCAGGAATAATCCCGTCATAGCAAGTTGAACTGAGACAGAGACTTGAAATTTGTGTTCCAAGTCTAATGATGTTCTGAAACCACCATTTCATGCAAAGATCGATTACGAGAGTTCTATCCGCCCGAATTCGATTATATAAAGTTGTACATGCTTCTTACCGTCTTGGATATCCACTTAAATAATTAAATTCATAATCAAATCCCCCATCCATTACCAGATTACCCTAGACCTCATTTGATTCAGATTTTATCCAAGTGTGGCCTAGGCTTGAAATTTCGAAGTCACCCATTGTCTTATCCATAGATATGAGAACATGCCATAAAAATAAATACCAATGAATACATCACTCGTCCTTGAGTGACAAACTAGGAAAACTGTGCTTAGGCGAGAATAGAGTAGTACCTGAATTGTCAAATAACTAGGGATACTTGTCTCGCATGTCCTTCTCGGTTTCCTAAGTAGCTTCCTCAACTAGACGATGCTTTTATTGAATTTCCACAAACTTAATCTCTTTGGTTCACAACATTCAGACATCATAATCAAGGATTGCAATTGGTTCCTCCACATATCGGAGATCTTTGTTTAACAAAACTAAGTCCCGCTTGATGATATAATCTTCATCCCCATTATAATTCTTGGACATATGGAACACTAGATGGAATACATATAGGCTAGGTTGTAAAGCCAACCTATAAGCCGCTGGCCCTACATAGTGAAGGATCTCAAATGAGCAAATGTAGCGAGGACTGAGCTTGCCCTTCTTGCTGAATCTTATCACCCTTTTATGGGTGATACTTTCAGAAGAACTTGTTCACTAGCATGAACGTCATGTCCCTTACTTTACGATCTTCCTACTCTTTCTATCGACTTTGAGCTGCTAGAAGGTGACTCCTTACCTTATCCTGATCATCCTTTACCAACTCCACCCCCAAAGATTTTACATCTCCAGCCTCAAACCATCATATGGGCGATCTACATCCCCTCCCATAAAGTGCTTCGAAGGTTTCCATGTCAATGCTGGAGTGATAGATATTTTTGTAAGAGAACTCACATAAATGAAGGAATTTATCTCAATGCCCTTCAAAGTCAATTACACATGCCCTTAACATGTCTTCCAGCACTTGAATTATCCTCTCCGACTGTCCATCACTCTGCGGATGGAAAGTTGTGCTAAAAGTGAGTTGAGTGCCCAACTCTTCATGTAACTTCCCCCAAAACATCGATGTGAACTGCGTACCACAATCTCAAATGATAGAATGGGGCACCCTGTGCAGCCTTACTATTTTCTTAAAATAAATCTTTGCCAACTTCTGGGCATTATAGTTTACTCTGACTTGAATGAAATGGGATGACTAAGTCAATCTGTCAACTACAACACAAATGGAGTCAAACTTTCCCATGGATAGCCAAAACACTACGAAGATGGTCATCATGCTCTTCCTTTCTCTTTGAGTAGACCTAAATGTTATCAATAAAGACAAGTACAGTGAAATCCAAGAATGGTTTGAACACACCATTCATCAAATTCATGAAGGCCCCAGGTGCATTGGTCAACCCAAACAACATCGCCAAGATCTCATAGTGCCCATACCGAGTCCTGAATGTCTTCTTGGGTACATCTTTGGGCCTAATCATTAACTGATGATACCTAGACAATCAATCAATTTTAGATAATAGTATGCACCCTGAAAGTGGTCATAGAGGATTGGACCTATGTTATACAACAGGCTAGATCAATTGCCAAGTGGGATTAAAGGAGTTTATTTTCTAGACAAGATGCAAGTACCTAGTAGAAGGATAAGATACTGTAGACACGTGATTTTTGACCAAAATTAAGATTTTACACCACTTTAATACTTAAATATTATTATTTTAGTAGGTTTAATAATTTAAAATAAATAGATAAAAAAGATATGAAAATTACAACAAAATTATATGCTCTCTTTACGTTTAGATTTTACTAAAAGAAGCTTGTGAATTGAATGTATTGGCTAGTTATTATTTATTTTAATTGATCCTTCAACTTTTACCTAGTCTAGAATAAATAAATTATATATTATGAAAAAGAAAAAAAAAAAAAAGGGCCCTAAAAATTCAAATTATCTCAGCCTTTATCCTAGTTACCCTCAAACTCCCTATTCCTCCTAAAAATCCTCTTCCCATTAATTTATTTATTTTTCTTTTTCTTCCCCTTTTGTGTTTCACATAAACTGTCACGACCTGAGCCTACACCCTGGACATGGCCGGTACTCGAGAACCATTGATGGCCCCCAAGCGAACCCTCATCCCGCCTGACTACAAACGGAAGACTAACTCAAGCATACATAAGCATCAAATTGAATAAAATGTTTAATAAAACATCACTGAATATAAAGAGTATGAAACATACATTTTAAATAATATCTGAAACTGAAAGACTCTCTAAAAATGTCTATCTACGAAGCCTCTACTATACAAAGATGAGTATCGGGACAAGACCCACGACTCCTCAAAAGAGTTACTACTAACAACTCATAAAACTGGAGTACTCTGAAATCAAGGAGATCTCACTCATAGGCAGACGAGCAGATGAAGTGATCTCAACAGACTCTTGTTCAGGATACTAATAACCTGTATCTGCATTATTAAAAGATGTAGGTCGAATGACATCATTACATTAAATGTACGAGTATTTAATATAGTTGAACAAGAAATAACTTAAAGAAGGGACTGTAATAGATAACAATGTACTCAAGCTGAATGTAAAGAAATAAATGAGTTAAATCATTTAAAGCTATACATAATACTTTCTCATCTCTAACTCAACATAATAAGTGGTATATAAAAATACACTTTAACTCTATTGAGAAATTCTCTAACTGACAACCATCACTATGAGCTACGTTGTCATACAATGTCTCACCCACACTGCTAGAACTGTCATATACCTTGTGGGATATAGGACACCACAACTAAGTGGATTCACTAAGCTCTGCCCGAAGGCACTTAGGATTCATATAAATATTATTACCATGTACCCATGTTAGCATACATGGTTATGTGAAATATGAGTTCTCTGAACTCATCCCCATATCGGTGCTTAATACTACTCCCAATAATATATAAACTCATTCTCAATGTTTAAAAATATACTCTTCCTTTAGTTTGTGATAATTGCTCAAACTATCCTCTTAAAAGAGGTAATTGCTCTTGAAGTATGCTTGAACTCGTAACTCATTTAGAAATCAAAGCTTCTCTTTTATCAATGTAAAAACCAATACCTTTGGGAATACTCTGTTCCCTTATACTCTTAATTTATACTGCATAAAAATTGATGGTATATCTAGATACAATACGACTTAAATATTGATTACATACTAGACTGTCATACTAATCATGTTTTAAAACTCTTTCTCAAACTCCTATTTACTTTCACAAAAACTCAGTTTAAAACAAAAATGTTGGCTTTAAGAGATTCTCAAAATTTATAACTCAAAATAGGGTTCATGCTGAAATATATACATGAACCACTCAACTCAAGGTTCTCAATAACAATATAGAAAACTCAATACTCAGTACTCAAGAATTGAAACACTTAGAACTTAATGATACTACTCATCTCAAGAATATTAAATTCATAGGGTTCATGTTTAAATATAGACCTAAACGAATCAACTCAAGAATCATAATGCATAACATATGGCGATTCAAAAATTAGGAACATAATTTCAAAAAGAATTAGGAACTCAAGAACTCAAAATCAACTCATCTTAAGAATAATCAAATCTAAGGATAAAATCCTAAGTTACTCTTTTTCTAATTTGAAAGTAGATGTAGGGCATGAGGACTAACTATTCCAAAAACTATGATAGCCTTACATACCTGGAATAACAAGGTTCTTGAAGAATCTTGAAGAAGAACTTGATTAGAAGCGTTGAAACCCTAGCTTGAAGGATAAAAATCAAGCAAACCTTTCTTGAGATTCTTTAATTAGTTTCTTGAAATCTCTATAACAAAGAATTTTGATTTTCATTAGTGATTCATAATTGTGTAGAGGAATTTGAGTTCAAAAGAATGGAATTCATGGAGAAAAACCTACCTCGAAGAAGAATCTTGAAAAGGATTGAAAGAATCTTGAATTGAGTCTTCTACTTTGATTTTTCCTTAGGGTTTTGATAGAGAAGAGAATGTGAGATTAAGAGATAAAAATCTTATTCTTTTGAGCCTCTAATTAGTCAAGAAATTTGTTTAGGGTTTTCTTATAGGTAAAAAGACAAAAAGGACCCTTTTTAATGTTTTCCCATTGGCGAATTTGTCACTGCACTGTACCAGGTTACTAAAATGATCATAACATTTTACTCAATAATTGGATTAATGCGAAATTGGTGGCGTTGGAAAGATGACTCAAGTATATTTATTTTGATAGGTTATGGGCTATGTAACTCTTTATGTTCTAAGAGATATGGTCTTTTAAAGTTGAGCCAATTAAAATCTTACATCAAAACTTAATCGGTAAGGAAACTTTCAAATCAACTTTGTGCTAGAAGTTTTCAGTAACGTTAATTGATATAAAAAATAATTCCCACGCTAAAGAATTTACTTTTACATATATGAGGAATTTATGAATAACTCGATAAGACCTTATATGCAAATAGAGAATAGTTTGGGCCTTAGCTTAGAAATTTTTTGGGTGTTACAATATCTCCCCCTTGAGATCATTCATTCTCGAATAATCGTTAAACTGAGGATGGAAGGGAAAAAAGTTACTCTTACTAATTTTTGACTTTTGAACTTCCCTACTAACCTTCAACTAACCTTGAGCCCATATGAAGAAATATCTAATGCATGATGCATTCATCCACATGCTACCAACACTACATTCAAGCCTAGTACTATAACCACTCCATGAACTCCTACTAACTAACCCTTATAAGAATTCCTTAGTCTCTCGTCACTTCTACCAACTTAACTTTTATGTAGTATTACTAGGAAACTAACTTATTACTCATCGTAAAATCTTATCTCCTTCTTCCTCCACATTTATAACCTTAGATGGAATTAACACACCATCACTATCACAACGAGAAATAGCAATCCTCTTCTCTATCCTTCAAACAACAACTATCAACAACACCACTCTAAAAATTAAAAAACATTATTGTATTATCTCTAGGCCAAAAGATTATAAGCATGAGTCATTTAAGATATCCGATATAAGATTATACATGACATAACATTATGTTGCTAGCCATTGAGAGTAAATCATGAATTTGTGAGACTGAGCATAATATGATACATGAGTGCTTATATGAATAGGTTCATATCATAAGGCTGATATCCATAACATTATGGAGTAAGATTAAGATCAATGGGCTAAAGTCCTTGCCCCTCATTCTAGAAACTGAAAATAGATGTGAATCTCTTTGATGTGTATGAGCATAGGTCATAGACACAATTCTGCTATTAGGAATATCAACTAGATGTTGTTATAACTAGACTTGAGGAATACACTAGAGTATGAATGGATTGATGTACCTCTAAAACTCTTTCTGAATACATCACTATCTCATTATCTGATAGCCTTACATACTTGAAAGAACAAGGTTCTTGAAGACTTGAGAATCTTGAAGAAGATCTTGATTAGAAGCCTTGAAACCCTAACGTGAAGGATAAAAATCAAGAAACCCTTTCTTGAGATTCCTTGAATTAGTTTCTTGAAACTCTATGGCCAAGAATTATGATTTTCATTAGTGATTCATAATTGTATGGAGGAATTTGACTTGAAAATAATGGAATTCTTGGAGAAGGACTTACCTTAAAAAAGAATCTTGGAAAAGGTTGAAAGAATCTTGAATAGAGTCTCTTACATTGATTTTTCCTTAGAGTTTTGCCTTAGGGTTTGAGAGAAAAGAGAATGATGACTTAAGAGATGAAAATGTGATTATTTTAGGTCTTTAATTAGTCAAGAAATCCATTTAGGGTTTTCTTAGAGGTAAAAAGATAAAATGACATTTTTAAATGTTTTCCCGTCGGCTAATTCGTCACTGAACTGTATCAGTTTACTAAAATGGTCATTACTTTTTTACTTGAAACTTGGATTGATGTGAGATTTGTGGTGATTGAAAGAAGATTCAAATACCTTTAATTTGATAGGTTATGGGCCACATAACTCTATATATTCTAAGAGATATGGTCATTTAAAGTTGACCAAAGTAAAATCTTACATCAAAAGTTAATCGGTAAGGAAACTTTCAACTCAACTTTGTGCTAGGATTTCTAGTGACCTTAATTCATATCCAAATTCATTCCCACTCTATAGATTTTAACTTTACATATATGGGCAATTTAAAAATCACCCGGTACGATCTTATTATCAAATGAAGAATGGTTTGGGTCTCACTCATCGATAAGGATGTTGGGCCTCACTTTTCAACCACCTTTACTAAGAGGGGTAGTCGAATGGTTATAAGAAATGCACGAGTATGAGTAAGTTCATTATGACATAGTGCTAATGTACAATTTTGAGTATGAAAGAAGGGAAACTTTTCTTAAATGTCTGTAGTCCCTTATTTATAGAAGTGGGGACTCACAACTATAAATAAGATCCTACTAACACAACTTCATAAACACCCTAGGAAACTTGAACTCTTTGCTTTGAAACCAAGTTTGTCACGACCTGAGTCTACACCCTAGACATGGCCAGCACTCGAGAACCATTGATGGTCCTCAAGTGAATTCTCATCCTTTTGGACTACAAGTGGAAGACTAACTCTAGAAGAAATAAGCATAAAATTGAAATAAACGTTTAAAAATAGTTTACTAAATGTCAAAACTGAACTAAATATACTAAGTATGAAATGTTAGTTTTAAATTAAAAAAATTTGAAACTGAATGACTCTCCAAAATTCTCTATCAATAAAACCTCTACCGTATATAGACGAGGGTCACGACAAGACCCACGACTACTCAAAATTTTACTAATACTAACAACTCATAAAACTGGAGTCCTCCAAAAGCAAAGAGACCTCACTCAAAACCTGAGGAGCGGATGAAGTGATCTCAACAGACTCTTGTGAGGATCCTAAGAATCTGTATATACACCATTAAAAGATTTAAGTCAAATGACACCAGTATATTGAATGTACGAGTACATAATATAGCTAAATAACAAATAACTAAAAGAAAGGATTGCAATAGATAACAATGTACTCAAGCTGAATGTAAAGAAATAAAGGAGTGAAATCATTTAAAGCTTTATAAAATACGTTCTCATCTTTGAATTCAACATAATAAGTAATATATAAAAATACACTTTAAGTCCATTGGGAAATTCTCTAACCAACAACCATCACTATGAGTTACATGATGATACAACATCTCACCCATGCTACCAGAACTGTCTTATTCCTTGCCGGGATATAAGATACCTCAACTAAGTGGATCCACTAAGCTCTATTTGAAGACACTTAAGATTCATCTAAAAAGTATGATTATGTACACATGTTGGCATACATGGTTTATGCGGAATGTGATTTGTCTGAAGTCATCCTCATATCAGTGCTAAATACTACTCCCAATAATATATATACTCATGCTCAATGTTTAAAAAACTTACTCTTCCTATGGTTTGAGATAATTGCTCAAACTTATCTCTTAAAAGAGGTAACTGCTCTTGAAATATATTTGAACTCATAACTCATTTATAAATCAAAGTTTCTCTTTTTCAATGTAAAAACTGATACCTTTTGGAATACTTAGTTCCCTTATACTCTTATTCAATTCATATAATGCTATGATCATTGATGACTCTAGAAGTCATACTGCATAAACATTGATGGCATAACTAGATACCATACTACTTAACCATTGATGGAATACTCGATTGTCACAATAATCATGTTTTAGAAACTCTTTCTCAAAAGTCATCTTTACTTCTTCAAAAACTTAGTTTAAAACTCAAGTGTTGACTTTTAAAAAATCTTCTCAAGATTTATAACTCAATTCATAGGGTTCATGTGGAATTATGGGTATGAATGACTCAACTAACGGATCTTAATAACAATATGGAAACTCAGTACTCAAAACTCACAAACTCAACCATACTACTCATCTAAAAAATACTCAATTCAAAGGGTTCATGCTGAAATATAGACATGAACAAATCAACTCAAGAATAATAATACATAATATATAACATACCTGGAATAGCAAGGTTATTGAAGAATCTTGAAGAAGAACTTGATTAGAAGCCTTGTAACCCTAGCTTGAAGGAGAAAAATCAAGAAAACCTTTCCTGAGATTTCTTGAATTAGTTTCTTGAAACTCTATGGTCAAGAAATTATGATCTTCATTAGTGATTCATAATTTTATGGAGGAATTTGAGTTGAACAGAATGGAATTCTTAGAGAAAGACTTACCTTAAAGAAGAATCTTGAAGAAGATTGAAAGAATCTTGAATGAAGTCTTCTACTTTGATATTTCCTTAGGGTTTTGCCTTAGTATTTGAGAGAGAAGAGAATGATCAATTAAGAGATGAAAATCTGATTATTTTGGGTCTTTAATTAGTTAAGAAATTCGTTTAGGGTTTTCTTCGAGGTAAAAAGATAAAAACGACATTTTTAATGTTTTTCCGTCGGTTACTTCGTTATTGCACTGTATCAGTTTACTAAAATGGTCATAACTTTTTACTCAAAACTTGGATTGACGCGAAATTGGTGGCATTGGAAAGTAGATTCAAATACCTTTAATTTGATAGGTTATGGGCCACGTAACTCTATATATTCTAATAGATAAGGTCATTTAAAGTTGACCCGAGTAAAATCTTGCATCAAAACTTAATCGATAAGGAAACTTTTAACTCAAATTTGTGCTAGGAGTTTTAGTGTTCTTAATTCATATCCGAATTCATTCCCACTCTAAAGAATTTAACTTTAGACATATGGGCAATTTAAGATTATCCGGTACGATCTTATTCACAAATGAAGAATGGTTCGAGTCTTAATTTATAAATTTTTGGGGTGTTACGGGTCTTTTGTGGGGAAAGAAAATAAGCATATCAACTTTTGGCATGGTCATTGAATTTGGGAGGTTGATAAGCAGCAAACATCTTTAATCTATCAATCCTTGCAATGTACGATTTGGCATACATAAGGGAAGACTTAGTGGAAGCTTTGTCCTTATCGTTGATGGTCCCTTCAATGAAATCCTTCAAATAATTGAGTGGGATCATCCTTTTGGAACAAAATAGGATCTCCTTGATAGGCATTGTTTGATTCACATGATTTTCAATATTTTGAACTTTAATACCCTTTCTTAGCGCATCAATGGATTCTCCATCTAATGATCCATCCATCTTGTCTATTAACTTATTGATCCGAGACTTTTGGTTTTGTATATACTTCGTCAATCCTTCAACTATCTTTGCCAGGTTTGAAAATTGTTCCTCTATAGATGAACCATCAATTACTATTGATTGAATGACCATTGGGGACATCGGGGAGTAGCATGGATTATTGTGCAAGTCGATCTTCAAAGGGCATATATCAGGTGATACATGTGTAGAGGATTCATCAGTTGAATCAATGTTCTTCATTCCAGTAGATTTCTTGGAACTTGAGAGCTTAACTAGAGCTAGAATCTTCTTGATATTTTTGGCAACACTGCTCTTTCCTTATAAATCATTTCTAAAGGACCTTGTCCTTTTGGTGTTGACATTCTAAAACAAGGAATTTGGGCGGATGGCACTTGAAGTGTTTGATATTGCATCGTAGTGGTTTGGCTCCTTGTAACAACTCCAAATTTTCCAATGGTAACACCAAAGACTCCTTTTACATCACCATAGAACTTAGAGTCAGCAACCTCAAAATCCTTAGAGGATGTTTAGAGGGTGTTAATCTTATTCAAATCCATTTTCATGTCCTTTAATTCTTTAAAAGGTGATATGAGAGGTATAGATGTGCCAAAATTTGTAGACGGTAAAATATATGTCAAGAGAATAATTATCAAGACTAGAAAATATTGCAACAAGATATTTATTTGTTTTCAAATATGAGCATTACAATCTTTATGAATCCTCAAATTTGTCATTTTATAAATCTAAATATAATGCCTTGTAAGCTTGATCTTGAATTTTGATGAACTTGAACTTGACTTCCACTCCCAAGGGATTTTGAACTAGTTCTTGAATATGGTCGTCTTGATCTTTAGTTGTTCTTGAACTTGACTACTTGGGTACTTGTATTCCTCATCTTGTAGCTTGTAGAGAAATTTGTTGTGTTTGATCCAGGAGCTCTCTTTGGCTTCTATTTAGCATTCTAGTGTGATTTATGAGTTATGAGGACCCCTATTTATGGTAGTAGCTTGGACGAGTTACGATGAAAGCTTATTTCCCTTTACCCCATCATATTTAAGTGACATGATATATTGGACTTTAACTAAGTTGGATCTTCATTTGTAGCCCATATTAATGGAGTAGTTCAATGAAATTGAAACTCAATTAAATCCATATTTTTAGACTTAAATAATTAATCTAATTATATTCATTCACAATATTTATTTGGAATGATATATATTGAATTTAATATAATCTGAATCTTTTTATAAATTTATATTTAATAAATTTTTAAATGATTACAATGATGTCACAAAAACATATACTAATTATCCAAGTATTTAAATTTATGTAAGCTACATTTAAATACTTGCATTAATCTCATAGTTGGTACATCTTAATGAATTGCATTAGTCTCTTTTATTTTAATGAATTGCATCAATCTCATCTTTGACTTTTCTCTTTTACAGTTACAAAAGAAAACCAAAATGAAGAATTACATTAATCTCATATTTGATACCTTTTAAAGCTATAAAAGCATGGTGGACAATGTAGCAAAATGAAAAGGTAGAAAAATGGCAAAGTTTTGGTCTTCTTCATTGTTTTTTCTCTCCTTTGTATTAGTAACACTATTTGGAAATCTTCCAAATGTGAAGACAGACATACTTGATGACGTTTGTCCCAAAACCATAAATCCTCCTCTATGTTTTCAAGTGCTTCAAAATGATCCCTATGTTTACAAAGGAGATATTCACAGCCTTCTCTCCATTGTTCTTTCTATAGCACAAGATAATACCACATCTACCTATAACTTGGTTCAATCCATTCTTCAACAACCCATAAAAGATCCCAACATGAAAGACCAACTAATTGATTGTTTAAAAAACTACAAATATGTCAGTGATAATCTTGAAAGTTGCAATGATTTATTTAGGATTGCTAATTATAGAAAAATAAGTTTTTTGGCTTCTGCTGCTATGTATGAATCTCTTGCTTGTATCCAAGGTTTCAAAGATGTACCACCCCAACTCAAACAACTCAACAAGGTGGTCCAAGAGTTCTCTGATCTTTCAGCTATTATTGCCTATGATCTCGATTAGTCTAGTCATTTTAGCTGATGCCTTATGTCTCGTTATTAAATTACATGGTTGAATTCATCTTCTGAATATACATATATATATATATATATATTATTTTTATTCTGCAATGTAATTTTCAAATGAATGGGCATTCAATTTACCATTATATATGTGTTTCCTAAAAATGTGTATGGAGTTGGGGCGATTAAAAATACTTTAAGGCGTAGAGTGGAATTTCAATTAACACTTAAAATATAAGCAAACTTCATATGTAGTTTTAAAATCAATTTTTCAAACATTTTTTATGCAAAATTATTACTAAATATTTTTAATAATTAATTTCTATGATAAAAATCAATTATTAGTTTTAGATTAGATTTTATGAATTGCAATGTTGGAATCATCCTTTTACCGAGGCAAACACTATAGGAATTGTGAACATAATTCTATAATTAATATGTCGACAAATTTAGATAAAAATAATAGTAATTAAGAACCATAGAAGTTGATTCAATAAGTTGAGAACTTTGTATAGCCCACTTAATGTTTGTTTCAATACTTGAAATCCTGAAGAAATAAAAAAACAAAGAATTTGCAATTCTCTCTATTGAATATTTTTCGAGTATTGACTCTTGTTTGTGGTAAAATATTTGCAATGACCCTCTAGGCCATTTACTTGTATCGATGTATTTTAAGTGTTTAGAGGCTTTCTATAGTAAATAAAAGTTATTTATTACTTGCTAGGACGGATAGTTTTGTCACCTAGTTAGTTGTTTGGATTTTATTATGTTTTTGCATTTTAGAGATTTTGAAGTTTGAATGGTTAACTTTTGTCAAAACATCAGATAATGACTTTTGAGTGTAATTTTGATGTCTCCTTTAGCTACGGAACATCATGTTTGGTCTTTAAGGACCTTTGGTTCAGGTCTCAAGGCTTCCAGACTCATTTCAAACACTGTACTATTTTTGGTTAAAATAGAATTTTAGGTGTGGGAACCACTTTTGGTAGAGATGAATAACATCGTATTTTCTAAAACCTTTGTTGTGTCAGAAATGTCAAATATTTTGTGTTAGCATAGTTTGTTTGTGTGTATGGAATTCCAACAAATCTCGAGGCCCCGTCAGGCATTTGGCCAGCTTCAAATTTAGGTTGGTGTAACATTTGCTTGTTCACCTAACTTTTTCTTCGTATCTGTGATCTTTAAATTGCTTTTGCAAATGCCACTGAAATTGGTCTTCACTATCGAGGCTTGGCATCACATTCAGGTAAACAATTCTTTTTAGACTTCGGGGTCGTGGGTGTTAAACCATGTGATTGCGATTCATGATCAATGGATCCAATCATTAATTGACCATCACAAACGCAATATTTGGTCTTACAATCAAAACAAGTAAATGGCATGTTTATGAGTAGTAGACTTCCACCCTTTTGAGGCCTTTTTATTTCGAGAATGAGTGTCCTCAATACCTTTTTATGTCATATACTAATGAAATATTTGTATTTTGTAGCTACAAAATCTAAAGGATAAGGTAAGGGTAAATCTAAGAAAAAGAGGCAAAAGCACCAAAAAGGAGTGTAAGCTACTAAGTTGAAGACCGCCTAACATGAAGGACGAATTGCCAAACAAGCTGAACCTCACCAATTTTGGTAGTGCTCAATGTTAAAACATTGGGGTAGGTCGGAAAAGAAAGAATAGATCGGCGATGTGTTGAATGTGTAAAGGCAAACCTGAAAGGCTGGCTCTATTATGTTCACCAAATGGGGTTCAAACACTTGAAGCCAAATTAGAGAAAAGGGGAGCTAAAGGACTAGACGGCGATCCGCTGACTCTTTTTCATGCTAACTTTTTCATATTCTGAAAAATACTTATTGAGTTTTTTTTCCTTTAGAATTTTAAATTGAAACAGTTTTGTAAATAACAACTGTGGGTTTAATTAAATGTGGGTATTGAAGATTGTTTATGATGTCTAACTATTCTATTGATGGAGTCATGATCGGTATACCTTCTTTCAATATTATAATGATTGGCTAAAACCACAATTCCAGGGGGTCTGATTATGCAGTTGGGTGTTGATTTAATTTAGGAAGTATTGGGATTTTTTCTCTTTTTTATGCATGTTCATCCATTGATTTAGGGTTTTTAACATGAGGTTGATTTAGGGTTTAAGGTGGACAACTTAATCCTAGTCTAGATCTTCTATTGATGCTTGAAAGAGATCAATTGAAGTGGTTAAACAACTTGATTCTTAAAATTTAGTTTTGATTCTTGTGATTTTCTTGAAAGATAGATTATAGGTCATTTCTAGTTCCCAAATTTGCTTGAAAGAGAGATTTTTTAAGGTATTGGGTTTATTAGGAATTCAAATTGAAGAGTCCAAAAAGAGATTCTATGATATGATGCAATGAGATCGAAAGAAGATTTGTGTCATTGAAGATTACACAACTTATCCATAGTTGTCTAGCAGAATTGAGCAAGCATTCATACTCCTATTGGACATTAATACAAACTGAAATATCCTTAGAGCATTTATTAATTATTTTAATCATTGTTTGTAGTTAACTTGCAAAATTTTTTATTCCTACAATGAATTTGTTTCATTTTATCTTCTTCTCTGAATTATTATCATCAAATCACTCGGGATACGACCCTGACTCTTAGTTGGGTATTTTTATTAATAACAATTGCTTACTCTTTTGATTATCTTAGAGTCATTTGAGCATTATCAAATAATGGCACCGTTGTAGGGGAGCGGTAGCTAAGACTTCAGTTTGTCAAATTAACTTGAGAACTTGTTCAGCTGAGTGGAATACATTTTCTCTTGGTGTTGTTGTTATGCCCAAATTTGCAACTAGAAAAATGAGTGTAGACGGTGGCCACAATGTTGGTCGCAATGGGAAGAACAATGATATTGGTGATAGCGAGTACATAAATCTTAATGTCATCATGAGTTTTGGACAAGTTCGGTTACCCCTACACTGAGGAATACTACCTTTATTGTAACTGAAAAAATGTAGTAGTTGTTTTATATGAGAGGGATGCTTGGTGGTTTTTCCCATGACGACCCCTATGATAATCTCTGACAATTTGTGAATTTGTGTTGGCTCTTCACTATGAAGAGAATTACTTAATAGTTGATATGATTACGATTATTCCCTTTCTCCTTGATGGGGGAAGCAACAAAATGGTTATTCGAATTACCAAAAGATTCTATCATTTCATAGGAGGAACTCACCGAAACTTTTCTTGAAAAGTTTTTCCCTCCCTAAAGTATAGTGAAATGAGAGATGCTATTCAAAACTTGAAGACGATATACGGTGACCAACTTCATGAAACATAACTGTGTTTCTAAAGGTTTACATTACAATGTCAAAATCATGGTATTACCGATAAGTTGTTGCAGCAAAGTTTTTATCAGAGCCTTGATATTTTTAACGAAGGATTGTCTGATCAACTTGTAAAGGGGAAATAGTATGGAAACCTTTTGATGAAGTTAAAAAATTGCTTGATGAGTTGATGAAAGTAAACCAAGTTTGGTATATAATTTGTAACACCTCGGATTCGGAAAGGGTAAAATTTGCAGTGTTTGGAAGAATGTGATGCCAGTCCAATGGAGTCACACATGGACCGTGGTCTGACTAAAGAACCTAGACCTGGTTCATGGATGGCCAGTCATGTTTTCAAAAAAAGCCATGTTACAGTACTTTTTCAATGATTCACCAGGACGTCTAATATGTCATGCCCCGAGCCTACACATCGAACGTGGCTGGCACTCAAGAACCATTGATAGCCCAAGCGAACCCTTGGTCTGGCCTACTTACTCAGCAGAAGACTTAAACATAACAAATATAACTCATGCAATAACTTAAGAAGTAATAACTTAGCCAAAATGGCAACTCAAGTTTTAAACGTATACAACTAAAAAAAAATAAGACTAAAGAACTATAACTATCTGTATGACTGTCTATGAAGCCTCTAAAATAGGGAGGGATGTCGGGACAGGACCCCCAATCATCCTAACAATGAAATACTGAAAGCAAATGATAAAAAGGAGTCCTCTGGAATGCAATAAGGCTCACCAACAGACTCTGAGTGCTCAATTGGATCAATGAGGCACTGCATGCTGATCCTGGTTACCTGCGTATACATCATAAGATGATGCAGGCCAATTGGCTTCAGTACATTGAAAGTACGAGTATGCGAGTTGGAATGCTAAACATAACTTAAGCTTGAAAAGAATCTAGAAGGAACACTTTCCTTGGCTTTACTCAACACCTGAACAACTTAACTCATTATAAAGTAGTAAAACACATGCAATATATATAAAGCTTTTAAAACAGTGGAAAACAACTTAGTTCGTTAAAGAAAATGCAATAACAAACTCAACTTTACTCATGTAAAAAAGTAGCATAGTTTTTGTGGGAGATTATCTAACCAACAACCACCACTATGAGCCTAAGTGGTGATACATCATCTTGCCCACGCAGCCAGAACTTTCCTATACTTTGCCGTCATATAGGACGCCTTAACTAAGTGGATCTACTAGTCTATACTAAAAAGCAACTTAATGAATCATCTAAAAATTATGATCCTTTACTACCCATGATGGCTACATGGTTTATGGAGACATGATTTAATATGAATTCGCATCCCCATATCAGTGCTCAATACTACTCCAAAAATATACTTAGCTCATATGATTTAAAATCAAAACTTGTTTCTTTGGTTTAAGATAATTACTCAAAACTTTAGCTTAAAAGCACTCTTGGAAATTGGTGTTTCCCGTTCTTGTTCAAATGTGAAAACATTTTAAACTCTTGGGAATACATAGTGCCTTTATAGCTTTTTGAGAAATGAACTCAACTCTTTACTCATTACTTAACTTGAAACTTAAGTCTTAAAACAAGGCTAAAACGTTTATGAAAGACTTTTAAAAACTTTATAAACATCTCTTGACTTGTTTCTTAACTTCTAGACTTGACTCCTAACTTTTCTTGAATTGAATTATGGATTCAAGGTTCATGATCTCATGTTTATGAATGATTTTATGATGTTTATATGTACCTAAGAGTGTTGGAATCAGAACAAATTGGGAGAACTTGTCCCTGGCGCTCTAAGAGGCGTGGGGAGCCAGCCCTCAACATTCTAGGACTGGTCTAGGGTACACTGGCTAGCACGACGCTCAAGGATGAAGATTCAGAGACCCTTTTGGGGCACGCTGGCTGGCGCGACGCCCCACCCCTATGTTTGAAGACTTTTCTTCTCCGTTTTTATCTCTAAACCCTCTAAACTCAATTGGTTCTTTCCCCAGACACTTAGAATCATTTATAACCTCAATATACATCAGATTCTACTCAAAAATACAAATAAAAACATGAATCAATCTCAAGCAAACTCCAACAACACAACCCACAAAGATTCAAACAGACTTCATCAAGAATTCAAGGGATTTACATTCGAATCTAATAAACATTACTAAATTGAATCATGATTGGCATGTGGGTGAACTAACCCATCGCTATGTGATCTCACATACCTCGTAGGGATCACCCCTTGATGAAATCCACAAGCTAAACTCGAACGTTCCTAACGATTTCTTGATTTCTCTTCTCCTCTATCCTCTTTTCTCTTTTCTCCAAGCCCTAGCGTGAACTTCAACTTTTCTAAATTGACTAAAATTTGACTTAACCCCAATTAAACTCCTAAAAATGAATTAAAACAATTGGGTAAGGAATAGACTAAATTACACTTCCAAAATCCGGATTGGACTTTCTTTATTCGAACAACCCAACTTCCAAAGGGCATATCTCACTCATATAAACTCGGAGTCGCACAAACTCAGCGGAGTTGGAAAGATTATTTCTAGATATTTCCTATTATATCTGGAAGTAAACCTAAATCATTATGAGCTAGGAGTTATGGCCGTTTGAAGTTGACCAGAACTCAACTTATTCTAACTTAACATATTTCCAGATTTTCATTATTTCCAAAAATGACTATTCCAATTATTAACTCATTCCTAGTTATTTCAATTTTTGAGATGTTACAATATCTCTCCCTTAGGAACATTCGTCCTCGAATAAGAATATTCTTACTAAGCTAAGGATGTAACATGCAACATTTAGCTCAAACACCCAATCAAGCAATGCAATTACAACATGCTAACTTACAAATAAAAACCAAGAAAAATATTAGTACCTTAATTCGGAACTTCTCTAGATTCGAAGAGATGTTGATGTCTCTTCTTCATATCCTCTTTAGCTTTCCAAGTAGCTTTCTCAACAAATTAGTTCCTCCAAAGGACTTTGACTGATGCTACCTCTTTCATTCTCAACTTGAGAAATTGGTGATCTAAAATCTGAACAAGAACATCCTCATAAAACAAGGTATCCTTGATCCCAATATTAACGGTTGGTATGATCAATAAAGGATTGCCCATGCATTGCTTCAACATGGAGATGTGAAATACCGGATGAACCGCTGCTAACTCTTATGGTAGCTCCAATTCATAAGCTACTTTGCCAATCCTCTTGGCTATTAGATAAGGTCCAATATACCGGGGACTAAGTTTCCCATTCTTACCAAATCTCATAACGCCCTTCATGGGTGAAACTTTCAAATACACCCAATCATCTACTTCAAACTCTAACTCCCTTCTCCTAACATCAGTGTAGGATTTCTGACGACTCTATGCCGTTTTATACCTCTCTTGAAACACTTTCACCTTTTCCAAAGCTTGATGAACTAAATTTGGTCCTATCAACCCTACTTCACCAACTTCAAACCATCCAATAGGAGATCTGCATCTTCTCCCATATAGAGCTTCATAAGGAGCCATTTGGATGCTAGAGTGGTAACTATTTTGTAAACAAATTCGAAGAGGGGTAAGTGATCATCCCAATTACCTTTGAAGTCAATCACACAAGCCCTCAACATATCCTCTAAGGTTTGAATAATGCACTCTGCTTGCCCATCTGTTTGAGGATGAAAGGCAGTACTTAAGTTCACATTTGAACCCAAACCTTTTTGGAATGACTTCCAAAACTGTGCAGTAAATTACGCATCTCTCTGAAATAATGGAGACCGGAACCCCATAAAGTCTTACTACCTCTGAAAGATACAATTTAGCATAGTCTTCTACTAAATGGGTAGTCTTTATCGGTAAAAAGTGGGCTGATTTTTTCATTCTATCGACAATCACCCAAATAGAATCATGCTGCCTGTGAGACCTTGGTAAACCTGTGATGAAGTCTATATTAATCATCTCCCACTTCCATTTCAGAAGTTGTATATTCTGGGCCAAACCACCGAGCCTTTGATGCTCTACTTTAACTTGTTGGCAATTCAGACACTTACCAACAAATTTTGCAATGCCCTTTTCATATGGCTCCACCAATAGACTCCTCTCAAATCGCGATACATCTTTATGGAACCCGGATGAATGGAATATCTGGAGCTATGAGTTTCCTCCATGATCCTCGCTTGGAGTCTATTTACCATTGGTACACACAATCTACCTTGATAAATCAATACACCATCTCCCCGTTATTCAGAAGATAATACTTTTTTCTTCTGAACATTTTCCTTCAATTCAAGCAAAATAGGATCTTGTTCTTGCTTTTCTTTCACTTCTGACACTAATGAAGATTCAGCCCCATTCATCACCACTACTCCTCCTTTTGTGGAATTCATCAGTTGGACTCCTAAGCGTTCAAGTCTATCTACATCTTTCGCTAACTCTCTATTTTCTTCCTCAACATAGGCGGTACTACCCATAGACAACCTGCTTAAGGCATCAGCAACAACATTAGCCTTACCTAGGTGATAAAGAATATCATGTCATAATCCTTGAGTGATTTCAACCACCTCCTTTGTCTGAGATTAAGCTCTTTCTGAGTGAACACATAATGAAGACTCTTGTGATCAGTGAATACATCTATATAAACACTATATAAATAATGATGTCATATCTTCAAAACAAATACTACAGCAGCCAACTTTAAGTCATGGATTGGGTAATTCTTCTCATGGATTTTCAATTGTCTAGAGGCATAAGCTATAACTTTGTCATTCTGCATTAACACGCAACCAAACCAACTCTAGATGCATCGGAGTACACCACAAAACCTTGGTAAAGTTAACACTGGGGCAGTAGTCAACCGCTTTTTCAATTCCTGAAAGCTTTTCTCACTAGATTCAGACCATTGAAACTTTACCATTTTTTGAGTCAACTTAGTCAAAGGGGATGAAATCGACGAGAACCCCTCTACAAGCCTTTTATAATTGTCAGCCAAATCCAATAAACTCATAATATCAGTTGGAGATGTGGGTCTAGGCCAATTCTGTACTGCCTCAATTTTTTGATTATCAACTTTAATTTCCTCTCCTGACACAATGTGTTCTAAGAATGCCACAGACTCAAGCCAAAACTGACACTTGGAGAACTTGGCATACAACTCTCTATCCTTTAATGTCTAGAGAACTATTATGAGATGACTAGCATGATCTTCTTCATTCCCTAAATAGATTAGTATGTCATCAATGAAGATGATAACAAACATATCTAAATAAGGTTTGAACACTCTATTCATAAGGTCCATGAACATTGCTGGTGCATTATTCAAATCGAACGACATAACCAGAAACTCATAATGACCATGACGGGTCCTAAATGTTGTCTTTGAAATATCGCATTCCCTTACTTTCAACTGATGGTATCCAGATCTGAGGTCTATTTTCGAAAAATAAGAAGCACCCTGAAGCTAATCGAAAAGATCATTAATTCTCGGTAGAGGATACTTATTCATTATGGTAACCTTGTTCAATTGACGGTAATCTATACAAATCCTAAGGGAACCATCTTTCTTTCACACAAATAAGGCCGGAGCGCTGAGACATTTGGTCAAATAAATCCCTTATCTAGGATATATTTTAACTACTTTTTAAGTATTTTTAACTCTGCTGGTGCCATTCTATATGGCATAATAGATATAGGACGAGTATCTGGAAGAATGTCTATACCAAAGTCTATTTCTCTCTCAGGAGGGACTCTGGCTAGATCATCTGGAAAGATTTCTGTAAACTCTTTTACTATTGGAACTGACTGAATGGGAGGTATCTCAACACTAGAGTCATTAACTCAGACTAAGTGATAAACACCCCTTGGAAACTAACTTTCTCACCTGAAGGTATCAAATAAAACGACCCTTAGGCACTGTTGAAGTGCTCTTCAACTCCATAACTGGTTCACTAAAAATTGGAACTTGACTACTCGAGTTCTATAATATATTGATGCATAACAGGCATGAAGCCAATCCATACCTATAATGACATCAAAATCTACCATGTCTAATTCAACTAAATCAGCCATGGTACTCTTGTGATTGATGAGAACGGAAAAATCATGATAAACCCTATCTACTAGAATAGACTCACCATCACGTGTAGAAACACAAAGGCTCAAGAATTTTCTCCAAAAAAATATCAAAATTAATGACTTGGATCATACTAGTGACAACATCTGGCGAATCCTCTTGCACTCAGTGACTAGCGATAGCATAAAGACGGTTTCCTTCTCCGCCTACCCTTGAAGTAGCGCATCTAGATGTAGCTCTATCTAGTGGAGCAACTGAAGAAAACTAGGCTCTATTTCCCCTATTAATATTACTCTGTCTATTCTTAGGATACTCTCTCATAAAAATGATCGTTCTGGCCACACTTGAAGCAATTAGTTGAGCCATCACGACACACCCTTGAGTGGCCCCTACCACACTTAGCACATGATGGAGTCTTAGTACCCCCTTGTGCCTTACTACCTTCTGCATGTGCAGGTCTAGCTCTTAAGTTATGAGAATTCTGAATATTGTATTTATTTTTGTTCCTTGTTGCAGGTACACTAGCAGATCATGGAGCAGGTCCTTTCTGCTTATGTTAAAAAGAAGACCGGCTCGCATTACTCTTTTGCTACCCGGATTCATTCCATGATGTCTTTGCCCTCTTATTCTTAAGCTATTATTTATCCCTTAGCTTGTCCTCCTCAACTTGTTGCACATGGATCATCAACCTTGCTATGTTCATGTCACCTGTTAGCATGGCTACCGTACTTTTCTTATCATACAGATGAGGCAACCCAACAACGAATAAACTCATCCTTCTCTTCAAGTCAACAACCATCTCTTTGCTTCTCTTAGCTCACGAGGAAAGAAATGCCTCATGAAGGCACTTTCGGCCATAGGCCAGCTCAAAATCAGTTACGCGTAAGCATGAGTTAGAAATAAACTTTTTATAGATAAAACTCTAGCGTATGAAATGAGTATGAAGGAAGTGAAGGAATTTCCTAAATGTTGCAGCCTCCTAATTATAGATGTGGTGTGCTTCACACTGATAACTAGGACTCTACATACACAACTTCATAGACTCCCTAGGACTCTTAAACTCTATGCTCCAATACGAAGTTTGTCTCTTCTCGAGCCTACACCCCGAATGTTTTTGGCACTCGAGAACTATTGCTAGCCCCAAAAGAACCCTTAGTCTATCTTACTTACTCAGTGGAATACTTAAACATAAGAAATATAACTCATTCAATAACTTAAGAAATAATAACTTAGCCAAAATGGTAACTTAAGTCTTAAACGTATACAACTGAAATGAATAAGACTAAAGAATTATAACTATTTGTTTGACTGTCTATAAAGCCTCTTAATCAGAGAGGGATGTCGAGACAAGACCCCCGATCATCCTAACAATGAAACACTGAATGAAAATGATAAAAAGGAGTCCTTCGAAATGCAAGGAGGCTCACTAACAGACTTTGAGTGCTCAACTGGATCAATAAGGCGTTGTATCCTGATCCTTGTTACCTGCATCTACATCATAAGAAGATGCAGGCCAACTGGCATCAGTACATTGAATGTACGTTATGCGAGTTGGAATGCTAAACACAACTTAAGCTTGAATAGAATCTGTAAGGAACACCTTCCTTGGCTTTACTCAACACCTGAACAACTTAACTTAATATAAAACAATAAAACACATGCAATATATATAAAGCTTGTAAAACAGTGGAAAACAACTTAGTTTGTTAAAGAAAATGGAATAACAAACACAACTTTACTCATGTAATAAAGTAATATAATTTATGTGGGAAACTCTCTAACGGACAACCACTACTATGAGCCTAAGTAGTGATACAACGTCTTGCCCACCGTTCCAGAACCATTCTATACTTTGCCTTCACATAGAACACCTTAACTAATTGTATCCACTAGTCTATGCTAAAGAGCAGCTTAAGGAATCATCTAAAAAGTATGATCCTTTACTACCCACGATGGCTACATGTTTTATGGAGACTTGAGCTAATATGAACTCGTGTCCCCATATAGGTGCTCAATACTACTCCCAAAATATACTTATCTCATATGTCTTAAAATCAAAACTTGTTTCTTTGGTTTGAGATAATTACTCAAAACTTTAGCTTAAAAGCGCTCTTGGAAATCGATGTTTCCCTTGTTCAAATGTAAAAACTTTTTAAACTCTTGGGAATACTTAGTTCCGTTATAGCTTTTTGAGGAATGAACTCAACTCTTTACTCTTTTCTTAACTTGAAACTTAAGTCTTAAAACAAAGTTAAAACGTTTGTGAAAGACTTTTGAAAACTTTATAAACTTCTCTTGATTGCTTCTTAACTTCTAGACTTGACTCCTAACTTTCCTTGAATTAAATTATGGATTCAAGGTCCATAATCTCATGTTTTTGGCTGATTTCATTATGTTTATATGTACCTAAGAGTGTTGGAATCAACTAAGAAACATAGTTACATTGCTAAGGAACAAGTACAAAAAGATGCGGGACGAATTGGGAGAACTGGCATCCTTGGCGCTCTGAGAGGCGCGGGGCGCCAGCCCTCAACATTCAGGGACTGACCTGGGGCACGCTGGCTGGCGCAACACTCAAGGGTGAAGATTCAAAGACCCTTTTGGAACACGCTAGCCGGTGCGACGCTCCACCCCTATGTTTAACGACTTTTCTTCTCCGTTTTTCATCTCTAAACCCTCTGAACTCAATTAGTTCTTTCCCCAAACACTTAAAATAATTCATACCATCAATATACATTAGATTCTACTCAAAAACAGAAATAAAAACATGAATCAATCTCAAGCAAACTCCAACAACACAACCCACAAGGATTCAAACATACTTCATCAAGAATTTAGGGGATTTACTTTCTAATCTAATAAACGTTGCCGAATTGAATCATGATTGGTGCATGGGTGAACTAACCCATCGTTATGTGATCTCACATACCTTGTAGGGATCACCCCTTGTTGAAATCCACAAGCTAAACTCAAACGTTCTTGACGATTTCTTTTTTTCTCTTCTCCTTTCTCCTCTTTTCTCTTTTCTCAAAGCCCTAGCGTGAACTTCAACTTTTCTAAACTGATTAAAATCTGAATTGACCCCAATTAAACTCCTAAAAATGATTCAAAACATTTGGGTAAGGAAAAAACTAAATTACCCTTCCAAAATCCAAATTGGACTTTCCTTATTCGAACAACCCAACTTCCAAAGGGCATATCTCACTCATACGAACTTGGAATCATGTAAAATTGGTGGAATTGGAAATATTATTCCAAGATATTTCCTACCATATCTAGAAGTACACCTAACTTATCCTAAGTTGAGAGTTATGGCCATTTGAAGTTGACCAAAACTCAACTTATTCTAACTTAACAAAATTTCCAGATTTTCATTCTTTCCAAAAACGACTATTTCCAATTATGAACTCCTTTATATTTATTTCAATTTGTGAGATGTTACACAATGCATGAGCGTAGGTTAGGTTCTGTAGGTGAGTCTCAAACTTAGTCAAAGGATGAAAATATTGGGACCTAACAGCCGTGGTGCACCATCCATCGTTAGACCTACGAGCCATAGGTGAGTGTCGTCGATGGGGGTCCTGTTTTTGTTGTCTCTAATCTCAAACCACGTCTGACTAGGACGGTCCGTGGTCTAACCAATGGGCCGTAGGTCAAGCTGTGGGTAGGATCCGGTAGTTATTTTCCTAGGGGCTTTTGGGTCTTTTCCTAATTATTTTAGCCTAATACTATATCATTTTACCCTTCTCCTAAACCCCTATATAAGTGTTTTAACCCCCAAATTTCCCCAATTGAAATCATTCTCTCAAATTCCTAAAAGAAGAAAAAATCGTCCTCTCAAATAATTCTCTCTCTAAAAGTTGATAAAGAAATCTAGGGTTGCAAGTCAAGTCTCCAAATCCACTATTGAAGTCAATATTTTGGCATTGAGGTATGATAGTTTTCATCAATGGAGCTCTTTCCTTCATGGACTTCCTAAATTCTCCAATTTACAAAGCTAGAATTCCCCAATTGAGTTAGGGTTTTCTTCCATGTCTCGGGTTCTTTTCAATGTTGATTTACTCAATTTAATTATGACCATTTATGCATGAATTGATATAATCTTATGATTTTAAGATGAATGCACATGAACCCATGTCTAACCCATGTTTTCTAGATATTGATGATTGAAAGTTGATTTTGAACTATTAAAGATGAATTATGGAATTATGCATGTTCTTATGAAATTGATGAGATATGATGTAAATTGCTTTGAGGGTAAAATCATATACGTTGTTATTATGGTTAATTATTGTGAAAGGTTTTCTCACATAAAGGGTTCTTAAGGTTGAAAGACTTTCTCACCTAAAATGAACCAATGTTAAGGAGCTATTCTAATGTTGAGACAAGAGGCGATTACTCACACTCTCTATTAAGAGACAAGAGGAGATTAACCATGTCACATAATGTACGGACAAGAGGCAATTACCCATGTTCCTTTAAAAGATAAGATGAATATGATTAATAACTATTTCATGGACGTTAACCTTAGTACTGAGTGGACAAGTAGTGATTACCCATGTCCCGTAAACTATGTGCCAACATAGGATTGTCTAGATATACATTAGCTAGTGGATCCACATAAGCTAGAAGTTCATGGTCCTTACCATGGAAAGTGGGACAACCATTTTCGATGTGAGATACACCGGATTCCATGTTAATAGCTCACATGGTCTTATATGTCAGTTAAGGCTACTTCCCACGAGCAAGTTATGATGAACTAAGGTTACTTCAAGAAGTATCTCACATGTGTCTTAAAATAATGTCTATTTGCATTGACCATACTTTATTATCATGTTTTTAATTCTCTTGTCTCAAAGTTTAGCTTGGTCATTGCATCTCATGAAGATATCTCTTATTAAGCATGTTTTCAAATATTTTATGCATGGCTATCATACTTAGTACATACTTTGTACTAATGCATACTATATCCTACATTCCCCAAAATGTAGGGAGTGACCTTTCTGATTCGTACTTTCACGGCTACATATCTCATATAGAAGATTGAAGATTGGTGAGCCCTCATCACTTGAGGACCAAGTTTGTTTCCATTTTGTCTTTACCTTCAGTTTTGAAACTTGATGTACTGGCAACGCCCCGATAAAATTTTATGTACTAGATGGCTTTGAGATGATGTTTAGTCTTCTGCTTTTCTCTATAAAACTTTGACATGTTGAAACTATCTTTTAATTCTCTTATGTTTTATTATCTTGTATGATGAATGCTAAGTGGCTTGTATGGGGCCTTTTAGGATCTTATACGCCATGTTATGCCTAAGGGCTACCTTGGGTCATGACACAATAAAGACCCAATAATTCGTCTTTAAATGGGTATGACCAAGGAACATGAAGAGAACATGGCTAGGGAGGAGGCGTAAATTGATATGTTTTCAAATCATGTGTAAGTACATGAAATTATAAATGCTAAGAGAAAAGAAGGAAATTCGTAAAGCACCCAACCAAATAGTTGCTAGCCAAAATTTTTAATAAGATAGTAGGATTTGATGTGATGTTGCAAGAATCAGAAGTGACTTCTCATTACAGGAAAGTATGGTTACCTCTCATTCATAATAAATTTGGAAACTTAAGGAGAAAATGCACAAACTTTCCACCATAGTGAGTTCAAGTTCGAAGGAAGTGGCATCTCATCATGTGATTGTTGATCCAGATATTGACACCCAAGAGTCAGCGGGGACAGCTCGAAGTGGTAGGGTGTTGAAAAATAAACCACTTATTTACAAACGAAATAGTGAACAGGTGGTTGCCAATTATGAGCCACCCAAGCAAGAAAATGAACCGATGATTAAGGAGGTTGATGATGATCAAAAGGCAAGCAATGGTGGTGGTTATGTTAGGGATCCTACAGTACAAACTCCAATCAAAATAACTCATCCATTCCCACAAAGATTGAAAAAGAAATATGATACTTTCAAATTTCAAAAGTTCTTGGGGGTAATCAAAGACTTGTCAGTAAACATCCCCTTTGTGGATGTGTTGTTTGAGATGCCCAATATGATAAATTCATGAAAGAGTTGGTCACAAAGAAGCGGTCAGTAGAAGATTAAACTATTGATCTTCCCCAAATTTATAGTGCCATTATGAACAACGATGCTAATGTGAAGATGGATGATCTAATATCTTTTACTAACCGTGCACTATTTGGAAGCATACATTTGCCAAGGCTTCATGTGACCTTGGGGAAAGCATAAATCTTATGCCTTTAAAGGTTTTTGATAGACTTGGCCTTGATGAGCCGAAGCCTATAAAAATGAGGTTACTAATGACGGATAGATCAGTTAAAACACCAGAGGGTGTAATATATGATGTCCTTGTAAAAGTGGACAAATTTGTGTTCTCGGCAGTTTTTGTGATCTTGGATTTTGAGATCGACAAAGAAGTCCCTATCATACTTGGTGGACCAGCTTGGTTACTGGAAAAGCATTGGTAGATATTGAAGGAGAAGGACTAAATTTTGTGTGAATGAGGAAAAGGTTAATATTAATGTTTGTAAGTCGGTGAAGTATCCAAGCGACATGCAGGTGGTCTCTCATTTAAACCAAACCAATGAGGTGATAGAAAGTATTGGAGAGGCAGCTTATAGAAGAGAATAACTAGTGGCAGTGTTACTCAATTATGATGAAGAAGAGATAAAAGATTATGATGAAGTTGTGGCTAGTCTTATTGGTGTTAGACCGTTCTTGTCAAATCCTAAGAAATTACAAATGGATTTTTCCTATCAAGAAGCACCACCAGCCAAGTCATCTATAGCAGAACCTCCAAAATTGGATTTTAAGGTTCTTCCATTGCATCTCATGTATATCTTCTTGGGAGCTGAATATACACTATTGATAATAATTCAAGATTACAAGGAAGAGTGACTAGTGAATGCAGTGATCATTGTATTGAAAAAAAACACATCAAAGACTTATGGTGTTCTATTGCAAAAACCGTGGGAATTTCTCTGGGAGTTTGCACTCATAAAATTCATTTGACCGAGGGGTTTAAACCAATCATAGAGAATCCTCCAATGCAAGAAGTTTTGAACAAAGAGATTATAAAGTGGTTAGATACAGGTGTAATCTCCTTGATTGTGGATAGTCAATGGGTAAGCCCTGTTCAATATGGCCCTAAAAGGGAGGTTTAATGGTAGTCCCAAATGAACAAAATGAGCTTGTGGAAGCTACACCAGTGAAGGAATGAAGAGTGTGTATGGACTACATGAAGCTGATTATATGGACAGAGAAAGATCCTTTTCTAATGCCCTTCGTTGATCAAATGCTTGATCCTCTCACAGTTAAAGGGTGGTATTGTTTCTTATAAGGCTATTTGGGTTACAACCCAGATCTGTATATCACAGGAAGATCAAGAAAAGACCAATTTCATATGTCCTGATGGGACATTTTCCTTTAAGCGGATGCTTTTAGGGTTGTGCAATACACCATACACTTTCCAAAGGTGTATTCTAGCTATTTTCTTATATGGTAGAGGAATCCATGAATGTTTTTGTGTATTATTTATCTGTGATTGGGAACTCATTTGAAGAATTCTTGGACCATTTGGGGAAAGTCCTAAAATGATGTGTTGAATTAAATCTAGTCCTAACTTTTGAAAAGTTTCACTTCATGGTGAATGAGGGGATATTCCTTTGGCAAAAAAATTTCTGGGAAGGGGATTGAGGTTGATCAAGCTAAAATTAATGTTATTGACATGATACCTCCTGCTATATCAGTGAAGGGTAGAAGGAGTTTCCTTGGCCATGCTAGATTCTATCGGTGATTCATAAAAGATTTAGTTAAGATGATTGTTCCCTTGTCTAAGGTTGTTTGAAAAGATGTGTTTGATTTTGATGCATGTTGTAAGAAGACATTTGTGAGCTTGAAAGAACAACTTATTTCAACCCCATCATAATTGCACCTCATTGGAGTCTTCCATTTGAAATGATGTTTGATTCAAGTGGAGTGGTTCTTGGTGCTGTTCTTGGACAGCGTAACAATAAATTATTTCACCCCATTAACTACACTAGCATGACATTAAATTGTCCTCTAAAAAAATTACAAAGTGACGGAGCAAGAATTTCTCGCTCTTGTGTATGGCTTTGAGAAGTTTAGAGCATACTTGTTAGGTATAAAAGTTGTAGTGCACACTAATCATGTAGCCCTCAGATACTTAATGGAAAATAGGGAAGCTAAACTACAATTTATTATGCGGGTTCTTGTCCTTCAAGAATTTTACTACGAGATAAAAGATAGGAAGCAGTGTGAGCATCAAGTGGTTGATCACTTATCGAGGTCAGAGTTAGGTATTTCCATGGCAGGAGAACTTAATATTGAAGATGCTTTCTCGATGAATTGTTAAATAAGGTCTCCCACACTTTAATGCCATGGTATGATGATTTTGAAAATTTTTATTGTGTGTGGACCAATGCCTAATAATTAAAGAGCCATGAGAAGAAGAAGTTTTTGTTTGAGGTCAAGAGGAATATTTGGGATGAACCTTATCTTTTCAAGGAATGTGTTGATCATATCAATAGGCACTTCATTTTAAAGGTGGAAATAAATGATATACTAGAAGCGTACCATGCATCACCCATAGGTGGGAACCATGAAGGGATCCACAGCTCCTCAAAAATGTTGCATGATTTAGGTTTTAATGTTTATCAAATACACTTCATGCAATTCTATGTGCAAACGATCGTTAAGCAATATACAATCTAATAATTGAGTTGGGGTCGAATCCACAGGGAGCGGTACGTGGTCAAATTCAATCAAGAAGTATGAATGTGATCTAACTAGATATAGGAATAGAAATTATCAGAAAAAGACATGAAACAAATAAAAAGGAGTGACATGAATGTCAGATGGAGAGTTTTTGGTTTGAATTATCAAGTAAAACGTAGTCACAAACAATTTGAAATAACAATGAGGAGAGGAATTTTTGGGATGTGTTTGATTATAGGTAAATTTTGATGTATAGGTAATTGAAACTACTAGTAAACAATTACAAATCAGTGGGTAGACTAGACTTTAAGGGAGATAGCTTTCTCTCGAACAACTATCCCAAATCAGGTGATTTATTTCAAACATAAACAAGCTTAGCAATGAAGAACAACCCACAGCTTAATTTATCCACTCTCTCGAGCTAGATGGGTAGGATTGGGTTTAGGATTCACTCTCTCGAGCTAAACCCAGCTCAACCCAATACCTACAAATCATTAATCAATAGGCATAGTTCTAAAACCTCTCTATCGAGGAAGCTTAGAACACGAACTTAGAACTGCATTTGTAACTACAATTCATAAATTAAAACACAACTAATGATTAAACCCACTTTAATGTAGAATTTAAACTAGTAATTAACAATACCCATAAAGTAATTCAAGTCATAATCACATGATCACACCCAAAGAATTGGGGTTTTAGCCAAGCATCATAAAAAGGTAACATCAGTTACCAAATCGATTAGACCTCAATTGGATAAAAGTAATTAAGCATTTACAATGCTTCAATTTGCAGAAAATTTGAAACCCATTTGCATAATCTCCAAATTGAATCTCAAAAATCCTTCATGTCTCCTTAGAAACTATCAAAATCTCCAGAGAAAATTGTTCTAAACTAATTCAGCATATTTAATTAAATGTTTAAAATCTAATTTATAGTCTCCAAAAATAAGCCATAAAAGGCCATTAGGCGAGGTATGTCGGGTTCACCATGTGGTTCGGTGAACCCGCACATTACTTTATTATATCGTCTTTTTACCTTGTCTCTCATCATCATGAAGTCCTATAACTTTAGGTGATCACTTTTTGCATCGCAGAACTACTCAGTGATTCGCCGACGTGGTTTCTTCCCTCAAGGCTAGCACACTGGAACTTTAGGTGGTCATATTGGACACTCGGCGATTTGCCAAGTCCTTTTGGTGATCATCAGACTTGCCTTTCTTCATTTCTTCAGTTTGTTTTGTTCCTTTATGCCTGTTAGTGTCCTTGCTTTTCTCTTCAATCCATATACTTGAAAATCAAGGATTTAACATCAGTTTATGGCACAAATTAAGCACTTCAGGACACTAAATCTATATAAACAAATCCCCAAATGAGTCCAAATCTCGGACTCATCAACACCCCCAACTTAAACTTTTGTTTGTCCTCAAGTAAAACTCAAGATCGGTAGTAAAGGATGTCTCAAATAGTGTTGCATAAGACTCAACATGAATGCACACAACAAGGTTCAAATTATTAATGCAATGATCAATTGTGCACTCAAGATTCAAATTGTGACTCACCATTATAAAAGATACTCAAGTTCACAATACTTGCTTCAAAGGCAAGTTCAAGCTCAACAAAGGTACTCAAATGCCCTCACAACAAAGATGATTCCATATTCACACACAATTGTTCAACACTTTAGAGTTCCAGAATCAGATACGACTCTCACACTCATAAAGATGAACACATGCATGACTTCACCCATAGGTTTACCCTTATTTTCCAATCAACATTCGTTTTAGCTCACTCAAGATCACAAAGGTCTTTTCAAGGCTTGGAACGGGGATGAGTGTAAAGGTATGGTCATTTAGGCTTAGTGGCTTCTACCTTCGTGAAGTATGGTCTGAACATCACTTTCCTCCCTTTCTTTACCATTTCAATCATGCTCATAATCCACCCCACTATTCAACTTCATATGAACTATTGGATACACCATTTCTTTTGCAACTTCTACTACTTTATTTTACAACTTTTTCATTATTTTTCTTTGCTTTCTTCTTTTGTTTCTCTTTTTTTTTTTACATGAAAGGGTTCCATCTTTTTCGAAATCATTACTTAAAGGGGGATTTTTCACACTTCTTGACTTTCCTTCTTTTTTCACCACACCCCCAACTTAGGATTTTAGACTGAGTTGGCTATTCAAACAAATTACACTTCATAAAAGTTATGGGTGAATGGATAAAGAGAGGTCACAATTGTTCAAGTTTCTTCCAAGAAAAGGGTAAGGCTCAAGAGAGTTCAAGAAAGGTTCACACATCTCACAAAGTTGGTCACAAAAGAGGTATCTTATCAAGTTGTTTTAACTCTTCAAATTTGTTGCCTAAGATCATTTGAAGAGCTTACATCACCTCAGTCAACTGGACCAATGAGGATAATTCTATGTGTCATCACACGCAATGCTCAAAGTAATCTCATCACACAAGGCATTGGCACCAAATATCAAACAAGAATGCACACTTTCTAGATAGTGTGCAATGTTCATCACAAGAGACTCAATCGATAATCGGTTAGTCACAACGAGATTCTAAAATTTCACACATTGTCTATGCAACATCATTGGCCTCATCGTAGCCGCACATACATTTCGTTCAATTAAGAGCACTATTCAGGTCATCGGTATTGATCACAATCGATACTCAAATTTGCACAAGAACAACCACAATCACAAACAATAGAGGTGGCAAAAAATTTGAAAGTAGGTTTAAAACCATTTCCATTCAAAACAAGGAGCCATAAGATTAAAACACATATATAGATCACAAAACCCAATATTCACAAACAAAACAGAATCACAAGAGGTAGGTATGGAAATACCTCACCCCACCCATAAAAAGAAGCAGTTGTCCTCAAATGCAACTAAATAAGAATAATCAATAAAAACAATAGAGAGGGAGGTAAAAATATCATTCTGCCAGGCTAAGCTTGGGGTGAAGTCTTCATGTCAGTTGATCAATCTGTCGGGGCATCAGTGTCTGGGGTCACACTCTGAGGTTGGGCATCAATGTCTGGTGTCTTATCAATTATGGCTCCACTAGGGCCTGCGATAGAAGTGTCCCTCAATGAAGCCTGAACAACAGAATATACCATAGCCTCCTCTACATTAGTTAGACCCTCAAGCATAGTCTCCTCCTAAACACCAAGTTGCTCCTCATCAATCTTAGCCTCAGACTCTGCAGTCACATCATCAATCCTAATCTCATCTCCGGTGGTTGCCAGAGGCATATCAAAATGAGCTGGAATATCTGTGTCCAGGTCATCAGGGGTCTCCACAGTCCTAAAAATATGAGACATATCAGTGGACTTCAGCTGGTCCACATCTTTCCTCAACTCTACAATCATTGCCTTTAAGGTCGTCACCTCATAAGTAACTCTCTAACCTCTCTCACACCTCTATCCTCATCGAAAGGGCATTAATAGAATCTCTAAGAGGTGTCAATACATCAGCGAGAGCTCTCAATCATCCTGGGAACTGCACTTCTAGCTTGGAAGCACGCACATCAGCATAATGGGCTAGGTGCCCCATCTATAGTAGCATGGCCTGGGTGAGCGAGGGTCAGGATGTGATAGTGGTAGCAGCAGATCTAGGAGGTGGGGGAACAACAAAAAAACTCAGAGTCACAGAAGTGCAATATCTAGAAATACCTAAAAGCCTAGTGGCCGGAGTAGGCAATACTGCCTCTGTAGGTAATGTCTCAATGTCAACCGCCGGAGATATATCCACCAGAGATGCCCTCCGTATCTCAGCCTTATCCTTCGATTACTCAACCTCAATACGCTGGATGTCAGTAGAGAAGGTGGGAGTCACTTCCATATCCTCCTTCTCATCTCGCGGAACACGGGTCCATCCGCATAGCTCGGTGATCAACATCGGAAATGGGAGAGATATTTGTCACTGCTTAGACCTCATTGCCATCTCCTGTCCAATAATTGCACCTAAATTGATGCTCTTCCTTGTAATAATGGATCCAAGACATGCCGCCTTAGTGTGACAGAGGATATATTTTTCTAGGATGACATGATTGTGCTACTAATAAATCCAAATCAGTACCCTACTACCACATTGAGGTCCTTTTTCTCTATTGGTACTCCAGCCTCAATCCACCTTAGGGTATAAGCCAATTTTTCATTTCCTCCAACGCTTTTGTCTTGATCATACTGTGATAGTCATCAGCAACGTTATAAATACATCCCAAGACGGCGTTTATGTCCTCTTTATCACATTTTACCTTCTTCCCCCAAACAACCACAAAATCCACTAGAGTACAAGTACATGCCTTTTTCTTCCCTTGTGGTACCAGGCTCGGTAGGCTGAGTAGAATTCCCATACCCAATTTGGAATGTAAGGACCCAGGGTTTAGTGAAGACTTGTAATTTGTGGGACTTAATGGTGCTCCATATCTCCAAATATTTGTCCACCACACCATCTGTTGACAACCTCTTCTCCTCAATGATAGTCCTCAGTCCCTCAGCCATTAGTCTATTGAGAGACTAGTGAGGAGGACCATGTACAGGTGGTGCTAAGACCACAGTCTGATCTGAAGCTGGAGTAGGAAGAGTACTCTGAGGCACCCGAATCCTAGACGGATCATGAATCCCCTTGGGGCACATTTTTTCTCTTCGGGAAAGTAAAAGCTGGTCATCCTCAGGCTCATAGATGGAAGCCTGATAATCTTAGGGTTCTACCTCACTAATTGATAAAGTAAGGTGAGTCGCGTAGAATCCCTCACTGTCAGAGCTGACCTCTGGTAACTCAACCATGGGCACCTTGCCCTTTCCTTTGCCTTTTTCTCCCTTGGTAGTGAGTTTGGTTGCTTGTGGTTTGGATGTCGATGCATCCTCATTTATAATGATTCCTTTTTTCCGCTTGTGGGGCGACATGTCTCTTCTTGGTACTTTTGGTCTACCCATTTTTGCAAAACACATCACAAGGTGTTTGAAATAATTCAATAAAATTGAAAAATTAGAGTTGCAGAAAGACTCGCCGAACCAGTTGGCGAGTCATCAAGTCTCTTAGGGGAGCCAGATCGGGCTTGCCGAAAGGACTAGCTCAAAAAATTTTCAGAATCAAGGCATGTCGGCAATGTTTAGGGCCTTCGATGAATCGCCGACACCAATCAGTGAGCTTAGAGTAGCCCGCTGAATATTACAGTGCATTTAAAGGGTTAGGGGTGTAGAAAAGGCGATGAAGGGAACCTTTCGGCGAGTCACCGAGTGAACTTGACGAGCTCAGGATTCCCACCAAAATTTACAGCATGAAATTAACCAAACATAGAATTTAAAGGCGATCTGAAGGGGACTTCGTGAACCGCTGAACCACTCGGTGATCTCGACGCAGTTTTCCGAACGGCCCAACGTGCCAGTTTCCAACCCCATTTTCCAAGATCAAACCCACAACCCCCGAATTCAAAATCAAACAAACACATTATTCAATTAGCACTAGACCCATACGACCCATACCCTCAGGGTACTTAGACTTCCCTCGATTTGGCCAAAATTAGCCATTTGACAACTTTAGCCCTTAAGAATGAAGTCAAACGCTCCATCATTGGGAAAATTATGTCATTTAGCACAACTCGGGACTACTAAGACTTCACTCAACTAGACCCGTTACTAAATTACCGTAACCCAACAATTTACGATTAATTTTAACACACAAGACATGAGAAATCATTAATTTAAGCATTTAGGTACAAGTTCACACAACTTACGAGCAATCTGATACATAAAATACAATTAACGCAATCACCCAACATCCAACAACACCCATTTACCTATTACATTCGAGTTCAACCAAAAATTTAAAGTGTGGAGTTGGAAAACCTACCTTAATGCCAAATTTCCAAATTTGAATAGCTAGACGGTAAAGATTTCCAATTATGAGCACGAGATCACACTAAAATGTGAGTAAAATAGCAAAATATGGAAGATTTACTGATGGGTGAAAGAGTACAATAGTTGTAAATAAGAGAATATGAAGGATTTTGAAATTTTAAATCATTTAGCTTTTAAAACTGTTTAGTTTGTGGCACCATCGGTGGAGTAAGTCATGCTCGTCGACCCACTCGGTGATGCGCCGAGTGGTACTTTACCTCGTCGAGTTTTATAGTACTCCCAGAGTGTTTAAATGATGGATAAAATTGGGCACACCGACCTGTTCAACGAGTCGCCGATTAAGCAATTAGCCCGCGGAGTTTTACAGACTTCTACTTCAGGCTTGGTGGGTCCAATGATGGTCCCAGTCAAGCTGACCAACCTCTTCTGTGAGTCATCGATTGGACTTTTAATCACCAAACTGCCCATTTTCTAACACTCTTCACTTTTTAACCTGGACAATCAACACCCGTTATTCAAAATCAAAACTAAAGCATTAAAAACTTCTGTTGCCTCCCAAACAGTGTCTTAGTTAACGTCATGGCACGACGAAAGTACCAAATCAAGCTTCATTTTTGGGGTTTCCCATTGTGTCACTAGGCAAACCTCCCCCCCCCCCCCCCCTCTTGTTGTCTTAGATTCAAATGCGAAGAAATTCTTCCCATTTGGGTCTCCAATTGTTTGATTGACACAGAATGAAAGGAGATCATTTGGTTAAGGGTACAGACATCCTCCTTCATCTCTTTCATCATCTTGTTCGACCCCTCAACTTTGTTAAAAATTCGTGGGAAGATATCTTTTGTTTGGCTACCTTCATATTCCTTGGGCTTTTGACGCTCATAGGGAGAGACATCTTTTTCACCCTCTCTATCCTTCCAAGTGGCGTTACGATCACGACAATCTCTGTCACGGTCTCTCTAACCCTTATCTTTGTTCCAACCTTGATTTCTACTCGGTCTTTGGTAGTCTATATGATAACCTCCTCCTTGGTTGGATAGGAAGTTTACTTCCTCATTGTACAATGCTTCAAATTGTGCTTCATCGAGGTTTACTCAACCAACACCCACAACATTAACACTCTTTGTACCAACACCTATGACATTTTTAGCCAAGATATCCAGCTCGGTCATCATTTTGGCCATGTTTGGTCTCTCTCTTAATTCTTTTCTATCTGCTCTTCATAGGGTTGTTGCATTATATCGTCAGGAACAAGTTGATCAACAACTCCTTTATTCACTGAGGCGAGGCTCCTATAGAAGTATTGCAGTAACACATTATTTGAAAGTCCATGAGTTGTGCATTCCAGCACCAACTTTTTAAACCTTAGCCACATCTCATGGATTGGCTCACCTTCCAAACATTTAAAACCTTGGATGCTATCCCTAAGAGTCATCATCTTTGATGGGGGAAATAATCGCACTTGGAATGCAGTAGTAAGCTCGTCCCAACCACTTACTAGCCTCACCCATCAGAGAAACTGGGAACAACCTATGATAGACCAATTCTTGTGATATGCTCCTAAATGAGAATGGACCACAAACGTCCATGAAGTTTCTAATATGTTCATGGGGATACTCCTTTGCCAACCCCCCGAATAAACCTTTCAATTGTAGGAGATAAAGCATTGTGCTAGTAATGTGAAAAATAGTGTTTCCTTCAGTTGGAGGTAGACGAATTTCCCCCAGACCACCCTATGGAATTGGGTCATGACGTTAGGATCATTTACATTATTGAGGTTTCCAACATAATCTTGGTGGCCACTTGGCTACCATTACTTCCGTTAATGCTCATCTCCTCCTCTTTTGAACACAAGCAACACAAAACCAAAAATAAAAATAAGTAGATTCAACTATAACTAAAAAGATTACAATTCAACTTCACTAAAAGAATTTTAAACAATACTCCTTCCTAGTAGCAGCGCCATTTTGATGTAAGTTTTAGCATTTATCAAATACACTTCATACAATTCTAAATGGAAACGATCGTAAGCAATATATAACCCAACAATTGAGTTGGGGTCGAATCCCACAAGGAGCAGTACGTGTTCACATTCAATCAAGAAGTACGAATATGATCTAACTAGATATAGGAATAGAGATCATCGAAAAAAGACATGAAACAAATAAAAAGGGCTGACACGATTATTAGATGGGGGGTTTTTGGTTTGCGATTATTAACTATAATGCAGTCACAAACAATTTGAAATAACAATGAGGAGAGGAATTCTCAGAATGTGATTGATTATAGTCAAATTTTGATGTATGGGTAATTGAAACTACTAGTAAACAGCTACAAATTAGTGGATAGGCTAGACCATAAGGGGGATTTCTTTCTCTCGAACAACTATCCTGAATCATGTGATTTCTTTCGAACATTAACAAGCTTAGCAATGAAGAACAACCCACACCTTAATTCATCCACTCCCTCGAGCTAGATAGGTAGGATTGGGTTTGGCATTCACTCTCTTGAGCTGAACCTATCTCAACCCAATACCTACAAATCATTAATCAATAGTCATAGTTCTAAAACCTCTCTCTAGAGCAAGCTAAGAACACGAACGTAGAACTGCATTTGCAACTACAATTTCTTAAATTAAACCACAACTAATGATTCAATACACTTCAATATAGCATTTAAACTAGTAATTAACAATACCCATAAAATAATTCAACCCATAATCATATGATCACACCCCAAGAATTGGGGTTTTAGCCAAGCATCATAAAAAAGGTTACCGAATTGATTAGCCATCAACGAGGTAAGAGTAATAAAGCCTTTACATTGCTTCAATTTGCATAAAATTCAAAACCCACTTGCAAAATCTCCAAATTGAATCTCAAAAAGTCTTCAAGTCTCCTTAGAAACTATCAAAAACTCCTGAGAAAATTGTTCTAAACTAATTCGGCATATTAAATTAACTATTCAAAATCTAATTATAGTCACCATAAATAAGCCATAAAGGGACACTAGACGAGGTAAGTCAGGTTCGCCGAGTGGTTCGACGAACCGCCCTTTGCTCCATTCTATCGCCTTCTTGCCTTGGCTCTCACCATCCTCAAGTCATGTAACTTTGGGCGATCACTCTTTGCATCGCGAAACTGCTCGGCGATTCACCGACTACCCCTTTTATATTGCCAACTTGGTTTCTTCCCTCAGGGATGGTATACTGAAACTTTAGGCAGGTATATTGGCCACTTGGAGATTCACCAAGTGCTTTTGGTGATCATCAGACTCGCCTTTCTTTATTTCTTCACTTTTTTTTGTTCCTTTTTGTCTGTTAATGTCCTTGCTTTGCTCCTCAATCCATATACCTAAAAGTCAAGGCTTAACATCAGTTTATGGTTGAATTTATAGCAAAGTGCACTGTCATTTTGGGCGATCTATGGCACAATTTGGCAACTCGCTGATCACTACTATGAATAACCATTATTTGCGTCAATCGAGGTGAGTAATTTTATGGTTGCTACTAGCACTATTGGTGGATTGAACCCATTAGGTGATTCTTCGATTAGGTAGGTAGGTTGCAAAACAGCAAACCTAGTTGGAACCTCAATCTAATCACTTCTAATAGGGAGACACTCAGTCTACCACTTCATGTTTTAACTTTTAGCATTTATGACACTACTTTTATCTCTTTGTCAGTGTGAGTGGCACTTGTAGTGCCTAGCCCTTGTGTGTTTGATTGATTTAATTCTTTTTTAATCACTCTATAAATTTTCCCCCTACCCCCCCCCCCCTAAATTTTTGGAATTATGAGATTGCTTGGTACCATTAATATTTGAGTATAATTTTTTTTACAATATCAAAATCTTGGATAGCTCATGTTGAGAAATGTGTTTCGTATTGATGATTGCGAGAAGAATGTGGTGTATCTTTACTTTTGAATGATATTTTTGTTTAATGCGTTGACTAGATGTGTGTTGATTGGAGCCTTGAAATCTACACCATGTGACAGTTTCTTAATTTCTTATAGCTAAAATAAATGATGGTGTTTGAAGTGCCATGTGTGGTTAGCTCCTACTTGAAAGCATATTTGTCGAGTCCTAGAATCTGTCTTGTTAGTATAATGGTCAATACTTGGTAAATGCAAGAAATTATCTAGGGCATTAATTTTGAGAAAGAAGACAATCACTCATACCTTTATGACTACCTTGTAAGGGTGTGCAACCATCTTGTCACCATTTGAGCCTAAACCATTTGTTATCGACCTTATTGAAACCTCTTGATCCAAATTGTCCCTAACTTCCGCACAATAAAATCATTTTTCTAAACATTGGTTTGTTTGAATAGACAACAAAAGCCAAAATCCTAAGTTAAGGTGTGGAAATGACGGAGGAAAAAATCCAAGTGGATAGTTAAAAAGAAAAGTGAGACTCAACGTTGAAATGTGAGGCAGAAAAAATGAACCCCTCATTATCAAAGAAAAAAAGGGAGTAAAAGATTAAAAATTGAAATGAAAAAAAAAGTGTCATGAAATAAGAGGGGTGTCCAACAAATTGAATAAAAAGCTTAAGTGAGTCTCCAAGTCATAAGAATGAAAAGAACTTGAGAAGAGGTGAAGATGTGTACAACAATGCTTTGAAAAGATGAAAACACTAAGTCAAATTGACCATACATTTACCCTCAACCCCATTAAAAGCCTAAAAATACTCTGGTGATCATGCATAAACTAGGTTGTGTGACGATTGGAAAATATGGACAAACCTATGGGATGAAGCTTGCATGAATTTCTCTCTTAAAGTGTGATGTGTTGGGAACTTATTGCACATTCGACACCCAAAATAAAGGATTATCACAAGGAACCAAACATGTTTTTGTTGATATGATTTTCTTTTGGTTTAATGTGTAGGAAAAGTGTTTGTAAGAAAGTACTGAAAGAAAAGATCTGAAATGGAAGTGTAGCAGTTGTTGATGAAAGGCTATATGAGATATAAAGATGTGAATGGCTCGTGAAACTGCCCGTGAAGATGGCCTGCAAGAAAAGAATTCCAATTGTAACTATATGAGACCCTAGACGAATCATGGTGACCTATACGGACCGTACAGTGACTTGTCGGAAGCTGAGGTAGAGGCTGAAGAAATTGACCAAGTGTTGGATCACCGGAGGCTTTTACAAACCATGTAAAGCTTCAATGGTCGTTTTGCCTGCTCGTGAATGTTGTAGACTGAACTACTTTCCTACTTTTATTAGGATTCATTTTTAGGACTATAATTAATTACATAGGATTTTATGAACATTATAATCAATATTGTGAGACAAGTTTTCCATTGCAAAGACGATAGCTTTTTCTTTTCGATTTATCTTTTCAATAATTGATCATCGTTTGATCTTGGGATTCAAGTTCTTATCAATATTAATTGTTTTTCATTATTTTAAGTCTATTTCTTTAGATCTTTCATCATTGTTTAACAATTGTTTTGTTAAGAACATAAGCAAATAAAAGCCACAACTAGGGATATCGCAACCATTGATAAGGAGCAACTTGAAAATCAACCATGAATGACTGTCAATAGATGTTGTGTATGCTTTGTATCTAATTTCCCATTAATTTCTTTCTAATAAGTTCACACGTTAAAACCTATCTTTATTAATTACTTGTTCAAGAGAGAAGGCAATGATTAGGAAAAGTTAGATGTCACGCCCCGAGGCTATCCCCTTGACGTAAACATGGGACCTAGGATCACGAGTGACCCCAAGCTAACCCTGAAGTTGGCATATCATAAGCCTACTAAAGCAATTTGAATAAAATGATACTATGCGGAAGCTAAAACAGTGGTAACTGAAAGATGGGGTATACCCAATACTGATCTGAATATATATAAAACTATTAAGAGTTCAATAACAACTAAAAAATCAAACTCAAAACTAAAGTTGAATCTAATACTATGTCTAAGAAGCCTCTACTAACCAGAGTTGTTGGGACATCACCCCAGCTAACTCTAGCAAGACTGAAACTTAAATAAAAGACTAAATACGAAAGAAAACATGTCCATTGTCCTCAAGGTATGAGGACTCACCACTGAAACTACTGAAATGGAGATCGGGAACCGATCTATGTGTGATCTGGATGTTAAGTACCTGAACCTACATCATGAAAGAATGTAGCCAAGAGTATGTGTTAGTACTTGGAATGTACTTTTCACAACCCAAGAGTACCCCCTAGGCGTAACACGGCATACTTGACCCCGAAGGGGTCTCATACAAGCCTCTAGCATAACATAAGGCATAGAAATAATGCGGAAAAACATAAAACTTTTACAATAGAAGTCAGACTTCATTTTTTTCATAAAGGAAAAATCATAGGAATCTAGACTTTGTCTCATACACCATCCAAAACATACAAAGACAAAGTTTGGGACTTAGCCCTTTACATCAATAAAAGTCTCAATATGAGAAGTACAATAGAAACTAAGAAATGGATAATCCGTCCTCAAACTTGAGGACTCACTACTACTTGGAGATAATCAATCCAAGTCTTCTTCAAGAAAGGAGAGTGTATGTCACCTAGCTGGAACCTACACTTATCAAAATGTAGAAGGAGAAGGGGTTAGCACAAATATGTAGTAAGTATGGAAACATGCATAAAATCCTTTAAATATGACAAAAAGGACATTTTAGTTGAAAAGTATGCATTTATCAAATTTGGAAACCAGCATGCATTTTCAATGTAAAAGACAAGCTATAATCATATTTATACTCATCACATAGTAACAACAATACCTTAGCAACCCCTAAGGAACACTTGTGCAATGTATGGTTGGCATCCCATAATACCAACCTTACTAAGTACTCCCTTAAAGCTACCATAGTCCTACATATCATCATTAGACCTCTTTATAACAATAAACATAAAAAAAAAAACTAGTCATGTATATTACTTGAACATAAGGAAAGTCATTCATAGCAACTACCCATTCAACATACATGCATACATTCATATCTCATCATAACATAAAGGAACCATCCCATAACATCCTACTAAGTCTACTTGTGCAATGTAAAAGTGAAGTCCCATACCCCCACTCCTACTAATTAAGACTCACCAAGAAATCATAGTATAGTTCATGTCTTATTCATTTTCTTATCATTTAAGGAAGAATAGCCATAACCGACATAGACCATGTGAGCTACATGGAATCCGGTGTCATGTAACCCCACACCAAAAGAAGGTGTCCTACTTGCCTAAGGTAGAACTAAATGTGTTAGCTTCTGGGTGGATCCACTAGCTAAGTCCTATGTTGGCACATAGTAATAGGATAGGGAGATTGCTTCTAGAAACCCAACCCATTACATTGGTGGAGGAGCTTCCATCTCATGTTTTTACTTTAGATGACCCGACCTATTGCATTGACGGAAGGGCCTTTACCTCATTGTCCATATCCACTCGGTACTAAGCATTATCTCCCAAATTATACATAATTAGTCTTGAATTGCATTTACATGTGTGAAGGAGTGTTCTACCTTTTATTCAATATAATTCATAAAATAGCTCATAGACTCATTTAGGTGAGAACTAACTTTCAACCTTAGAATCAACATTAATATGTGAGTAAACCTTTCACATTATTGTTCATAGTGTTTTCATGAGAAATAGCCTTTCAATCAACACAACAACATCATCATCATCCTAGACAAGTCATACATGAATATGTGTAAGGGTAAGGGGAGAATAACCTTTCAACAATACCTCAATTTACACAATAGTCATAGGATCTCTACCTTTCAAGTGAATCATAAGTTTGTACATCACCTACAACAACATGTACAAACCCTAGCAATTTACCCTTTCAAGGGTCATGAATCATGTCTCACATTAGTACATAGAAATACTAATTTAAGCATGAATAAAACAAGATTCAACAACTAGATTAACATAGATACAATCCATAGTAATCATCTTGTATCAATACACCCATCACAATTCATGAAAGTGGGGTCATGGGTAGTTGATGGGTTCATGGGGAGTTGTAATATAGAAAACACCATGAAACGTCAATTCCTTCATAATATAAGACAAATAACATAATGAAATCATTTTTAAGAAAAACCCATGGCTAGAATGAAAACCCTAATTTTTGAACAATATCCCAAATTTCGAAATTAGAGTTGAAGGGCTTCATGGAGAAAAGTGTTCCATGAATCAAGGTTCCCATACTTTAATTGAAGCTTTGCCCACGAATTGGAGTTGAGAAGATTGATTCTTGAGCCCAAACCATCAATTTCTTGGTGTTCTTCAATGGAGGAACTTCTAGAGAGAGAAATATTGAAAGGAGAGGATTTTGGGGAAATATTTGGCTGTTTATGAATAATGACCAAGTCTTGTGAATTTTGACTTAAAACCAATATATATTATAAATACCCAAAACACCCCCACTTTAATTGGACTTGAAAAGTAAAAGACCTAAATGACCCTCACTTAAAGTCCACGTGTAAGTGTCACGCCCATCTTCACGAGCCGTGGTGAGGACCACGACTCGTGGTTCCTCTAGTGAAGATTGGGGCAGGGACTAGAGTATGGTGAAATTTGGATCATGAGCCCAAGTCTTCTCCACGAGCCCCTTCACAGCTCGTGAAGTGGACCACGACACATGGTCATGCCCGTGGAGGGTTGAGGCAGTAGCCCCTCCAAAGTGGCACAAGGCTTACACGCCCAAGGCATCACCACGAGAGGCTCCACGAGCCGTGGTCCCTCCCGTGGTTCTTGAGGAGGTCACCTCACCACTTGGGGCCTTTTTCTCAATGCCTAAGGCAACTTCGCGAGCACCTCTCATGGTCGTGGTCATAACCACGGACCGTGGTGATGGCCGTGAAGTTTGATGATGTAGCTAGGGAAAATGGTGGCCAAACTTTCATAGCCAAGGCAAGACCACGCCCACCTTCACGAGCCGTGGTTAGGACCACGACTCATGGTCCTTCTCATAAAGGTTGAGGTAGTAGCTAAAGGCTAGGGGTAGCCATGGCCTTTTACTTTGGCTATGCCCCTTGGCCATGGCACTCACCTCATGGCCTTGACTCCTATAACTCTCATTCAAGACATTCGTCCTCACATTTAGGCTCTAGTTTAACTTATCATTTTTTGGAGTATTACAGTACTAAGCATGCAAGATATAGAATATTGCTGAACAAATACATAAACTGGACAAAACGTACTAAGCAATTATATAATCTAAACAGAAACATAGATACTACAATATAATTGGAAACTAAGCTAAATGCAATGACCAAGTACTAATCCTGAACATGACATACTGAGACATAATGCTGAAGTATAACTGAAAACCTAGTCAAATGCACTGAAGTCTGACTATGAGAGTTACTATTAACCGATATAAAACCATGTGAGCTAAACGTGGAGTCCAATGTATATGCCCCATCGAGAGGACCCAATATACCTTGTCAAGGGTATAAAAGCATGACTGGCATGATCACTAAATCTGATGCCCAACAGAGGGGACTTATAAAACTACGGGTGGGGACTATGAGGGTACACTGAACCCTAGTCTAACTCGGTGCTAAGCCTACTCCCAACTGAAATTTGTATAAACAATATAACTGAAGTACTGGATATCTTACTATTCTGACATGTAAATCTGAGAATGCAACATTTATATACTGACGATGAAACATTCAAAACTGGATTATGTATATCTATTTAACTGACCTAGCAAGTGTCATTCATGAACTGAGAGAATCTACAGAACAAAGGTTCTAAGTTTCATGCAAGGAACTAAGCAATGATTTCATGAAAACATGAAATATGATCAGGAATACTATAATAGCTAAATCATATCAATTCTCCAAGGTTTGAGAAACCCTAAGTCTAAACATGATATAGATAATCAAAAATCTAACAGAATTCTAGGGACCTAAAGGATGAAAGGGCCCACTACTGAAATCCTACATACTTGGTGACAAAATCTACGAAGAAATCCTTCAATTTTGGGGTTGGAACTGAAGAAAACATGTTGTGTGTTCTTGAGGGGTTGGTCGACTCTTTCTCTTCTTTTTCGCTCTAAGTTTTAGTGAATTTTAGAGAATGAGGTTTCTGGTAAGTCTGACTAAGTTATTAGGCTTAAACTGAGTAAAACAACGTAGTTTAGGCATTATACAACATAGTTTAAAGGCCCCCAACACATAGGAAACAGACCTAAATGACCCTAACTTAAAAGTTGACAAAGGCAATCAACGGAGGGACCTACGCCCCATCGTTTGACCTACCAACTGTAGGTAGGGGTCATCAGTCAAGTCTACCCGTAAGGGCTTCACTAAAACAAGCATAACTTCTTACTTGGAGATGGGATATTAGCAAACTCTGTGGCGTTGGAAAGAGGATTCAATTATATATCATTTGGTAGGTCATGGGCCACCTAATTCTTTTTGTGCTAAAATTTATGATCGTTTTAAGTTGACCCATAAGCCAAGGAGGTGCCAAATCAATCAGCATACCCCTATCAATAGCCCCTTGTCTTTGTAACAAGTCACATAGCCCTTTTTGGCAACGATATAGCCCCGTAGGCAGCGCATAGCCCTCTTAGGCAACATCATAGCTCTATGAGCTGCACATAGCCCACTTTTGCATCAACATAGCCCTCTAGGCAACACATAACCCTCTTTGGTGTCAAAATAGCCCCGTAGGCAACACATAACACTCTTTGGCATCAATATTGCCCCGTGGGAAACACGTAGCCCTCTTTCAAAATAACATAGTCCTATTAGACAACATCATAGCCCCTATAGGTAGTTCATAGCTCAACAACTAACCACAATAGCCCCAAGGGCGACAACAAACAATTGAATAGGCTAAAGGCAAGCAGTTTAGCTATAAACAATATATATGAATAATCTCCAAGTAGTTCCTAACTTAGGGTCATTCTTAGCAGATTATGAGTCCCTAAAATGAGGGGTTATAACCACTCAATCAGCCAACCACTCACAATTACATCTACAAGATCACCAACATTAACTACCTCTAAGGAAACATGTCGAACGAAGGAAATAGCCTTTACCTTTCCAATGAACGCTCGAAAGACCATAGTTCCTTAACGAAAGTTTTTCCTTATGTCCTGAGCTTCACAAACACTATATATACATAGTTGGGTACGCTATTACCCCAACTTATCGAAACGTCCGTAGAAATTCATAAAAACAATCACAAAAGAGTCCCGAGATGATTGCCTTAGTTAAACAAGTTTAAACCTTGAAGAAACACCAATAACTACAAATTTATATCTTCAAAAACCAGCTTCAAACATAGCTAATAGAAGGGAAAAACAATTGCCACGTGTAGAGATCATGTTTCTAGGCATGGGGGGCAACGTTTCATAGTAGAAATAGTCAAAAACTAACCTTCATCGTGTAAGAACTCCATAGGAAGCCTCTCTTAAGTTTTCTCTCTGGTTTGGAAGTGAAAAGAAATGTTTTCATGGCTTAAAACGTTGAGTAAGCCGACATACCACATTTTTTATCCGACCCAGATTCTGCCCCGTCAATTCGTAGTAAAACCCTCATAACCTTTTCCTTTGATGTCGGTTGGATACAGGGTTTTATGCATTGTAAACTAGACTCGTATGTCTTAGATTTAATGGGTGATAGTCCTTCTAACCCTTTATATATTGGGAGAAAACATCCAAGACATTTGACCCAAATTTCAGAGAAATCTTTAAAATGGAACTTACGATAACTTTCACCAACTTTTATTTTGCCACTTACCCAACTTCAAAAATTCAAATACAACCCTTGAAAACTTTAAATATGACATACCACATCATTATTAATTTATTACCCATCCTCCTTGTCTTTCCACGAAGATACGAGTTAACTTACTCAACAACATATGAACTCAAAGTGAACTTTACTCAACTATCTCAAAAGATATACTCATAATATTTTAGAAATCAAACATTCAAACTTGTCGAAGGGTAACTCAAGTCTAGAACATAACAACTCAAATGAACAAGACTCATGAACTACTACTGTCTATCTATCTATGAAGCCTCTACTAACTAAGATGGACATTGGGACAAGAGCCACAACATCCTAATAAAAAAACTGAAATGATAAAACATAAATGAGGGATCCTCTGGAAGAAAGGAGGCTCACCAAAGCTAACTTGGACCACTGTGGTATCAACGAAGCGTCTGTTAATGGCCCTGATCTCCTGTATCTGCATCATGAAGTGATGCAGGCCAAATGGCTTCAGTACATGGAATGTACGACCATGCAAGGGGAAATCTAAAACATGACATAAGCTTGAACAGGAACTGAAGAAACAACTTACCTAGTTTCAATCTCAACTCATTTCAATATAAAAGCAATAACAATAATGCGATATAAAGAAAAGCTTTTAAAATAGTAGATAAAAACTCAATGTATTGTAAAATACAATATAACTCAGTTTGTATGTAAAAATACAAAATAAACTTTGTTTGGGAGATTCTCTAACCGACAACCATCACTATGAGCTACATGATGACACAATGTCTCACCCACGCTGCCAGAACTGTCTTATACCTTTTTGGGGTATCGAACTCCTCAATTAAGTGGATCCACTAAAATATGCTTAAAAATCAATAAGGAATCATCTAAAAAGTATAACCCTTTCTACCCATGTTGGCTACATGGTTTATGGGGGCTATAAGTTGTTTGAACTCTCCCACATATCGGTACTCAATACTACTCCCAAAATATAACATAGCTCATAAGTTTTTAAAAAAAAAAACATTTCCTCATCCTCAACTTTGAGATTATTACTCAAAATGTTCTTCTTAAAAGAGATAGTGCTCAAAACTCCTCATGAACGCTTTTGGAAATCTGTGTTTCCTCTCCTCTTAAATGTAAAAACATTTACTCATGGGAATACTTAGTTCCCATATATCATTTTTTTAAAAATGAACTCTACTCTCCTCATTCTCAACCTCAAGTACTCAACTCTTAAAACAAGTTTTAAAAGATTGTAAAAGACTTCTCAAAATGACTCCAAAGAACTCTCAAGACTTAACTCTTAATTGTACATTGAATTTGAATTATGAATTCAAGGCTTATGATTCACGTTATGAATGATTTCTCGTTGTTTAGATGTGGTTTAGAGTAGTTAGAATCAATAGGGAGTAAGGGTACACTTTAAAATAACTTAGACAGAGCATATGAATTGAGTGAAGATTGATGAATTTAAGTACTTGATAAAACGTTCACTATCAAATTAGAAGAAAATTACAACTCAATATTCACTCAATTCTTCCTTCAAAATGAATAATTATAAAAAGTGTATTAACAATACTTACCCAACTATGTTCAAATTTATATGGAAACAAATGCTTAAAACTATACAAAAAGACATGAGAAGAGAGTAATATTAGTTAGGAATAGGAATGAGCAAAGCCAATAATATTAATAATCAAGCATAATTGTCCATTTAATTCCCTGTTAACACGGCAGCATAATTGTCATTGTAATTCTCTTAACACGGCAGTTTCATCTTTTATTAAATGAGATATTTTTGAGTTTTTCAAATGTCACATGAATTTTTAAAAATAAGAAAAAGCTCAAAAAATGAGAAAATAAATAAATAAGAATCCTACATTTTGAGAGGTGCCACATCATCTATCTTATATCCAACTTTATATATATATATATATATAAACGAGTGGGTTGTCTAAATTCTTGGTAGAGGTTTGAAAGATTCTTAGAATATTTTCTACTCCTTGGAACCTCCAAGTAACTTTTTCGTTTTCATTCTGGAGAGTTCTTAACAATATTTATGCTAGGAAAGCGTACAAATAAAAATAACCTATTTTTTTCCTTATTTTCTTGTGCCAGAAAGTGATTGCTCATAATTAATACATCAAAATTATACATTTGCATCAGAATCAAAGTAGACATTTGTTCTACTTTAATTTGATAGTGAACGTTTTGTCTCTGAATGTGAAATTTGTTGGTGTGAATTCATATTTAGTAGAGCTCCAATATAGGTATGACATCTTGAGCATGATAATTTTATGTACAATTGTTATAGGAAATCTAATTTTATCTTATGTTACTACGACTTTCATATAACAAAGGAAAGAAGTGAACGGTGCATGGTGACAGTAACTCAAATAAACAAATGGGGACCCAAATCATAGAGTTTAATATTTAATTTTATATAACCCAACTCATAGAGTTTAATATTTAATTTTATACATCCATCAAGTAACCAAATAAACGAATAAGATTTTCCCAACATTTCTATTATATTAGAGAATCAAAAAGAGTGATTTTTCCAAATTACAAAAAAATCTTCTTTTGTCATTGTTGACTTGTAACTCAAGATCCATACACTAAGTAAAAAATTAAAAATTTAAAGGATTTTCGACTTCAAATGTTGTTATCAAACAATAATACTCTTATCCTAACAAATAAAACTCTTCTTGATTTTATTACATGAAATGTTTTTATCAAGATATCTACACCAATTTGCACTCTTGTAGACTTTTCTTTCTTTTCTAAGAATAGAAGTTGATTAAATTATATTTGTTCCCTATGATTCAAGTTATTATGTAATTGACAACTCTAAAATTGACTAGGTGAACTTCTTGGAAATGTTTACTCCAAAGCACCAGAAGCCAAATTTTATTTGCTTTATTTTGTGCTATATATACCTCATCAAAGTTGTTGCACATAGGAACATAGCAAACATTTTTTTTTATTTCAGTGAAAAAATGGGTAATGGACAACTATCATTGTTTCTTATTTATGCCTTTCTCAGTCAACTATTTGGTTTCTCTTCGTCCTTATTTCATTTGTGCCCCCAAAAATCAAGCTCTTGTCCTTCTACAGTTTAAGCAAATGTTTACCATAACTCCTTATGTTTCTTATTGTTTCTACCAAACAACATACCAAAATATTGAGTCATATCCAAAGACGGTTACATGGAATACAAGCACTAATTGTTGCTCATGGGCTGGAGTTTATTGTGACGAGACGACGGTAAAAGTGATTGAGCTTGACCTTAGTTGTAGCCAGCTTCAAGGCAAGTTGCATCCCAACAGTAGCCTTTTTCAACTCTCCACTCTTGAAAGGCTTTATTAGTCTCGTAATGATTTCTCTCGGTCGCACATTTCACCTAAATTTGGTGATCTTTCTAGCTTGAGGCATCTTGATCTATTAGATTTGAATATGTCAGGTCCGATCCCTTCTGAAATCTCTCACCTTTCAAAATTGGAAGTTCCACGAATCTCGAAAGACAATGCACATGATCAAGATGAACTTCACCTAGGGCCTCGCAATTTTAAACTGCTAGTTAAGAACTTAACCCAATTAAGAGAACTTGACCTTTTCTTAGTGAACATCTCTTCCACCATTCCTCTAAATTTCTCTTCATCTTTAACATATCTTCAACTTTCAGAGACACAATTGTTTGGAATATTTCCCGAAAGAGTTTTCCACCTTTCAAACTTGAAGTATCTTTATTTATCATCCAATTTGTAGCTCACAGTACGGTTTCCCACAACCAAATGGAATAGCATTGAATCCCTCATGGAGTTATATCTTAATGGTGTGAATTTTATTGATAAGATACCTCAATCATTTAACTATTTAACTTCTTATGTCAATTGGACATGAGGTCTTGTAATCTCTCTGGGTCCATTCCTCGACCTCTATGGAATCTCACCAACATAGAGGATTTGCTCCTTGATAATAACCACTTAGAAGGACCAATTTTCATGTTCCTGTTTAAGAAGCTCATAGTCTTATCACTTCAAAATAACAACTTTGCGGGCTTGTCCTCTAATGGAAGCTAGAGTCCAAAACTTGAAAGCTTAGATATTTCGTCCAATTCCTTAACTCGTCCAATTCCTTCCAATGTAAGTGGTCTGAAAAACCTATGTACTGTACTTGTCATCAAACCACTTGAATGGGAGTATACCATCCTGGATATTCGATCTTCCATCATTAGGATGGTTAGACTTGAGCAATAATACTATCAGTGGCAAAATTTAAGAGTTCACGTCCAAAACATTATGTTACATTTCTGTACAAAAAAATCAAATGCAAGGTTCTATTCCAAAGTCACTCCTAAGCCAACCGCACCTAGATTCTCTTATTCTTTCTCAAATTTATCTTAGCGGACCGATTGCTTCAACCATCTGCGAAGTTAAAATGTTGTCACTGCTAGATTTCGGAGGCAATAAATTGGAGGGACCGATCCCGCAATGTTTGGGTGAGATGAGTTTGCTTTGGCTTTTTGATGTGACCAATAATAGTCTTAGTGGGATAGTTAATACAACGTTTAGTATTGGAAACCAACTCCAAATCATTAACATAGACGGGAATAAGCTAGAGGGGAAAGTCCTACCATCTTTGATCAATTGCAAATATTTGGGACAGCTTGATTTAGGTAATAATAAGTTGAATGACACATTCCCAAAATGGTTGGGAGCACTACCTGATTTGCGGATTTTAAGTTTGAGATCAAATAAGTTGCATGGTCCCATAGAAGTTTCAAGGACTGAAACCATTCTTTCTCAACTTCGAATTATGGATCTCTCATCCAACGAATTTAGTGGGAAGTTACCAGCAAGTCTTTTTGATAGTTTTCATGCCATGAAGATAATTAATGACAATATGACAACCTCATATCTGGGAGTTCAATATGATTCTTTGACAATTACAACAAAGGGATTGGATCTTCAATTTGTTAAAGCTTTTGAAGCAAACATAGTTATCAATCTCTCTAACAATAGATTTGAAGGTTATATTCCACGTACTATTGGAGATCTCATTGGGCTTCGTACATTGAATTTCTCTCATAATAACTTGAAAGGTCATATACCAGCATCACGGCACCAATTATCTGTAGTTGAGTCATTGGATCTCTCATTTAATAAAATCAGCGGAGAAATTCCACAACAACTCGCATCCCTCACATTCCTTGCAGTCTTAAATCTCTCTCACAATCATCTTGTTGGATGCATCCCCAAAGGAAAACAATTTGATACGTTTGAGAACAATTCAAACAAAGAGAATGATGGACTATGTGGATTTCCACTCTCAAAAGAATGTGGTGGTGGTGATGGGGTACCACAAGCATCAACTCATTTTGGTCTTGATCAAGAAGAATAAGGAGATTCATCAATTGTCAATTGGCAGGCACTTCTTATGGGCTATGGTTGTGGATTAGTCATCATACTGTCTGTAATATACATAATGTTGGCAACACGATATCCATCATGGTTTTCGAGGCTGTTTGAAGAATTGGAACAAAAAATTATTACGAGAACGCAAAAGCAGAGGAAAATAAACTAGTGTGTAATCTCAAGGTAGTCAACTTGATATTTATCTTTCAGAATATTAGTGTTTATGTATCTGCAAAATTTTTATTCTGTGAATTAACACATGAGTTTTCTTCCTTTGAGACTCAAAAACCATATTTGTTTTCATTCTTTATGAAGTTTTTATTACATAGAGACTGTAAGCAAGTTTAGCCTATTATTAGTTGAGTAATAATTAATTAGGGTAACATTCTGAATAATGAAAAGATTAGTTTGTTCATAAATTTAGGAAGACATTATATTATCCTTTTCTTAATTACATAAAGTTATATCAATGTGAAAGAATATGATCATTTCAAATTCAATTAGGCAGAAAACAAAGAAAAAGTACAAACAAATTTAAAAAAGATTAGTATATGTGTTGATTCTTCAATCAATCCACCTAAAGCAGACAAATTTAAGTTTTTAGTACAAAATTATCCGCACCTTCAGCAGATCGATTTGCCCCGACGTTTACATCATTAGCACTCCATTCTGTATCTCTGTCTGCATATATTTTTTGCAGAACTTGCTTAACAAAAGCTCTGGAAAAAAACAAACGCCACGAGCCAAATTTTCTAAGCAATTATCAAACTTCTCTGTTTATAAAATTCAACAGTCCAACCCTTTATTTATTTTTCCGCGCATTACAAATGCTAGCACAGTTCAACTATAAGCAGGTTATGGATTAGTCTTCCAAGTTTACAGAGATCTATACAAATTTGCTAGTTGCTACTAGTATTGTCACTTCTATGGTGAAAAGTAGTTTTTGGTGTCATACTTTTGAACAAGATCCAACATAATTTGAAAGAAACAACAACGACGACAAACATACTCAATATAATCTCATAAGTGGGGTCTGGAGAGGGAAAGAACAAAATGGATATTTAAATGATACAAAATTGTGTTACTAGTATTACTTTTGAATTCGTGACGGTTCTATCAGCTTGTGAGCGTGCCATACTTGTTGATTTGAACCAATGTCACATAAATTTTGACTTGTAGCTTAGAAGGAACACTATGGTTGTGTCATGTGTGGTTTACCTCTTAGGGAGAGCTGTAGTGCGTACGACTTCATAAAGAAGATGCCTTTTGAAGCTGACGCCACTTTTTTCTTCATTTTTCTTTCTCTAACTTTATTTAGCATGCACTTAATCATGAGAAGGAATTTTGAAAAATGAATTTACAATATTGAACTAACTGTGTCGAAGCATCAATTATTAATCCTCATTCCTCTAGACTAGATTATAATAGCACTAAATGTTGGTGTATTATGCATGTTATTATTAAAATAAAATATTTAGTGCATAAGTTAGTGGGTATAAATTGTGGTAGAAGATGACTATTGGTTCTTGTAACTTATATGGCCATTAGTTTTTGTAACTCTCATGGTCATTAGTTTCTTGTAACTCATATGACCATTAGTTTCTTGTAACTCATGTAATATCTATCACATTTATCTACCCTCTTTACTACCCCTCATTCTACCTATTGATTATATGGAAGACTTCTTCACCTATAAATAGTGGTGTTTCTTCCTTTGTGAAATATCTCAAAAAGATGAGAAGTGTGAAGTAATATTGTAGTGTGTAATAGTGAAAAAGAGAGTTGAGTCATAGAAAAATATTTTAAGTCTTCAACTATATTCACTATATACAAGAGAGTATTTATATGTTAAAAGGAATGTGTTCTTTTGTGGAGCTTTGGACTCTTCAAGTAATTCGGAGTTGCTTGAGTTGTACATGTTGTTGGACTGTTGTATCCTGGAGGGGACAAGTCAAGAGTATTAGTGCTGGATCGATGTAGATTATGCCGCAGTGGGCTTGAATCTCCTTAAAGATAGCAAAATATCCGTGTCTCAGCCTAAAGATTTATTTATTCATTTTTGTCATTTTACTTCAATTGTAATTTATTGTATTTGTGGTATATTGCATCAACACTAAATATGAATGTGGTTATAAAGGAACACAAAATTGATTACGTTTATCATGGCTTATAATATTTTTCTTATTATTCATTATTTATTATAATATATATATATATATATATATATATATATATATATATATATGCATTCATTAAAATGTTCTAATATCAATGAAAAGAAATGGAAAATTGGTAGGATTCTAATTATTTGCATTAATGGTAAATAGTTTAAAATCATTGTTACTCAAATATGTCATTGAACTTTGACAAAAGGTTAATCTGTGTCCTTTGTTAAAAGTTTGACTCATTTATGCCATTTTTCATTTGAGAAAAGGCTCATCTATGCCATTATTTGTTAACAGAAAAAAGTTTCGATTTTGCAAAACCTTTTTTTACACATGGAAGATTAGGATTTGTCCACGTCATTAATTAAATAATTTTTTAGAAGAGAAAAGGCTCAAATATGTCATCAGACTTTGAGAAAAGACTCATCTATATAATTCATTAAAGGAATTAACAAGCGTGAAGAATCAATGGTAGGTATTGAGTCAGATATAAGTGCAGGTGTTGCTTCTGTCAATACACCAAGAATAGTTATGCTAAAACTTTTACATGTAAGGAACATGAAGCAACCGAGCTCTGTAAAGAAAAAAGTTGCCAAAGTCCTTTTGGGAAGAGGTGGTAAACACATCGATTTACTTGCCAATTAGACTAACAAAAAGGGTCGTTGATGGAATGACACCACTTGAAGCTTGAAATTGCATAAAACCATCAATAAGACATCTAAAGGTATCTGATTTATTGTGTTATACCCATGTACCAGTTGTCAAACTACCCAAACGAGTCCAGACCTAAGACCCGACTTTCTATCCCAACCCCATCTATTATGCATCCTAATCTTGTAAACAACAAAAAATAATAGCTAAAGAAGTCGTAAAAATTCACACGACTTGAATGAAGATAGAAAAAAATGTCGTGGATTAACTTGTCCACGACAAATTCATAAAATAAATGGACAAACGATATTTTGGATGAGTTGTCATAACAATTTATTTATCGCTTTGTCTCTTTTTTCTAGGGACGGATATTCATTGATCCAAAGGGTGTTACATGACACTACTTTGTCGATTTTTTTTTTACTTAATATACATGTAAAAAAATAGAAACTAAAAGATAAAATAATTAAAAGGACACTCTTTGCACCAAACCGCTTGCGACCTTTGTGGTTAATGCTTGACTTCTCGTTCGGTACATCATGGGTTTGAACCTCCATGGAATTTTAATTTTTTTTTTCTCTGTTCAATTTTTGTTTCAAATTCTAAATTGTTGGCTCAAAATTCATTAAAACAAAAGTTAAAATCTTTGAGTCCTTTGTCAATTAGAATTATCGTAGAACAAAAATATTGCTAGCTCCTTATATTCATATATTATTTAATTTACTTATGAATTTCTTCACATTTTTTAGCTCACATTTATTAATTATTACTATATGATTCCTCAAGTCATGATGACACCTACTTTAACCTATTAGTAGGTAAGCCATCCCGTAATTTAGAACAACAAGTAATAGGTATAAGGGTAGAAACAAATTGAAAGCAACAATTTAACAACAGGAAGAGAAGAATAGGCGGATGCAAATCAATATATACTAGTTTTTGGACACGTGTATCCCATGTTATTTTTTATAGATCCTTTAGAACTATTAGAATTCTATGAAAGCATGCATCTAATGAGTAATAAAATATAATAATTACAAATTAATCTTTAAAATATGACAATAAACAACAAATAAGGGGCATAATTTAATGTTTAAAATTAATTCTTTTCAAGTAACCAACTACAAATTTTGATCTTAGCGTAGTAATTAGCAAACTTCTAATAAAGTAAAAAAATGTCTAATTTGAGCTCAATAGTAAATATAGACTTACGACAATAAAATAATTAATAGAAAATTAAACCAAAAAAATCTAATAGAGAGAGAACACAAAAAATATACAATAAAACGAAAAAATACAACATAAACATCCTTCATAAGACTTTAAATATCATAAAAATATAGTCAAAATATAATATACAAATCAACACATAATTTTTCTAGTTCTTGTCGACACCTTCTTCCATCATTAATATATATCCAAGAATTGTCTTCGTCGAACCTGTCACGACCCAAAAACGGACGTGATGGCACTTGTCGATTTCCACAAAGAAAAGTCAACCGCAACCCAATGAAAATGAAATAAATGCAGAAAACAATAAAGCAAGAACAAGATAAAGTGGAAAACTTATTCATTCTATGAAACCTCCTAAATTTGGTTGTCACGTGTACAAACCACTAAATAGATAAAGTGTGGAATTGAAATAATTACAAGTCTCATCCTTTGTTTCTTAAATAGACCAAAAGCATAAAGAAAAGGAAAGAAAAAGAGGGTCCACTGGGATGACAAGCAACTACCTCTCAGTAATCCATCGACAAGAGTTAGAAACTAGGAGAAGAAGATGATCATACAATACCGGGCTTGGAACCTACATAAGTGTAGAAGCAATGGGTGAGTACCAACAACACGACAAACTAAGACACAAGGCATCTAGCTAGAAATTGAACACCCCTTACACTTTGATCGAACCACTATAAACTACAATTTGCACACAAATCTTCAAAACTTAACAGTTCTAAAATACACTGCTCACAAGGCTCAATAGTCATAGTTCAATAGTCACAAATCAACAATCCAATGAATCAAGTAAATCAATCCCAATATCAACAATTCAATCACATGTAACAGTGCACCAATCACAATTAAAATGTATGTCACACACAAGCATAGAAATGCATCGAATCAACATGATCAATCTCTCACTGCAACTGACCTCTACTTCACAACCATTTGCCAAAAATGACCTCAGCATCATAAACACTTGCCGAAAATGACCTTGGCCTTATAAAATTATTCGGTAAAGACCTCGACATCATAATCATCATATGTTTTATCACAGTGTTCAATGATTAATGCACACAAGCAATATCACACCACATAGAAGAGGCAATAGTTCGCCCAATTCAAGTCCACATTCATGCATTCAAGCACTTCATCAATCAATTAATAAATTTCACAACGAGGCAATTTACATCATAATGTTCATCACATAGCCTTTATTAGTTCAACCCTTTTTTATTCATTTAGATTTATCAAGTGGACAATTAAACTCATCACCTCGTCCCTATTACTCCCAATGCACAAATAATGAAGGAAGTACATGAAATTCTACTAGAATACAAGTTTTATGAGATCACTTGCCTTAAATCAATAAATAATCACTCCAAGAGTTGAGTCTTCCCCTTCTGAATCACTTCCAAAGCCACACAATCAATATACAAGCAAGTATTCATAATAAATTTTCGGAAACAACAATACCCACATAAAGTGATTGAAAAATGGGTCAATCAACACAATACCTAATTCTGAAAATAAGGTTTGAATCTGAAATTTAATACTTAAAAATGTTACTCGAGGCCTTAGGAACTCATTGATGAGTGGTAGATTTGCACTCAATTGAGGTTTATTTAGCTCAATAATTAGTGTCCCCGATGCCTAATTTTGTCCTATTCTAATGATATCTTAATGATTTACAGCTATGAACGCTAATTGACAATGCAAGGATGAATGTTTGAAAGAATAGCCAAAAATGCAGAAAAAAGTACAAACTATACATTGATGATCGCCAAACAAGAAAGGTGGTCCGCCTAATGAGCATGACATTGCCTAAAGTTACAATACACAACACTTGTGCCTATCGAGACAGGTCAGCAAACTCCAAATGAAAAGGTGACTCACTAAATAAGAAAGGTGACTTTGTTGATCATCGCTGAAATCGATAGTGCAAGGAGAAAAATTGAAGGCTCGAAAGGCGAACAAAGGTGGTACTAAGGGATAGGTTGAACGTGAAAGGCAGACTTAAAAGAGCTCACTAGCTGAGGTTCAAACACTTCAATCCTAGAGCAAGAAAAGGTGAGCTGAAGCTAGATTGGCGATTCGTTGAAGGAGTTCAACGAGCCCGACTATCATTGTCGAGTGAGACGCCATTGAGTTTTTGGGCTGAATTTTGGGAAACTATAAATACCCCAATGTAGAGATAAAAAGGGAGTTTGAAAATTAGGAAAAGAATTCTTACTTTGAGAGTTTTAGGAGGAACACATTTACCTTGTGAAGATCACTTTCTAGTTTTTGGGGTTTTTCAACTTCTCTCTTGAATTTGTCAAATTGAAGTTGATTACAAAGTGGGTTTGCTAGTAATTGCTTAATTTCATGTTATCCATGGTTGCTTTCATAGAAGGTATAATTTCTTTACTTTTTCTGATGGGTGGTTAAAACCCCAAAATCTATTTGTGCAATTACGGGGTTGGGTGTTTATTTAATGTAGTGGGTATTGTGTTGTGCTCTTTTATGATGTTGTTCATACATTAACTTTGTCTAATTAGCATGTGGTTAATTTATGGGTTAAGGTTAAAAACTTAATTCCTACTTCCGATCTCCGGTCGATGGTCGAAAGAGATTGATTGGAGTGGTAGTTAGTCAAATACTAGCAATTTAGGTTTGATGTATATAACTTGCTTGAAAATAGAGGTTATCGTTCAAATCTATCTGTCCTCTTTTTGCATCGAAAGAGAGAATAAAGTAAGGTATTGGGTGTTTAGATTAACTTATAGATGAGATCGAAAGGAGATTCTATGCAAGGATGCTATGATATCAAAAGAAGATTAGCGTCATTGAAGATGACTTAGTCTATTCATGAATGCTCATTACTATAGAGTAGCAGAATTAACCCTATGTGACATGATTTCCAATCCTCACACCCCTAGATTGCTTTTAATTAGTTGTAGTTCCCGTAATTTTAGTTTAATTATGAAAATTCATACCCCAAAGCTTTTTATTAAATTGGTGGAATCATACACCCACTTGTTTTTACTATTACAAATAAATGATTTAAGAATCCTCATTTCTTGATAAGAATTCTCTACAATATAACATTCCCTGTGGGATTCAACCCCAACTCTCCATTGGGTTTTTTATTGACTATGACCGTTTCTCTTTTAATTGGTTTTAAGGTGGATATTTTAGCGTTATCGAAAATGGCACCGCTATCAGGTACTAGTGGTTGAGAATTCTATTTGAGAAATTAGTCTGTAAATTTGTTTATTTGTAGTAGATTATTGTTTCATATTGTTGTTGGTTGATTTGCAGGTTAACATACAATGAGTGCTCATGGTAATGACAACGATAGTCAAAACGAAATATGGATGATTTGAATGATATACATGTTAATATTGTTCAAACCATGGAAGCCATCAGGATACCTCCCACAACCGAAAGGTCTGTTTTTCACGTAACCGTAATAATGCTACAATTTCTCCAACTAAGGGAAATGTTTGGGGGTTTAGCTCAGGAACACCTTAGGAATTTTGTGGAGGTGTGTGAACCATTTGTGTTCAAGAACATCTCCCAAGAGTCTGTGAGGTTGAGGTTGTTATCACTCTCTTTCACAAGTGAAGCTGTAATATGATTGGCAGAATTGCCAAATGACTCTATCACTTCTTGGAATGAGTTAACTGATTCTTTCTTGGAGAGATTCTTTCCCCTATCAAATATGGGGAAACTTAGAACCGAAATCCACAATTTCAAGATCATTTGAAGTGAACCTCTTCATGAAACTTGGTTGTGGTTCAAGAAACTACTTTTTCAATGTCCAACACATGGTGTTACAGACAATTTGCTGCTGCAATACTTTTATTGTAGCCTTGATTCAGTTAATAAAGGTGTGGTTGATCAGTTAGTCCAAGGAGGATTAATAAGACAACCCTATGATGTGGTTGCTTTGTTGCTAGATGACATGACAAAAGTGAACCGAGCATGGCATACTAGAGAAGATCATGTGCCTACTCTACAACTAGTCATGAGAAAGAACAAATTGAGAAGGACCATGAACGAGGTGAATACATGGCCAAAATATTAACCCAACTCAATTTGTTGTTTAGACATGTCATGGAAGGTGGACTTAAGTCGGTAAATGCGGTTGGAACCAATAGTGGACAGTGCCCAGATGATGCCAATTTTACGGCATTATACAATGAAGAAGTTCAATATTTGGGAAACCAAGTGAGGGGTTCTCACACCAATTATCAATGACAGAGTGGAAACCAAGGTCGGAACAATGATCGAAATATTGTAACACCCCAAATCTTCAAGCTAAAATTTAAACCATTCTTTGGATGATTCTTAATTGTGCGTAGGTGTTAAATTCAATTATTTTGTGTGGGAGGATATTTGGAGATAATTAAGATAATAATAATCCTCTAACACAAAGTTGAGTTGAAAGTTTCCTTATTGATTAAGTTTTCATATAAGATTTTACTTTGGTCAACTTCAAATGATCATATCTCTTAGAATATGAAGTGCTGTATGACCTATAACCTATCAAATTAAAGGTCTTTGAATTATCTTTCCAACGCCACCAAGTTTGAGTCATTCCGCTTTCGGAGTAGAGAGTTATAATCATTTTACTAAATAATGTACTGTAGTTCCGTTTTAGCCGCGAGAAAATTCTAAATAAGGGAATTTTCTTCTCCTTATACCACTAGGAAAACCGTAAAACAGATTTCTTAACTCCTATAAATCCCTAAACAATCCTATTTCCATCTTTTTAATTCCTTCTTCTCCTCTCTCAAACCCTAATACAAAATTCTAAGGAAGATCAAAGCATAAGACTTCCAAGAAAGATTCTTTCAAATATTTTTCAAGATTCGTATTCAAGCAATGTTCTTCTAAATCCTTTTCAAGATTCTTCTTCAAAGTAAGTTGTTCTCCAAGTGTTTCAATCTTTCCAACTCAAACTCTTTCTTATAATCATGATTATTACTAGAATTCTTAACCTAAAACTCATAACAAATTTTATGAAAGGGAGGAAAGCATAGAGTTAATGATGAAGAACCTATATTGTCTATCAATGTATCTACCAATGTCAAAATGTTGTTCATCACTGTACTAGACTCCCTTGTTGCTTCTATTGTAAAATGAGTAGATGTCATGCCAGTAAATTTTGTAAATGATCTAGCATGTTCCTCAAGATTCCATGTATCTCCACCTCCATCTAAGCTTCTGATCTAAAGAGGTTAATTGATCTTAGCAAAATTAAGCATCTCATTCATGGAAAAAAAATAGCATTCATTAACATTGACTTCTCATATGCCATATCTTAAAAAAAAAAAAAAAAAAAAAAAAACAAGCTTAGGTGAGATACAGGGTAGTTATTGATTGTAGCTCACCACAAGCTTGGTTTTTTATGTGAGAAGTTAATGTTAATGAAACTTATTTTTTCTACCATAGCTGCTTAATTTGGCTGAGATCAATAGACGTCCTTGGGTCAGAATCTAGGATTGAAGTGGAGAAACGTTGAATTTTGAGTAGTATGCTAGATCATTTACTCGATTCACTGGCTTGAAACATACACATTTTACAATATGAGCCACAAAGGTGTCAAGTACAGTGATGAACAACAGTCTGATATAGGTGGAGACATTGATGGACAAGGTGGCTTTTTCATCAATAATTCAATGCTTTCCTCCCTTCCATAAAATCTGTTACAAACTTTGATTCCTTTACCACTTATCACTTTGTTTAGCTTGCATAATTGTTACTACATTTTTGTTTTTATGTTTGGTTCTACTCTTACTTTTAGTATGCTTTACATATTTCTTTTATTTTTTTAGTGGTGATACAATTAGTTGACGCATATCTTTGAATCAATTAAATTAAACTTTGAAGTCAATAAAAGAAGTATGTGTTGTCCAATTATTGTTTATTTTTCCTATGTAACATGTTTTTGTATATGGAGAGGTGATGGATTGATATATCCTCATGCATTGTTGGGAAAACCTTTACTTTTTATGTGATTACCAGTGACATATGTGGATGTATGAGTGGTCCTCTTCTATTAGTTTTTCTTCTTACTCATTATTTTGTTGGAGTCACATATCTTGTTTAGTTTTCATTTCTTACACTAAGGTATTGAAACTATTAATTTGTAGATTCAAACAAAATTTCAAATTACTTTTTATGGTCCCTGTTCGTGACATTAAATTTCTCCACTTTTACCACCAACATCCTATGGGTATTTGGGTTGTTTTGGATTTGTCTCTTGACAAAATTCAAGAAGGTTCCCATCAATGTAAATTTTGGAATTGTAGGAGGCATCTTTATGTTGTGTTGTGCAAGATATGTTGAATGGTTACTCCAAGGAATCGGTTTTTCTTGAAGGATTCTAAGATGGAGTCAATAGAATACTTTGAAAGTTTTATCCTAATAATATGAACTCTCTATTGATATTTTATCGGTGAAGATGATTCTACAGTTCATAATATTACAGTATCATCTACTTTCAAAGCTACATTTTTTGTGTTTGATTGATTGGCTTGATTTCAATTAGAAATGAGTTCATCGAGTGTGTTTTATATCTTGAATTTATAAATCTATGATCTTTGTATAAGTTAAAGTCTCTCTTTGTTTTTATCTGCGATGTATAGGCTACACATGTGATGTATCTTTCTACCACCTCCATATAAGATGGTTATAATCTCATGCCTTACTTGGTTTATGCTTTTTATGCATTGGTCTTCATGAGAAGATATACTAATTATCTTGTCTATAACTTTATCTGGCTTATACTTTATTTTATCCAAATTAGAAAGACAAGTTTTCTTCTACCTGCTATGAATTTAACTATTTAGTAATTGTATGCAATATCCTTTCTTAAAAAAGGAAATTTTTCTTATGATTGACCTTCTTACCTTCAGCGAAGCCCTTATTGTCCAATTTTGTTATGTTTGCTTCCAAGTTTATTCAAATTAATACATTTAGATATACCAATATATCGCTTTCTTTTGCAAAAAATTGTCAGCAAACAATGTGTTGGTGTAATATATACCACAAATAAAAAATGTTACAGTTGAAAATAAAATGAAAAAAATGAATAAACAACTCTTTAGGCTAAGGCACGGATATCTCACTCTCTTTAAGAAATTCAAGCTCACTGCGGCATAATCTACACTGATCCAGCAATATCACTCTTGACTTGTCCCCTTTAGGATTCAACATCCCAACAATAGCGTACAACTCAAGCAACTCCATATTAGTTTAAGAGTCCAAAGCTCCACAAAAAAACAACTTCCTCAACGTATAATTATCCTCTCTTGTATAGTGAATATAGTTGAAGACTTAGAATATTTTCTTATGTCTCAACTCTCTCTTTCACAAGACTAATACAACAATACAATACTACTCATCTTTTTCACTCTATATTTTCTTGTACAACTATTATTTTTATATCTATTCCTTGTACTCAACCCAAAGGAAGGCCATCACTAGTTATAAGGGAGGAAGTCTTCCTTGCAATGAATAGGAAGATAATGGGGTAGTTAATAGGGCAAGTAAATGGCCTATAGGTTACATGAGTTATAAGGTATAATGATAGAATAAATAATGAAATAATGTATTAGATAATAATAAGGTTTCAATAGGGAAGTTATGGTTATAGAAGACCATTACTCCATTCTGCCAAAAGATGGCCACTTGCAATTTCTACACAACGTTTTTACTTCATTTTTTCACCAAGGGAGAACGGCTATTAAGGAAAATTAGAGTATGAGAAGATTTAATACTATTAAAATGCTCAAATGTACTAACAATGCTTCACTCATTGTAATATTATGATAAGAGAGTTCTTCACAATTTAGTTGAAGGTAGACTATTATGCATAATGAAGGTGTACTATGCTGAACCTTCACTTAATTAAACAATAATCTTTACACTAGAGTCAGTAGTGGTTTGGTCTCAGACTTGAACTATGACTGCTTTAGGGAAATAAAGTATCACTGCTTACACACAATAATCAAGGTGATGACATAAGTTTTTTAGCCGGCACATTACGGCCTTGTGCTAACCCGATTTTCATGAGTGTTTTTGAGAACAAGCTCTTTGTCATAGAAAGCAGTCTACTTTCACACTCACATGGTGAAATCAATCAAGAATGCTCCTATAACTTGACATCCCACTCATACATGATACATACTTTCATTAAGAGTTCAAAGACTCAACCTCCACAATTCATTATAGGATAAATGCACATACATCATAGGGATTGAATAAAAATTAATATATAGTGCATTTCACAACAAGTCATTATATGATTTGTTCTTTCCATTGAACTTGGTTATAGGATCTCCAGTCCCGGGTTGGGTTTTATCATATAGAACTTAGAATTATTCTTTTTAGCTTCAATTTCATCCCCTCGATGTGCTTCATACTCTTCATCGTGCGAAGACCGTGGTTTATGAATCTGTAAGATTATCACAAGTCTTAACACAACTGATATTGATGGTATACCAGTGATCAGTATGATCTCACAATATGGTGGTTTCTTCTCATGAGTCTAAATTTACCGTTATAATAGTGATTTTGTACTTTATCAAAAATATTGGTGCTATCACAATTAATCAAAATTAGAAAAATTAATTTCTCAAAATAAAGTGTTTGATATAATAAAATCAATTCACTTTTTCACTTATTAAAGCTTAATATTTTTTACTTCAACCTCCAAAGTAGAGTTAGCAACCAACATGTTTTGCTTTTGTTACTTCCGTCAAAGAACACTGAGTTTATCATCTGCGCCAACAAAACTTTTAAGTATATCATAATATTTTTCTCATAAAACAAGCCACCAAATTTTGTACCGAGTAAATTTACCTAATTTGCTTGTACATGTTATACGTTATACACAACATCACATAATGTACAATTAATCACATATCTCATATTTTTTTATTAGGCCAGCAAACTCCTTTATTTGTCACACAATTTTCACAATTGAATCAAAAGCAGTTGAAAGACTCACACAACCAATAAGATTGTATTTTGTAATTACGACATTATGTGACTTGAGAAGGAAAATTTCATCACATGTTTTGTGGTATTTTTTCATTCCAAGAATGAAGCTTATCTCACCTAAAAAATTTCATGTTAAATGACTTCTCAACATGTTTTTTATAATTTATTTGTAACTCTCATGTTAGATCCAAAAATCATCTCATTATAGCCAAACAACAACATGTGATTTATTCCATAATAAATATATGCACTTGTAATTCCTTTTTTTGAGAATTTCTCAAAGATATGAAAATTATTATTTTTTCACAATGGCTTTTTTCTCATTTCATGAACCCCCACTATTTTAAGAATTTAAATACATTTTTTTCATTAAATATAGTATCACTTTATTCATGAAAAATATTAGGTTAAAAAAGTTTTTTTTTTTCGTTTACCTTTTCTCCACTTGAATTGAGCAAGTAGAAAAATATTTTATCATACACCTCTTCTCTTCCATCTCTTGAAGAGAGAGACGTTGAGCGTAATTATGTTGAGATCTCTATCTTGATATCCTCACTTTTTCAAACTGTAACAAAAACATAAATCTCCTTAAAATTTTTGGTGTAATATATGCCACAAATACAAAACATTACATTTGAAAATAAAATGACAAGAATGAATAAACAAAATTTAGGTTAAAGCACGGAAATCTCGCTCTCTTTAAGGAGATTCAAATCCACTACGACATAATCTACACCGATCCAACAGTATCATTGTTGATTTGTCCCCTCCAGGATATAACAGCCCAATAATGGCATACAACTCAAGCAACTCTGGATAAGTTGAAGAGTCCAAAGCTCCACAAAAGAATACCTTCTTCGACATATAATTATCATCTCTTGTATAGTGAATATAGTTGAAGACGTAGAATATTTTGCTATGTCTCAACTCTCTCTTTCAATACACTAACATAAACACAATACAATACTGCTCATCTTTTTCACTCTATATTTTCTTGTACATCTCTTATTTTTATAACTCTTCCTTGTACTCAATCCAAAAGAAGACCATCACTATTTATAGGGGAGGAAGTCTTCCTTGAAATGAATAGGATAATAATGAGGTAGTTACACCCTAGTGACGCGTTTTCAAGTCATGCGGGCCTAGGCCCAAAGTGGACAATATCACTAGAAGGTTGTGTCGTTAAAATATATCCCTGGGATATTAGTCCATGATTTGGTGGTTGAGTTTTCTAAGTTGTCTTCAGTAATAATCATTTTATTTTAATTGATAATTAGGTCAATATTTCGTGCATGTTCATATTTTTTGTTGAAGTAGTGAGATATTTACTGTTATTGTTTCTTTTATTTCTGAAATTTAGTTATGTAATTAAGGTAGACTAAGAGTCTTTCATCTATTTATTTCCATGATGCGACTGAATACCAAAAGCTGAATATTTTGACTTGCGCATTCTTTCCTCTTCTCTGTAGAACAATATTTTTCTATCTAGGCGTTGTAAAAAATTTATATATAAAATTGATAAAATATTTTAGGTTACTTGGACTGAGCACCTGGAATGTGGTGATAATCGTATCCACCATTTTTACCGCCCTTTGGTTACGACTGGCTTGGGCTTTGGCGTACAAAACTAAATGTAATGACCCTCATGGTCATTTGCATGTTTATGTATGCATTTACTATTTTTCCCCTCTCTGTGGCTTCCTTGTGGTATTTTTGTAGTGTCGGGATGGGTGGCACACTTCTCAAGATGGTTGAGAGAGTTTGGTGTGAGTTTTTGTCTTTTTGGAAGTTGCTAAGTGAATGAATTGACTTTAGGAAACATCTAGAGAGTCGGGTGTAGGATGAGATTTTTGTTGGTTCCATTATCTCCAAAAGGGCCCTTTTGGGCTAGTAGCATGGTTGATTTGGGTCCGAGGCTTTCAGTGCGAGTTTAAGTTGTTAGGTATTTTTGTTTTGAAATTAGGCCAAAGTTTTGACTTCGGTCAACGTTCTTTATAAACGTGCTCAAATGAGAATTATGTCAGCTCGATTAGCTCCAGAATACCAAGTTTAATATAGAATGGCCTTTGGTTCGGATGCTGAGGCAATCTATATGACTTTGTGATGTTTGGCGTTTTGTTGTTGTATTTGCCTTATAAGTGTTGACCTGAGTCAACATTCTATTGAGATGACCTCCATTGGTTGTTTCGTCGATTTCGTTGAGTCGGAAATGTCGTTTTAGATTGCGTAGTATTCTCAATTTGTATTCAATGGATCCCGGATGAATCTCAAGTGTCCATTCGGAACTTGGGGCATTTTGCTCTAATAGCAATTGCAGCAGTTGCTGGTGCGACACATTAGCAGCCCTTTACTACTTTAGCAATAGCTGCTTAATCTGTCTGGATGCCTCTTTAGAGAAAGGGCCTCAGAGAGCAGCGGACACTTTAGTGGCCAGCTGACCTCTTTTGCAGTAGCCATTTAAGTGGTGAGGGCATCTCTTTGATGGTAGGAGCCCTTTGGAGTTGGGCCGCTATAGAGGCCAGCTTACCACGTTTGCAATAACCACTTAGGCAGCCACTTGACTGCTTTTGCGGTCATCACCGAAGTTATATTCCCTCTTCCCCTTTCTTTCTTCAAAAAAGACCCCATTGTAATTGAGCTTGAAACATATTGTCTTTGAGGAAATCTTGCCCTTTCCAAGTGATCCAAAGATAATTTCCTTCCTACACACTTTGTATTCTCGATTCTAGCTTTATTTTCGTAATTCATTTCATTTTGGACCTTAAATTCCATTGAATTCAAATTCTTCAAGTATAGTAATTATACCATTGGAGGTCTGATAAGTCTTACTATTCCCGGATGTTTTGATGATCCTCATAAATACAGGGATCTGGTCCTCTACAAAGTGTGTTCATCTAGGATTATGTGCTATATAACTGGAAAGCTGTCGTGTCAGAAGTTGGTGAGGTCGTCAACGTACTGAACCAATCAGAATGGATGAGGTTGTTTGTCCAACAGTTAATAATTCTTTATGGATGATCTATTTAACATGAAAAACAACATATCAATTCATTCATTCAAAAGAGAGAATATTCAAGCTTCAAAGCAGCAAGGGACCTCATAGACTGACGATTTACTTCCCGAACCTGTTGTTATTTTAATGTTTGTATTTGTGCTTAACTTATAGGATTCGTTTCACTTTGATAGACACGTTTCAAAACTTGTGTGAATCATTGTACGCACATAGTTTAGGGCAACATTGCATCTTACGGAAAAGTCTATATTAATCAATTAGGATTAGTATAGTGGGCAATGCAGGCATTGCTTTGGCTCATTAAGTAATAGGTAGTACTACTTAGTGTTGAGATTAGGAGGTTAATCTCATCGTGTGGTTGTAAACTATGATTTACTTTTTCTTGAGAAGATTAGTATAAACAATTTGAAAAATTATGTGAGATAGGTCGTGGTTTTACTCCCTTGAGCAAGGAAGTTTCCACGTAAAGTATTATGTGTTCCTTTTATTTCCTGTATTTACTTTTGAGCATGATAAACTGTTTGAAGGACCTGGTCCTATCGTAGTTAGTGGACGCATACATTCCAACAAGTGGTATCATAGCTTGACTTTTCTATTTGGTTAACAGCAAGAAAAGAAAAGATCTTGAAGGAATGGCTGCTCCACTACGCCTAGAAGAAGGTCAGTCCACCACCAGACCACCTCGATTCAACGGAAAATTTTATAGATGGTGGAAGACACGCATGCATGACTACATTAATGCTGAAGATAGTGGGCAATGGGATTTGATTCTTGATGGACCGTACATCCCCACCAAAGATGTAGTGGAAGGAAAACTCACCAAAGTGATTCCCAAAACCAAAAGGGAATACAATGAAGCAGATAGGAAAAAGATAGAGAAGAACTATAAAGCAAAGAAGTTGCTAGTGTGTGGGATTGGTCCAGATGAGTATAACAGGATCTCTACCTGCGAGACTGCTAAAGAAATATGGGACCGTCTCAAAACAGCTCATGAAGGAACGACCCATGTAAAGCAGTCCAAGGTAGATATGCTAATGACTCAATATGAGAATTTCAGTATAAAGGAAGATGAAAGCGTCCATGAGATGTAGACAAGGTTAACTTCTATTACCAACGAACCAAGATGTCTTGGTGAGCCAATCCACCCAAGCAAACAAGTTTGAAAAATTCTAAGGGTGTTTCCCAAGTCATGGGAGAGAAAATTGAATGCTATCACTAAAGCAAGAGATCTAAAGGTCCTCACCATGGATGATTTGATTGAAAACCTACAAACCTACGAGCTAAACAGGCAACAGGGATCAACTGTGAAGGAAGGAAAGAAGGAGAAATCAATAGCGTTGAAGATGTCTCTGAATAATGGGTCAGAAGAGAAGGATGAGATGGCATACTTAACCAGAAGGTTCCATATGATAGTCAAAAAGCATGGAGGATTCCAGAAGAAAGGGTCTACCAGCAGTGTAGCAAATGCAAACGATCTTTGCCACAAATGTGAGAAGCCTGGACATTTTATGAGGGACTGTCAAAGCCAGAAGCAGGAAACTCAAGATTTCAAACCTCAGAGAAGGGACCAAGTCCTAGACCATGCTAAAAGAAAGGCTCATGTTGATCAAGTTGTGAAGAAGGCTTTTGCAATGTGGGGAAATGGCTCCAGCGACTTTGAGGAAGAAGAAGATAGTCATAAAGATATTTCGATGATGGCAGTCAAAGATGATGAAATTGTGTTCAACTCCATATTCTTCCTGTTGGAAAAATCGAACGACAAAGAAAACCAGGATGAGGTAACCCTTTTTGATCTCAAAAGTGACCTAGACACTTTATCCATTAAGAGATTGAGAAAAATTGTTGTTGTGATAATTGACTCTGTAGATGAACTAACCACTAATAATATGATGTTAAGTGAAAAACTGAGTCTGTGTGAGGATAAAAACGCCGCCCTTAAATCTCAAATGTCTGAAATGAGTATTAGGATAAGTAATCTAGAAACTAAGAGTCCGCAGCATAACGAGAAACCTAGTACCTTTGAGGGTGGGAAACGAAAACTCGATATTTTTGAAGATGAATTAGAAGAAAAGTTGAAAGCATATGAGTTTAAATTAGTTGTTTCTCTAGAAAAGAATTCTCAACTAATGAAGGACTTAAGCCAGATCAAAGAAGAGCTAAACCATTCCCTATAATGGACTGATTCGTCTAAGATCCTTTCAAACTTAGCTAATCAGAAGTTCAACAGCAAAAAGGGCTTAGGGTGTAGACAGATAGAACCTTCTTACAATATTCACAGTAAATATGTCTTTATCTCTAAAAATCATTTGTGTACCCATTGTGGAAGAAATGGTCATCTGAAGTAAAATTGTGAGTCTCTAAAAAGAGTAAAAGAAAGCCAGGAGAACTTTTTCAAGTCAAGAAAAAGAAAGATAGAAAAGAAAAAGGCACTTAGTCCCAGCTACCATTTTAGCAAGAATACGTTGCCCCCATGGACAGGAAGGTTTCTCATTAAACCTTTTGATAGTTTTGGGAACTCCATCTCAAGTGGGTTCCTAAGTCTAATAAGTGATTCTTGTGTAGAAGAGAGGAAGTAGTCAATGCTGGTATATGGACAGTAGCTGCTCGAAGCATATGACTAGAGATACTCAAACTTCCTCTCTTTGAAAGCACACCAGGGCAGTGGTGTGTCATTTGGTGATGGGAAAAAGGGATTCATTCTGGGAATTGGGAAAATTGGAGATCAATAGAACATTCAATAGACAATGTTCACTATGTGAATGGATTGGAATATAATTTTCTAACTGTATCTCAAATCTGCGATAAGTGAAATGAAGTTAATTTTTTATCTGACAAGTGCATAGTTACTAACAAAGTTGTTATGTCTACCAAAAAAGTCAAAAATATGTATGTTGCAGATCCTGACTCAATAGAAGGGGCTAGTCTCACATATCTAAGTGCTCAGACTGACAATGCAAATCTATAGCATAGACGACAGGGGCATGTGAGCTCATCATTCCTAAACAAGCATATTGCAGGGGACCTGGTCCGTGGACTACCGAAGCTGAAGTTTTCTAACAATAAGTTTTGTGATGCCTGTGTAAGGGGGAAGCAAACGAGATCATCGTTTAAGCCAAAGAAAGGTTTCAGCACAACCAGGCCACTAGAACTTCTCTACATGGATCTGTATGGACCTGTTAGAATCCAGAGCAGGGGAGGTAAAAGGTACATTCTAGTGATTGTTGATGATTTCTTGAGGTTCACCTAGAACATGCTTTTGCGGACCAAAGATGAAACATCTGGCATACTAATCACTTTTGCCAAAGCAATCCAGCTTAAAATATACTGCAAGATCACAAATATATGATCAGATCATGGTACAGAGTTTGAGAATGCCCAAGTCAAAAGGTTCTGTGCTGACAATGGGATTCATCACAATTTCTCTGCTCCTAGAATTCCTTAGCAAAATGGGGTTGTGGAAAGAAAAAACAGAACCCTGGTGAATATTGCTAGGACCATGCTGATTGACTCAGGATTTACAATGAACTTTTAAGTAGAAGCAGTGAACACAACCTACTATGTTACAAGCAGATTCCATATCAGGTCAGTGATCAAGAAGACCCCCTATGAGCTGGTAAATGAAAGAAAACCATCACTGAGTCACCTAAAGGTTTCTGGTTGCAACTGTTTTATATTGAACAATGGGTGATCTGAGCAAGTTTGATGTTAGGAGTGATAAAGGGATTTTTATTGGTTATTCCTCAACCAGCATGATATACAAAGTTTTCAATAAAAGAAGTTTGTCTGTTGAAGAAAGTGTACATGTGGTTTTTGATGAAGCTGATGATCTGAGTAATGCCAAACAAAGTGAAGCCATTGAACATAAGGAATTGATGGAGTGCCAACAAGATAAGATAATCCAAAATCCTACAACTGAATAGACTTCAATTGAAGAAAATAGTGCAGAACTTACAGAGAAACCTGGTCCCTCTGGTGCAGCTCAGGAAAGAGATTCTTAGAACAAAGAGCTTGAAGAAGATAAATTTGTTGTTGATCTTGAGGAAGAGATAACAAGAAAGTTCGGATGGAAACATCAATCTTCTCAACCTTTGGACAATCTTGTTTCTCCACTTGACTCTGGAATACAAACTAGATCTAAAACAAGAAATCTAGTTGTGTATTCGGCTTTCATATCCACTATTGAACCTAGAAACATCAAAGAAACCTTAAAGGATGCTGACTGGGTAACATCAATATAGGAAGAACTTCATCAGTTTGAAAGGAGCAAAGTGTGGCACCTTGTCCACAAACCTCCCAATAGAACCATTAATAGGACTAGATGGATTTTCATAAAAAACCTTGATGAGCATGGAACCATCACCAGAAATAAGACTGGTTGCATAGGGGTATAATCAAGAGGAAGGGATTGATTATGATGAGACCTTTGCACCTAAAGCTAGAATGGAAGCCATCAGAATTTTAATAGCTTGTGCTACCTACATGGAGTTCAAGCTATTTCAAATGGACACTAAAAGTACCTTCCTAAATGGGTACCTGAAAGAGGAGGTGTATGTAAAACAACCCCCAGGTTTTGAAGATGTTGATCTGCCAAACCATGTGCCAAAACTGGATAAAGCTTTGTATTAAAGTAAGCTCCCAGAGCTTGGTATGAGCGCTTGTCAAAATTCCTTTTGAAAATGGTTTTAAGAGAGGTAAAATTGATAGCACCTTGTTCTTAAAGTCCAAAAGTAAGGAGTTTTTGATTGTACAGGTATATGTAGATGATATTATTTTTGGGGCTACTTCAGATTCAGTATGCAAAGAGTTTTCAGCCTTATTGAGTAGAGAATTTGAAATGAGCATGATGGGGGAGCTTACTTTCTTCCTAGGGTTAAAAATCAAACAGTACCCTTAAGGTACATCATATGCCAAGAAAAGTGCATAAGAGAATTGCTCAAGAAATTCAGCATGCTTGAGGCCAAAGTTCTTGACACTCCCATGAGCACAAACGTCAAACTTGATATGGATGAAGAAGGGATTGATATCAATCAGACCATATACAGGGGAATCATTGGGTCACTTCTCTATCTTACTGCCAGCAGGACAGATATAGACTTCCATGTAAGGGTGTGTGCCAGGTTCCAAGCAGCTCCAAAGGAATCAAACTTGAAGGTAGCCAAGAGAGTACTGAGATACTTGAAGGGAACACAAGACCTGGTCCTTTTCTATCCTTCTGGCGACTGCTTTGATTTAATTGGTTATGTTGATGTTGACTATGAAGGTTTTCTTGTTTATCAAAAAATCACTTCAATCATGCACATTTCTTAGGGTCATCACTTATTTCATGGGGCACCAAGAAGCAAAATTCGGTGGCTTTATCAACTGTAAAGACAGAATATGTGGTTGTTGCATCATGTTGTGCTCATCTTTTATGGATCAAGCAACAGCTCCAAGATTTTGGTGTTCTCACAAACACTATTCCTCTAATATGCAACAATACAAGTGCAATGAACATGGCCAAGAACCTGTCTAGCATAAGAGGACCAAGCACATAGATGTGATACACCACTTTCTTAGGGACAATGTTGAGAAGAGCAATGTGATGATGAGATATTGCAAAATAAAAGATCAATTTGCTGATATTTTCACCAAGGCATTGAGCGAAGAAAACTTCGTCAAGACCAGACTGAAGCTGGGGATGCACATGATCGCCTAATACCATAACAAGCTTGCATGAAACCTCCCATTTAACTATGTTAGGGAGGGCAAGTATCTATATTAGTTGTATTTCTTATCATTTGTGAATTCACATATGGTACCTTATTGTAGGTACACACTCATGGCATGTTAGCTGAAGGGAAGATCTAATCATATAGGAAAGGCTATCAATAGAGAGGGACCTGGTCCCCAGAAAGTTAGTATCACTTTTTGCTACATAGTTTTATGTCAACAGTCACTGCCATGTGTCATCTTCCCATTTATGTGTCAGTTGCAGATGTCTTTTCAATTTTTAAACCTAGAGTCACTACTATTCAGGGACCCGATACCTTGTTAAATACTCTTTTGAGAGATTTCAAACATCACATTCTTACTTCTCTCCTTCGAATTCTCTAATTATTCATCTAACTTTCCTCCCTCCATCTTTTAAATAAAATGTCTAACTCTTCTTCTTCTTCAAAACTCGCTTTCTCCCAAGACATTGAAAATCCCAATTCATTCAATTTCTTAATTCCTCCCCCAGAAGGATCTCCGTCCACACCTGTATGTGGGGTGGGTGAGACTGTTGAATCTATCACACCCTGCACTGAAGTGTTGGTATCTCTTGTACTCAACACTGGGGAAAGCTTGCCTTGTTCTCCAACTTTAGTTCTATCTGGAAAATATTCCCTAAATTTTGAGGCCCAGTAGGTTGTGAAGCCCACCCTTAAGACACCCTCTAAAGACCTAGAAGTTATTTCTAGGCCTATGTTATCTACCATATCTGAGAGATTATTTGAAGGGTATTTTCCTGAGGGTAAGGGTATAGAGTCCAGCATTCTAGTAGCGGCAGAGGAGCTGGTGGTCGTATAAAGTTTGGCCTCTCTCATGGGGACATTCAATCAACTCTGTTTGAACAAGAGTTGAGATCGCTAGAACAGATTCCTCATAGTGATAAACCTGTGTTTGACCAAACTCCTAAATCCTACGAGGTTGACAGTGAGGAGGAAAAGGAAGAAGAAATCCCTCTAGTCTGTCATAAAAGAGGCTAATGCTTCGACTATGTCTCAGATCTGGGAGAAGTTGATGCCATACCTGAGACTAAACTTGATGATGAACCTACTGATTCTAACAGGAAAAGAAAAAGAAAGGGGAAAGGAAAAATGGGGGAGTCTCACACCAAAGGAGCAAACAAAGATATGCAACAAGGAGAGTAGTGCATAAATTGATGGGAGATGCTTTGGCGGCAAACGAGGTCCAAATAGAGTGAAATTCAAGACAACGAATGGATCATAATGTGCCTACTAAGGAACCTACCTCAACGCCTCAACATATAGGCTAGAGTGAAATAGAATCTGAAGATATCATCAAAGGAGTGGCAAAATGAAGGAAGGAGGCTGAAATTGAACGGGTCAAAGCTAAAGGGGCACCTAAGTATATGAATAAATCACTTGTGAAAAGGGACAAGGTGACTAAAAAGGCTCCTCTGAAAACAAAACCCGTTAAGGGACCAGGTCCACTAGTTCAGAAGCCAGTGGAGCAAAAAGTGTTAACTCAGAAAGAGCGTATTGTGGTGATGGAGAAACAAAATGTGTCGAATGGGACGTTGTTTGATCTAGAAATCCTCACAGAATATGGTATGCCTAATTTTTTTGATTCAGTGTCATTGCAAAATTGGGAACACCTGTTTGAAGCTCCAGCACCTTATCTGCATGAGCCTGAGGTGAGGGAATTCTACAACAAGATAGAGTTTCCCGATAATGGTGGGATCCGGACGATAGTTAAAGAGGTGAAAATCTATTTGAATAAAGAGAATCTGGGAATCATTTTGGGTGTTCTGTGTGAAGGGATCAGGTGCATTGAAGGTTGCAAACCTTCTAGTGAGTTTACTCAATGGGCAACCAAGCGTGGGAACATAAAATGTGCTGGCTTACCTAAGAAATTCCTAAGAGGAGAGTATTAGTTGATGTTTGAGTTCATCAACAAGGTCTTGGTTCCAAGGAGTGAGAAGAGAACCGTAGCATCTACTGCGAATATGTTCCTCATGGAACAGTTAGATGAACTTGAAGCCATCAACCTTCCAGCAATCATGCTTAAACTCATGCACAAGGTGATGACTTGGAAGAATGCCAAACATGGCATACCGTATGTATATCTGTTGAACTATGTGTTCGACCACTTTGGAGTACCTCTTGGAAGAGGAGTACCTGGTACTGTCAAACAGATGTTTTCTCCTGCAACCCTCTTGGAATGTGAATGTGCTGAGGGAAAGATTTAAGGGTAAGTCCTATGTGTCAGATCTTCTTGAGTAGCAAGAATCTCTTGAGCGGGAGTTGAATGATCTTACAATAAACTTAAATGCAAAAGAAGTTGAGATTGCACGACTTAAGGCTCAGATGCAGTAGACTATTTCTAAGGGACCTAGTACCAGTTATGTGGATAAGGAGGAAGTAGAAAGTTTAAGAGTTGAGAATGCACAGCTGCTGAAGACAAATGCCTTACTAAGTGAGGAAGTTCAGGCCCTTAAAAAGGAAATCATTCAGGCTCATGTCGATGCAAACGATCGCATGACTCTGTTGTTGAAGTCCTTCGCTCTTCATTCCCCTCCGTCCTAAATGTGTCTCCTTGCTTTTATTATATCTTTCTGTGTCTATGTTGGTCTCTCTTTTCAGTTAGTGTGGCAAAGCTTACTGTTTTGATCGAATATTGTGGTCAGTATTATTTATCTAATTATAACATCTCTTTTTGCCCTGACTAGTATACTTTTATCTTCTCTATTTTTGCTTGCCTGTGCATGTACTGTGTGGCCTATGGCCCTGAATTCCTAACGTTTTGCATGCATCTTGCATATGTTTACTGTTACTCCTTTTTAATGATGTCAAAAGGGGGAATTGATTGTAAACTATTTGTAAAATTAGAGTTTAGTGAAAGAGGGAACTTTAAAAGAAAGGGGGAACACTGATAGGGGGAACTAATTCACTTTGAATCAATGTTAAACTAATATGAGGCAATTTGTTTGTCATCATCAAAAAAGGGGGAAATAATAAGTCTTATTGTTCCCAGATGTTTTGATGATCCTCACAAATGCAGGTACCTAGGATTCGTTTCACTTTGATAGAAATGTTTCAAAACCTGTGTGAATCATTGCAAGCACATAGTTGAGGGCAACATTGTGTCTTACGGAAAAATCTATATTAATCAGTTAGGATTAGTATAGTGGGCAATACAGGCATTGATTTGGCTCGTTAAGTAATAGGTGGTATTACTTAGTGTTGAGATTATGAGGTTAATCTCATCGTGTGGTTGAAAACTGTGTTTTACTTTGCTTGAGAAGATGAGTAAAAAAAGTTTGAAAAATTTTGTGAGACAGGTCGTAGTTTTACTTCCTTGAGCAAGGAGGTTTACATGTAAAGTATTGTGTGTTCCTTTTATTTCATGTATTTACTTTTGAGCATCATAAAATACCTGAAGGACCTGGACCTATCGTATCATATAGAATTTTTACTGTAACAACTGTATTCTCAAGAGTTTTCTCATCTTCTAACTGCATCTGCACAAATTCAGGTTTTTCAGCTAACAGATCCGATTGGACCTAAACAAGAGAGAACAATAATTCCTTTACAAAGAAAGTTGGCAACAAATCCGGGAAAGAAATCCAAGTTGTAGCCTTTGTCGTCTTTTCGCTAGCTTTGAAATTTACATCGTATATAAATGGCCTCATTTGATATGCAAATCCATCATTTACAATTATGTAATAATAAGTTTTAGAAAATATTTTAATATAATCCTCCATGTGATCAAATCTCATTAAAATGTGTCTATTACGAAAATATCCAACTGACATCCCTCTGTTATCCCATACTGATTTGGAATCAAGGATCGTAATTCATAAATATCAGGGGCTCCATAGGATAATTTACCCACCACAGCAAGTTGCAAAATCTCTAAAATATTCATTCTTTGTATTTCATTAGCAGCCCAGGAGATAGTAAGAATACACCCTACTAGGTTTGGCTTTTTCTGTGGAATAGGTTCTACATCAGCAATGGCTTTCCCTTTGCCTATCATATCATTCATTCGATGACCTTTGATAATATCTGCAAACGAACTTGTAATTGGAGTTGTATGAATGTTGGTACTATGTTGGTATTTAATGGTGGAAAATTACTTGATGATGACGGATCCAACCCAGCCATCTGGGGTGGCTGGCCTTCAGACAGTAACATGAAACAAATCGCCGCCATCAAAACTCTAGTAGGTCGCCGCCTCCTGCAATGAGTTTTCCCTTTCCATTCTATTAAATAGTATACATTAGTGTTGCACGAAATTTTTGCCCAAAAAAAAAATTGATTTCATTCCCCTTCTCCTTCCCACTAATTAATATTTATTAAGAGATATTAAATGTCGCACATCTTCAAATTTTGAGACATAATTTAGGAACAAATCTCCAACAGTTCCATGGGGTAGGTGAAAAACTCATGATTCCATATTTCATCAGGTAATTTTAATTATTATTTTATTGGATAATTGTATCAACAGATCCTCTTATATGAAATCAAAGTAATGTGATTTACTTATTAGTGGTTATACATGGTTCTAGGTGATATTATGATCTCTTCTTAAAATTTTCATATGCATGGACATTTATTGTTATGATTTCTAAGCAACATATCTTTTCTTTGATTGTTAAGTATAATTTTGCTAAGTGATATACCATGAGTTTACGGTATTTTTAATACATTTCACTTAAGAGTTGTGTGTGTCTAGGGCCATTTTGTATTAGAAATAATGTGTTTTATATCATGTTTGCAGGAAATAGGCTTGGACGTGATAGAGTGAGATGACAGATGAAAATCTGCAGAAGGAGCCACCCACAGAGGCCACCTACGGACCATAGGTCCTATGAGGGTTCTTCGATAGGTAGGCGTAGATAGAACCATCAGGGAATTCTGACCAAGTGTGGAACTACGAAGTGATCTACGGATCATAGGTCGACCTACAGGCCGTCCTGCACATCCGTCGAATGTGAACTAGGAGTTGAAGCTCCAGTAGCTGATGAAAACCCTAAGTGTGGAGCCACGAAAGAGGACCCACGGACTGTAGATCAACCTACGGTTCATCCTGCACGTCCGTAGATGATAGACCGGGAGTTGAAGGTTCCAGCCTCTGCTGAAAAGTTCTAAGTGTTGACCCACGGAACGTAGGTCGACCCACGATCCGTAGGTCAAGTCATTGATCAAAGTCGTGTCCAGAAAGTTTATTTCCTTATTTTGTTTTCTTTTTGTTTAGGACATGTTTTTCCATAAATAGGGTATGTAAACCTCATTTTTAGGGGTTTGACATTATTGTTTACTTTTAGTTATTGATATTTTCTTGGGAATTAAGTTGCAAACTTTGGCAATTTGATTTTCGGATTTTGGTTAATGAGATTTTTGCTTTGAAATTCAGTTCGATATTTTAGGTTTCTTCTACTCTAAATGTAAGTTCATGAATTCTTATTATCAAAACATGAATTGTGTTCTTTCAAGCATGAGTAGCTAAATCCACGTCTAGGGTTGTGGGAACCATGAGAAATTAACAGAGTATGAATAAATAGTGTTGATGCATGAATTGGTAATTCTTTCGCTAAGAAGTCTTTTTAACGGTGCACAACGTTAGAACTTGCCTCGTTGCTACTTGCCGGACTAAGGAGGTAGTTAATGAGAAAAGAATTATCAACAGAGATTTAGTGTGATACTATCTAATAGTCTAATGTCAATTGGTGCGAGGGTGAAAACTAAGTCATACATTGATGTGATGTCTAATTTGAGGTAAAGTAAGGGTTAGTAAATTATACACACATAGCCGGACCAGGGTGCAGGGTGAAATTCCCTATTTGGAGGACCAATCATTTGGGGATACTTATCTTACCAACTTTGCATTTAAAACACTAGGAAAAGATTACTACTATTAGGATTACCGCGTTAAGAGCTTATGGGGAACACATACACCCTAGTTTCTCTCTCTTATTGATAACTCGAAGTTTGAATCTTGCTCACTTGTTACTTAAACAACAATTAGTTATTTGTTCACAAATCCCCCCCCCCCTTTTTAATTACTTGTTTTCGAAAATAGTTTGACTAAACAGATATAATAGTGAGTTAAGTTTAAGTCTGAACTATATTCCTTGTGGGATCAACCCCAACCTACAAGTTGAGTTCTTTATTTGACAAGGATCGCTTATACTTTTTTAGGGGGATGTAATTTGAGCGTATCACTGAGTTTCTTCTATTATTTGCAGAAAGTGAAAGGAAAAATGTATCAACAGGCTACAACAACTATTCAAATGGACTGCTTATCAAATTACTTATTATGAGTATCTCAAATATATCTTTTTGATAATGCTTGTAGATATAATTATTTAAATATTTATAAGATGCAATTTTACTTAATACATGTCATATATGTGTTTTGTTTCTTTTAATTTGTTTGTTTAATTATTATTTTTGTTCATTATTTAATGTAAGTTTTTTTTCTTTGTGTGTTTTCGTATATGATTATGAAAATAATAAATTGTTCATAAATAAGAATGTTGAAAGAAAAATGATCTCTCATCAACGTATACACTTTGGTTTATGATTGTTTTCATTGATATTATTTCTCAAAGCGTTTAGATATCCGAAGACTTGATCTTAATTAGTTTTAATAAAGAGTGCCAATAAAATTATATTATCTTATGCACATGAAATCAAACTTATTTTGACATATTTAAAGTTTCAAATTTAGTTAGAATTAAAAAGAGTAAATTATGTTGAATTAGCTATTTTTAAATTTGAATAATCTCATTTTAGTATGAGTTGAATTAGTATTTGTCTTTTACATGAGTGATTTGAATATAAGTTATTATCAATAGTTTAACAAAAACAGAAAAAACTTGAATTGAATTAGCACCACAATTTTTTAATCTATCCAATTATATGATAGCTTGAAATTTAAAATTAATATCTATATATAGTTATATATAGTTGGGCATAGACAAAGTGATATTACAACTCTTACAATCAATAATTATATTTTTCTTTTTTTCTCAGTTTTTGCCATTTTCCTATTTTTTTTTAATCTGTTTTTGTTATTAAAACAAAAAAGGAAAAATCAAAAGTCACTACATCAAATATTTCTCCTGACTATATGTTACTCATTTTTTCCAATAACTCACTATTAACTACCACTTATTGTATTCAAGTCTCTTTAATGTGTTAGTACCTATCATTTTACTTTCAAAATTTTAACTTCGATTAAATAATTACTCAATTAATTAGGGGAAGATAATTACTATAAAAGATAGGAAAGATGAAAAATGTTAGATTTCAAATAGATAATGAGAATATTAAAGTAGAAAAAAGTATTAAAAATTTTGGTTATTCAAAAATAATGCACAATCTTTGACTAACATCAAGAATTAGGGAAACAAGAAAATAATGAAATTAAATAAATAAATATAGAAAGGATCGAAAAAGTAATGGTCCAGAAAAATAAAAAGAGGAAGTAGGATAAGAGAGGAAAAGAAAACGGAGACAATCACGAAGAAAATAATGAAAACTCGGAAAGTAACCTATTTTCTAAACTAGAGCTTATTATTTAGGGTATGAACAAATGAGGGGGAGATTAGATACGGGAATAGAAAAAAAGATTTTGAAAAAAACAATAATTAAAAAATGATATTAAAATACAATTCATTTCTACTTATATCGACCTTTACTTTTCATTTCATACAGTACTTTATTTTATTAGAAGATAAATTGTAATGTATATTATTGGTTTTGTAAGGATATATATGGAAGTACGTTATTATTTCGATCAAATTTTAATAAGTTTATTTCTAAATGTATAAATAGTTTTTATGGCCACGCGAAGCGCGGAAATGTTCACTAGTAGAAATATAAACCTAATTATTTCCCAATGATCATAATAAACCACAAAAACAATGACAATATTTCATAGACTATGGTCTATGTAGTGATTCCCTAGAAATTTTAGGGAATTTTTATTTTATGTACTACATAATTTACAAAACATAAGTTGTATTTAAATTGTAATATTTCAAACTTTAAACAGATTTTGAGTTTACACTCTTGTTATTTTTAATACTCTATTTTATTTTTATTTGGCCCACGGACCGGCCCTATACATATTTCTCAAGCCCCGCCAATCGGTAGGCTAATTCAGGCCGTGCTAAAAAACCATTTTATTAAATGAGCTCCAAAAATCGTAGCTCAATCCTATCAAATTACGGGTTATGCCAAGCCGACCCAACAAGCCTAGCCCATATTGACGTCTCTAGAACTTAGGAATAAGTATTGGTGTAATATACCACAATACAATAAAATATAGTTGAAAATAAGATAATAAATTTAAATAAGCATTTAGGATAAGGTGCGGATATTTCGCCCTCTTTAACAAGTTTCAAGTTCACTACGACATAATCTACACCGAGCTAGTTATTCAGGATACATAGCTATCACAACCCAAAAATAGACGTGATAACACTTGTCTTATCACACCAAAGACAAGTCAGCCTAAAACCCAAATATCACAAAAAATGCGGAAGTAAGACAAATTGAAACCTCAAAATATCATAAGTGCGGATAACTAAGTGAACTTAATAAAACCCCCAAAATCAGGTTGTCACGTGTACAAGCCTCTAAAGTATTACAATTGATTCAAAAGAAAAACAAAGGTCTCAAATGACATTATTTCTAGAATAGAACAAGATCATAAATAGGAGTAAAAGGTCTGCTGAGATAACAAACAACTACCTCACAAATCTCCAAGAAGCCTAGGAAAGAAGAGAATGTAAAGTATCACAAAATCCAGGCTCGTAACCTACAAAAATTGTAGAAGTAAGGGGTGAGTACCAAACCACATGGTACTCAACAAGTAAACTTCTAAACACAAGCTAAGAGAATAGAATACGGGTACTCCTTACACCCCCAACCGAACCTCCATAACTACAACCTGCATAAAACCAGCCCAACCTAGCAGTTCACAATTTACAAAACACACAACTCAACAACAACACTAACAATTTCATCTTTCCAACAACAAGCTCAATATTCATCAATCACAAGTTCCACAGAAGGACACTCACAAGATCATCAACAAACAAGATCAAGTTCATCAATGATAAAAATGTGTAATGCAATGAAATGCAATGTCAAGTATAGTGATGCAAGTCTGACCTAACGATACACACCCGATGTTTCTCAGTCTGGGACCCGTGGGGGACATATATGTCCATGCATCCATCGCGACGTGCGATACGACCCTCGATATATAGTATCCATCGCAGTGCGCGATACGTCCCTTGATACATAGTATCCATCGCGGTGCGCAATACGTCCCTCGAAATGGTACATCCTCTTATCACATAACACTTATCACAATCATGTCTCAAAACCAATGCAAATGACATGTTCACACAAATAAGAAGGAGATGGTCATTTTCTTAACAATGCACAATTCACAACAATACAACTGTGATACAACATCAAGAATGAGTCAATAAGCCTTTCAAACCAATCTCAACACATCACACATCAACAATTAATCATATTTCCCTTTTATTACCATTTTTCATCATTGAAATTATTTAATATGGACAAATTAACCAATCACTAAGTCTCATTACTTCCCAACACGTACCACAAGGAAATACACAATTTTATGCACTTAACAAGGGTTTAAAAATTCACTTGCCTCAATTAATCAACAATTCACTCCGGAACTTAAGCCTCCCCTTTTCGATGAACTCCCAAATCAATGCAATCTATTCAAGTACATAATCACAATAAGATTTCGAAACTAACAACACCCATATTACTATAGGCTTTGCCTAGACCCAAAAACTCATGCAAACCTAAAATCACGTTGTTATATCTTGATGTCAATTAACATGTCAACTCTCATGTTTTCACAAATTTCAAGCGTAGGATTAAATTCCAATTTCTCCCAATTCCAACTTTAACGTATAGTTACTGGTCATAATTGTTTGTTCCAAATTTTTCCATTCAAAATTTTCACAACATCACTCAATTTATATATATACATAATTACTCCCCATCATTACAATTTCGTGACCTTCCTCACTTTTTTTTTATTATATAGAAGAGCCATGGGAAGAACAATCAATGGCATTTTAGTAATTTTAACATCATTTAAGGATAAAATAATAATTATGTAATTAATGGTCAAAATCAAAATCTAGAAGAATCCATACATGTCTAACTTTTGTTATAGGCCTATAAGGATATTATTGTAATTTTGTTAAAATTAAGTGTTTCTATTAGTTAATTAACTTCTTACCAACAAAAATAAATGCTAAGCTTGTTTTGACATGTTTTAGAAAGAAAATTTTGAACTAATTAAAATAAAATGTGTTTGAATAGTTAATATTTTGTTCCTAAAAATACTTTAAGGGATTTCTGAGAAAAAATATTTTTAATATTATGCTACATAATATGACCACTAAATCTGTATCTTGATTATTAAAATAGTCTTTAAAATGACGTATCAATATATTTTAATTAATTTGAAGAATATATCAAATTTCGTAACTAAAAGAATGAACAATGTCTGACTATCAAGAAATTACGATTCAAAATATAAAATTTTCATTTCTATATAGAATATTTTCTTAATATCAAATATGATAAACTATTTAAAAGAGAAAATTTGACAAGGAAAAAGTTTAACATTCAAAATCTAAGGAATATTAAAATACAAACTAAAGAAAAATGAATAGTTAAAAAATAAAGAAGAACAACAAACGAAAATGTCAATAGAAAAGGACTTTGTTGAGAAATATAGAGGAAGAAAAAAATTAAAAACTAAATAAATTAGGGAAAAACAACCTGGAAAAAAAATATATATATATATATATATTTGTTATTTTTTGGGGGTTAAGATTTAGAGTTTTCTTTTATGACATGATATTAAGAGTGTAGTATCAAAAAAATTTATTAATGTAATTTAGAATATAACATTACTATAATTGTTATTGTATATAGAAATAAAGTTGCTTTCATGATTGTTTTTATTGTTGTGAAGTTAGAAATCAATTTTTATTAGTACTTTAATTTCAATATTAAAATCAATCAAAATAAATAGAAGTATTTCTATTTATCGGAGACAATAAAAAGATGTATCACAAATTCATCGACAACACAGACTACAAACACAATATATACTTAAGAATAGAGATCTGAAAGACTTTGAATCGATCGATGTTTACAAATTGGTTGATCGATGATTAGTATTTTATCATATGCAAAACTTATGGTGCATATATTACAAAAGGAAGATAATAACATTGTGGAAAATAGATACCACTTACGAAAATATATGAAGATTGATGAATTTTTTTCAAAGATATCAACATTTTATATATTCATCGAACACAAAATGTTTTAACTCATAATCTAACACAATTATCTATTTCCTTGCTTGATAGAACTTTTTAGAATTCAACTTTTTCAATTTGGGTTGTAAACGACGCATTTATGTTGTATGAACATTTGAAATAGAATATTAAGTAATATATTGAAGTTGTTTACTGAAGAAAAAAAGTAGTATAAAGTGTAAAAATCTCATATCTTTGGAGGCTAATTACATCCTATTCCGAAAGTTTCCTCAATTACAAAAATCTCGAATTTTTCATTGCTCTCGAATACATTCCTTGATTGTCTGATACAATGTAACATGGGAGGAATGTATCCTAGAGGAGATAGGTATGTAACCAAAAGCGGATATATGTGTCTGAGAGAGAATAAGGATATATCTGAGAAAAAATTATGATATCTTAAGTTGTGAATTTATGTAATTTTTCCAACAAAATATGTGAAATTATATTTGGCCCGCATCACAGGCCTTAAATTATCTAGTTTTAAAAATATTTTTCACGTCTACAGTGACAACTTTGTCACTTCTCTTTCAAATTCAATTATAATATAATAATAATAATAATAATAATAATAATAATAATAATAATAAGAACAACAACAACAACAACAAAGATACTACCCACCACATCTAATGTTTCATTAATTCAAACTTCTACGTATAATTAAAGTTACTGAAACGAAATTGAGAAACATTCACCTGAAGCCGCAATCAACCTTCTCTGCTAATAGTACCGCGGTTGTTTTTGAGTTTATGACTCAACCTAGGAACCTTAATTATTATTAATTATGTTTTACATGTGGGTCAAAAAGTATAGGGTGTTAAATAAATTATCAATTTAGTCTATTAACTATCAATTAAATTAATTATCTAAAAATTATCCGTCCATTAATTAACAATAGTTGCACGAATAGTTCCAAAATTCTCAAATCAACTTCACTGACTGATCAAAAAAGACACGAGACAACTATATGAAGGGATAAAACGGTAATTTCATAAAAATTTCCAAAAATGACCTGCCGGGTCATTACATTATCCACCACTAATAATCATGTTCGTCCCCGAACATAAGGAAAAGAAAGAATAATTGGCGTTACCAGAAGCCTAAAGTATAATTTCCAAAGTCATCGGCAAATGTCATTATTGTTACGCTGACAGCTAGGTCGTGAGGCTTTCTTAGGGGATGTTTTCTATTTACATTCAGTCTCTTAGAAAGAGCGGCTAAACGATCGGACCAGATAGGCGCAGGTAGCTTGACCGCCTTACCCGTCATTAAAACACAAGCTAGAGACGTATCAGCCTATATTCCCACCAATGTGATCCCCATTACTGATGGACAAATCTGTTTGGAAACAAAGCTCTTTTATCGCGGAATTAGACCTGCTATTAACGTCGGCTTATCTGTCAATCGCGTTGGGTCTACCGCTCAGTTAAAAACTATGAAACAAGTCTTATTTTTCCAAGCGAGCACATCCTTAAGACCATCCATCAAGAGCAACTACTAAGAATAGAACTTTTGAATCAAACTTCAGAAGATGTATAAATCAAGAGTGTTTATCAAGCCATAAACTAGCTCATGAACTCAATCTAAACTCAACCCCATTGGACCTTCACACAACCATCATGATGAATCTTTTCTCCCATAACCAAGATAACCTTCTGAATCGATACTGACTACAATCAGAAGTGAACTTTAACCAACCACCACAAATTCATAATGCACAAACCATCACAGATCTTATCAAGATTTCCTTTTCACAACACAATATTTTCACGAACTTAAGTTATACAAATATGATCTTTAGACATCATGTACTCATCAAAGGAGAATTCAACTTATCTCACCTAAAGAAGAACAAGATCAAGTAACCACCCTACAAGCGGTACACCCAAGTATACAAAACCTCTAACAATACTATCGAAAATGCTAGATCAGAAGCTATGATTGTAGACAACCTTAAGAACAAAGGAACTAGACGCTATGATCTCCACATTCAACCACACATAGCTGGAACATGATCTCAATGTCTAGATTGAAACTGTCAGACAATTGTAAGTATTCATGGCATCACTTCTATAAATTCTCTTAAGCAAGGTTTGTGCATGTAGTACCACTAGTATACTTCAACTATCTCAAACAACACCAAATCTATCTGATACTATTTTGTCATGATCCAAAAATGGACGTGATGACACTCGTCTTATCTCATCAAGACAAGTCAGCCTAAAACTCAAATATCACAAAAAATACGGAAGTAAGGAAAATTGAAACCTCCAAAATATCATAAGTGCGGATAACTAAGTGAACTTAATAAAACTCCAAAAATCTGATTGTCACGTGTACAAGCCTCTAAATTATTACAATTGATTCAAAAAAAAAAAAAAGGTCTCAAATGACATTGTTTCTAGAATAGAACAAGATCATAAATAGGAGTAAGAAGGTCTGCTGAGATGACGAACAACTACCTCACAAATCTCCAAGAAGCCTCGAAAAAGAAGAGAGTGTAAAGTATCACAAAAATCCAGGCTCGTAACCTACAAAAATTGTAGAAGCAAGGGCTGAGTACCAAACCACACAGTATCCAACAAGTAAACTTCTAAACACAAGCTAAGAGAATAGAATACGGGTACTCCTTACACCCCCAACCGAACCTCCATAACTACAACCTGCATAAAACCAGCCCAACCTAGCAGTTCACAATTTACAAAACACACAACTCAACAACAACACTAACAATTTCATCTTTCCAATAACAAGCTCAATATTCATCAATCACAAGTTCCACAGAAGGACACTCACAAGATCATCAACAAACAAGATCAAGTTCATCAATGATAAAAATGTGCAATGCAATGAAATACAATGTCAAGTATAGTGATGCATGTCTGACCTAACGATACACACCCGTTGTCTCTCAGTCTGAGACCCATGGGGGACATATCTGTCCATGCATCCATCGCGGCGTGCGATACAACCCTCGATATATAGTATCCATCGCGGCGCGCGATACGTCCCTCGATACATAGTATCTGTCGCGGCGTGCGATACGTCCCTCGAAATGGTACATCCTCTTATCACATAACACTTATCACAACCATGTTTCAAAACCAATGCAAATAACATGTTCACACAAATAATAAGGAGATGACTATTTTCATAACAATGCACAATTCACAACAATACAACTGTGATACAACATCAACAATGGGTCAATAAGCCTTTCAAACCATTCTCAACACATCACACATCAACAATTAATCACATTGCCCTTTTATTGCCCTTTTTCATCATTGGAATTATTCAATATGGACAAGTCAACCCATCACCAAGTCTCATTACTTCCCAACACATACCACAAGGAAATACACGATTCTATGCACTTAACAAGGGTTTAGAAATTCACTTGCCTCAATTAATAACCCAAATCAATGCAATCTATTCAAGTACATAATCACAATAAGATTTTGAAACTAACAACACTCATATTACTGTAGGTTTAGCCTAGATCCAAAAACTCACCCAAACTTAAAATCAAGTTCTTATATTTTGATGTCAATTAACATGTCAACTCTCATATTTTCCAAATTTCAAGCATAGGATTAAATTCCAATTTCTCCACATATCATAAGAAAATTATTAAGAACTAATGAAACAATAACACATCAACTTACTATAGTCAACAATACCCAGATTCCATGCACCATAAAATATTCCAAATAATTAGAACACCCAGGACTCAATTCCAACTTTAACGTATAGTTACGGATCATAATTGTTTGTTCCAAATTTTTCCATTCAAAATTTTCACAACATCACTCAATTTATATATATATATATATATATATATATATATATATAATTACTCCCCATCATTACAATTTCATAACCTTCCTCACTTTTTTTTAAAATATTTTTCATATCTACAATGACAACTTTGTCACTTTTTAATTCCCTTTCAAATTCAACAACAACAACAATAATCATAATAATAACAACAATAATAATAATAAAAATAATAATAATAACAACAATAACAATAACAACAATAACAATAACAATAACAACAATAACAATAACAATAACAATAATAACAATAACAATAACAATAATAATAATAATAATAATAATAATAATAACAATAACAACAATAAGAATAAGAATAACAATAATAATAATAAGAATAATAATAATAATGCAGCAGCAACAGAACAATAACAATAATAATAATAACAATAACAATAACAACAATAACAATAACAATAATAATAATAATAATAATGCAGCGGTGGCAGCAGCGGCAGCGGCGGCGGCGGCGGCGGCAGCTGCTGCAGCGGCAGCAGCGGCGGCAGCAGCAAAGATACTACCCACAACATCTAATTATTCATTAATTCAAACTTCTACATATAATTACAGTTACTGAAACGAAATTGAGAAACATTCACCTGAAGCCGCCGTCAACCTTCTCTGCTAAAAGTGCCCCGTTCGTTTTTGAGTTTATGACTCAACCTAGGAATCTTAATTATTTGTTACTTATGTTTTATATATGGCAAATAGTATAGGGTGTTAAATAAATTATCAATTTAGTTCATTAACTATCAATTAAATTATTATCTAAAAATTATCCGTTCAATAATTAACTATAGTTACACAAATAGTTCAAAATTCTCAAATCAACTTCACTAACTAATCAAAAAATGACTCAAGACAACTATATGGAGGGATAAAACGGTAATTTTATAAAAAATTCCAAAAATGACTTGCCGGGTCATTACAATAGCTCAATAACGCTGTACAATTCAAGCTACTCCGTATTAGTTGAAGAGCCCAAAGCTCCACTAAAAGAACACCTTTCTATTTCTTTTATATAGTGAATATAGTTGAAGACTTGGAATATTTATTTTCTTTGTCTCAACTCTTTTTCACTATTATACACTACAATATTATTTCACATTTCTCATCTTTCTTTTTCTATCCCACTTCACAAAGGAAGAAACACCTCTATTTATAGATGAGAAATTCTTCCTTGTATTAAATATGAATAATGTGGATAATAATATAGACAAATGAATAAAGGAATTATGTCTTGGAGATTACATGAGTTACAAGACATAATGATGTGGAATAATGAAAAAATAAATTGTAAATGGTCATGAGAGTTACAAGCAACAAATGGTCATATTAAGTTAAGAGAAATAATTGGCACTTACCGTCTTATCTTAAAAGAAAAGGCATCAACACTTCTTTATGCATTACAACAAAGGGCGGTCTTTTTAAGGAGATTCAAGTTCACTGTGGTATAATTTACGTACATCGATTCAGTAGTATCACTCTTGACTTTTTCCCTTCAGAATACAATAGTCAAACAACGCTATACAACTAAAATAACCCTAGATTAATTAAAAAGTGTAAAGCTCCATAAAAAGAATATCTTTATTCAACATTTAAATACATTCTTTTGTATAGTGACTATAATTGAAGATTTAGAATATTTTCTTTGTCTAAATTCTCTCTTTCACCACTTCCCAGAAGAAAGTTATGATAAACTAAGATTACTTCAAGGAAGTATCTCATGCATATTTAAGATGATGACTATGTGCATTGACCATGTTTTATGACTCATGTTTTCTAACCCTCTTATCTCATGTTTTAGCTTGGTCATTACATTTCATGAAGGTTATCTCTTTTAAGTATGTTTTCAAAGGTTTTATGCATGACTCATCTTGGTACACATTTTGTACTAACACATATTCTTGCCTTCATTTCCCCAAATGTATGGTTCGACAGTCAGGGTTATCAGTTTTGTGGCTAGAGTTCGTTGACGAGATTCTAAGCTTTGATGAGTCCTCATGCTTCAAGGATCGGATCTTCATTGTCTTTAGTTCTTCCTTACTTTCAGTTTTGAACATGATGTATGGGCTAGACCCAAATTTCATTCTTATGTATTAGATGGCTATTGAAACGATGTTAGAATTTCCACTTTGCTTAATAAAGCTTTGATACATTGAAACTATCTTTTAAATCTCTTGATTTCTATTTCTTATGTTAGGAATGCTAAGTGGTTTGTATGGGGCCTCTCGGGGTCCTTTACGCCTTGTTACGCCTAGGGGCTACCTTGGGCCGTGACATGAAATTCCTCTATTTATAGCCAAAAAAGCATAGTATAAACAAGTGAAAAATTACAACATTTCAAAAAAAGTCGCAATCCTTCAAAAATGACACAACTCTTCAATCTGAAAAGATGTCTACTTTGAAGTATAATATAAATAAATAAAACATAAAATTTAAAAAATATATTAAATTGAATGTTTTAAGTTGGGATATATAAGAATTCATGCTTTTGAGATAGTATAGATAGAAGATAGATATAGATAGATAGAAAATAGATAGATAGATTAATTTCCATGTAAACTATCAATTAATCCTCAATTATAAAAAAGTTACACTCCTGGTAATACAATTAGGGCAAAATTTTTAAATGTTAATGTTTTGGCATTTAATAGGACTCTTTAGTCACAGTTTTTTGCAAAATACAATTATTCAATAACAAAAATGAGAAAATCATAAGAAAAAATATTTTAAACAAAGAACATATCACTTAAATTTCTCATCGGTTACAATTTCAAAATTAGACAAAAAGATACCCATCCCCCTTTTTTTTTTATAAAATTTCAAAAATCAATTTTTAACATTTTTTTTCAGATATAAAACATTCAGCCATTGATTCTTCCAACAGAAACAGATATAAAAAACAGAGTTTTGGATTAAAAATAAATTACATTTTCCATGTTCAGTCATTCAGTAATTGGGAGGAATTTTTTGCATGATTCTAACGATGTTGATTATGGTTTAAAGGCTCATATTTACAAAGATATCAGTGCACAAGAGAGGCGCCAGCGCCATGGCGGCAAAATCACCGTGATTTACCAAGTCATAATTATATTTTCATTATAATTGTATACTAATAATTTTTATATTTTATGTGCTCACTTTACCATTTAAAATTAAAAATGATGTTTCATGACTGTCAAATATATATTTTTTTTATTTATATTACAAAAATATTACTGTTTGTCTCCCAATATAATCAAATCGTAATATGAATATGATTTATAAAATGATACAAGATTCTGAAAAATAACATACATAGTGAAAATAATAAAATTTGTTGAGGAATGATACAATATTCTAAAAATAATTACAAATTGACTGTGAAAGAGATATGATACATCTATGCTTAAGAAATACAAATTCATTTGACATACCTCTTAAAATGACTACAAACTAAAAAAAAATAATGTTCTTAATAAAAATACAATGCTCAATGAAAGAAAAATAATTGAAAAACAAAAATTAATATGAATACAATTCTAGTAAATTCAATTTTTGCAACCTTTCTTCTCTGACTCTCTCTTTCGTTTTCTTCTTCTTTTTCGTCTGCTATGTTTTTTTTTTTTCGAACTACTTAAAAGAGATCAAAAAAAGAAGAAAGGGTTTATTTTGTTTGTGGATCGGGCGGGTGAAAAAGGGACATATACTTAATTATTTTGATTTCTTAAAATATGTACATTTTGAAAAAATTTCCATACTAATTTAAGTGACAAAAAGAGGTGTGTAACTTTTCGTGACACAAGGATTTAACCGCTAGAAGCTGGCGCCTTAATGTCGGTCTCCCTTCCTTTTTCAAAAATATTTTAGGCATCGTTGGAACTTTCTCAACTCTTCTTCTCTTCTCTGTTCTTTCCTCTTCCTCCATAAGTATTTGCAGTTATGGAAACTGAAACTGCCACTGCACCTCAGCTGGCAGCTCTTGCTGACACAGATATCAATTGGGACAGGTTAACTCTTTCTTCATTTCTTTATTTAACCGCTATCTCAACATACATACATCTTTATGAAAATGAGTTGTTCATCTTTGCTGATTTCCTTGCCCGTTTACCTCCAAATTAAATAGCTTGAAACTCACTTAATCATCAATATACACCAACATAAGCACAATCACTAGAATTAATTTTCCAAAAAAAACAATAAAAATACTAAAATGTAAGACAAATTAGGACTAAATATATGCATTTTAGGTCGAACATCACAACTTCTCTATGTACAAATCCGAATCCTAGTGTATGTTAGATCCTAAGCAAACCTTTTAGTTTTCAATTACTTTCCTTATTTTGACAAGTAACTAAGTCTTTTAGTTCCGGAAACGTCACTCTCCTTGCAGGTTGGATAAGGTTAGATTTCATATAATAGGAGCTATTCTTTTCACTCTTCAGTCCGCGTTAATACATCCAACAGCAGTGGTGAAGACAAGAATGCAAGTCGCTGGATCCGGACTTTCTCAAATGACTGGATTCTCTGTATTTAGACATATAATTAGTAGTGACGGCATCCCAGGCATCTTTAGAGGCTTTGGCACATCTGCTGTGGGATCGTTGCCAGGTAGAGTCCTGGCTTTGACTTCACTTGAAGTATCAAAAGATATGATGCTTAAATATACACAAGGTCTTAATATGCCTGAACCAACTCGTGCGGCTCTAGCAAATGGCTTTGCTGGCATGGTCTCCAACTTAGTCTCATGTGCCTACTTTGTGCCTCTCGATGTGGTGAGTAAAACTGATTTTGACTAATTTGTGGAGTCTTTTTAGAGACCTCTTTAATCTTTATCTCCGTATTATACAGTTTCTTCCTTAAGTACTACTACATGTTATATGTTCTTGAGAATAAGTTGGAAATTGATTAACAATCAATAAAATCTGTAAAAAATTACATGACTTTCTACTTGCTCTTTGCTTTACCTTTGCCCCATTGGTGCTCCATAAGTTCTTTTAAACTCTTATCTTATGCCTGTGATGTGATGTTTTTTAGCAAATGAAGTTCCTTAGGTAAATTGTAATACAATGCTGCCTTTATTTCCTATAGCTTGTGAAAATGTTTTATGCTAAGAATGACTCTCTTCTATTTCAGATTTGCCAGAGACTTATGGTACAGGGAATTCCAGGGACTAAGCCTTGTGCTGATCCATTTGATGCTACACGAAAAGTACTAAAAGCTGAAGGGATTCGTGGTATGTATAGAGGATTTGGATTAACTGCTGTGACTCAGTCTCCTGCACAGGCACTTTGGTGGGGTGCCTATGGTGCTGCTCAGCACATCATTTGGAGGTAAAAACTCTTCTTCTTATACGACCAAAACGATAGTTGCTGTCAGTTACTGAATTCCTTTTTTGTGAAATTGTTACCTCAGGAATCTTGCTTATAGTGACAACGCAGACAAGAAACCGTCTCACATGCAGATGGTTGTGGTCCAGGCTACAGCTGGATTGGCAGCTGGTGCCTGTTCATCAGTAATTACAACTCCCATAGATACCGTTAAAACACGACTTCAGGTAAAAACTTTATTTTTTTCTCTGTTGGATTGGTGAAGAAATAACTCAAATTTGGCAAGGCTATTCTCATGATTAGATTTGGTGGTGTGTCTTAAGGTTATCGATGATTATGGTGTTGGGAGATCTTCTGTACTAAAGACCACAAAAACGCTTCTCAGAGAAGATGGATGGAAAGGATTCTATAGAGGCTTTGGACCTAGGTTCCTCAATATGTCTTTCTATGGGACAACGATGATCGTCACCTATGAGATAATCAGTGAGTTGGGATCTTTTTCTTTACATTTTCATTTCTTCCCTCTTGTTCTTTTCATTTCTTTTTCTTTTGTTCACTTTCTACATAAGTTGATTTGAGTAGAATTAACTAGCTACTAATGTTTCCCTCTTGTTCCAGAGAGATTATCTATTAAGCAAGTTTGATCATTCGGAGTCCAAACCCCAAAGGGCATTGATATTTTCGGGAACTGTTGAACTACTAACAGGGAGCTAGGCTTCATATCATGCAGCTTGATTATTTTTTCTCTTGTTATTCTTTTATGACATTTATACACACTTGTGTCCATTTAATCTATTAGTGACTAATCATTGTCAGACTTCAGTAGTTTCTAATGTACAATATTTTCACCTTGCACTCCTCAAGATAGATCAGAGGCTTGAGAGCTTGTAATAACTCTTTATGTTTTTAAAATTCTTAGCAATAAGACTTATGGTGCTTGAAATTCTTAGCAAAGGAAATAGATAGGAAAAGTATTTTAAACTTTGAAGAACTATACTTCACTTGGTACGTTGTTGTCCTTTTATATGGAGTTGCAGGGCTATGTCTTTCACTCGCTACTTTATAGGACAGCTTTGAGATGAGAAGCAGCAAGTATTTCTTTCTATCCAAACACAATACACCATGGCAGCAAATAGCCAGTGTAAGATCTCATTCTTAGTGTTGCATCTATGTGTTCCAGCAGTGGGCCATAGGATCTCCTCTTCCCGGCTGTTAATTTCTCTATGATTTTGCATCCAGCATAATAGAGACTTTCACATTAGGAACAGTCAAAGAATAGGTGTGAGAACAATTCATTGGTACCCGTGATGCACATCAAAAAAGGCCTAGGTACCTTGGTACCCCATTTCTCGAGTCGTTCAATTGTTGTTAACCTTCCATGGAGAACTAGCCACATAATGAATTGATGTCGTACCTGTCCCGAAGCTAATTTCTTCCACTAGACTTTAGGGTAGATCAGGAGAAGAGCTTTGCAAGCTTTTCTAATCGTGAACTTACCTGCAAGGGTCCACGGAAGTAATTCTGTCTTAATCTCGTCATCTCCTAACCAGATTCGTGCCTCAAAATTTTTTTTGACAGTCCAGCATGCTTGCCATGTTGCGGAACGCTCTCAATTGATCTGTTTCGTATATAGAAACCATGTATCCATTGCCCCCATAACGTCTCCTTCTTACCAACCACTGCCAATAGAAGTTTAAGGATGGCGGCCTTGTTCCATATGTGATAGTCGATTACATTTTACCCCCTGTTGTCCTTGGCATACACACCTTCTCCCAGATGATGAAGGATTTTCTACAGGTTTCACAGCTTCCCGTCCAAAGAATGTGCGAAAAATACTAGTAAACAATTCAGTGATTTTCTTTCGTAGCAAAAAAACTTGGGACCAATATGTCTGCATTTCAAATAGGATGCTGTTCATCAGCTGGACCCTTCCACTTTATGACAAGAACTTAGTAGTCCAACACCTTATCCTAGTGAATGCAGGTAAGACAGGACGAGAAAGAGGCAAAAAATTGGCTAGATCTGAAGTGGAAATAAAATGGGCAAACAATAGACGAGGCGAAAAGAGGGAGTCAAGTAGGAACTGAAGAAAAAAATATCCCAGCTCTGTATCTTCTCCGTGTCGCGGTGAGGGGAATTATTTCTCGACACTTGAAGCTGCCTAAACAAAGACTACGCATCCTCCAATTTTAGGGTTCACTCCTGCTATTGAGATTCAAATTATTGAGTAGCTAATTTTCCTTATTCTAGGGCTATGTCTACGAATAATTGTGTAGTATTGATCAACTAAAACACTAAGCTAAATAACCTGAAAATGGCTGAAATATCAACTAAGGATCATGCAAGCCTACAGACTAACCCTAAAATCTTCCTCAAACTACTCAAATATATACATAATCATGCTAAGCCAAGTCTAAAAGAGGAAACCGTTACCTAACGCAAGGATGAAATCGCACTCGAACCTCTACTCGGGTGCTTTCCCTTTTGAAGAGCCTCAGGATGATGCCAAGCTATCAAGAATAGAAAATACAAGTCAATACAGGAGTAACGATACCTATATTGATATAAATTCGGATCTGAAATTGGGTAAAAGATTGACCCTTGAATGATAATATTGAGTTGAGAAACTAATTCCATCATTATGTTCCCCTCGAGATAAGGGTCCCATGCCCGGAAGTTGGGCAAAAAAGGGGATTCAATTCGGACCTTGTTGGAATGTATGCGTTCACTAACTACGATAGGTCCAGGTCCTTCAGATAGTTTATGATGCTCAAAAGTAAATACAGGAAATAAAAGGAACACACAATACTTTACATATAAACCTCCTTGCTCAAGGGAGTAAAACCACGACCTGTCTCACATAATTTTTCAAACTGTTTTTACTAATCTTCTCAAGCAAAGTAAAACACAGTTTACAACCACACGATGAGATTAACCTCCTAATCTCAAAACTAAGTAATACCACCTATTACTTAACAAGCCAAATCAATGCATGTATTGCCCACTATACTAATCCTAACTGCTTCATATAGATTTTTCCGTAAGACACAATGTTGCCATAAACTATGTGCTTACAATGATTCACACAAGTTTTGAAACGTTTCTATCAAAGTGAAACGAATCCTACAAGTTAAGCACAAATAAAAGCAATCAAAATAACAACAGGTTCAGGAAGCAAATCGTCAGTTTATGAGGTCCCTTCTTGTTTTGAAGCTTGAATTTTCTCTTTTTTGAATGAATGAATTGATATGTTGTTTATCATGTTGAACATATCATCCATAAAGAATTATTAACCATTAGACAAACAACCTCGTCCATTCTGATTGGTTCAGTATACTGACGACCTCACCAACTTCTGACACGACAGCTTTCCAGCTGTATAGCACATAATCCTGGACGAACACACTCTGCAGAGGACCAGGTACTTGCATTTGTGAGGATCATCAAAACATCTGGGAACAATAAGACTTATTATTTCCCCCCTTTTTGATGATGACAAACAAATTGCCTCACATGAGTTTAACATTCATTCAAAGTGCATCCCTATCAGTATTCCCCCTTTCTTTTACAGATCCCTCTTTTACTAAACTCTAATTTTACAAACAGTTTACAATTAATTCCCCCTTTTGACATCATTAAAAAGGAGTAATAGTAAACATGCAAAACATTAGGAATTCAGGGCCATAGGCCACACAATACATGCACAGGCAAACAAAAATAGAGAAGATAAAAGCATACTAGTCAGGGCAAAAAGAGATGATATAATTAGATCACTAATACTGACCACAAGATTCGATCAAAATAGTAAACTTTGCCACACAAACTGAAAAGAGAGACCAACATAGACACAGAAAGATATAATAAAAGCGTAGAAGGGAGGCATATTTAGGATAGAAGGGGATGAGGAGTGAAGGACTTCAACAACAGAGTCATGCGATCATTTGCATCGACATAAGCCTGAATGATTTGATTGTTAAGGGCCTCAACTTCCTCACTTAGTGAGGCATTTGTCGTCAGTAGCTATGCATTCTCAACTCTTAACCTTTCTACTTCCTCCTTATCCACAGAGCTGGTACCAGGTCCCTTAGAAATAGTTTGCTGCATCTGAGCCTTAAGTCGTGCAATCTCAACCTCCTTTCCATTCAAGGTTATTGTAAGATCATTCAACTCCCACTCGAGAGATTCTTGTTGTTCAAGAAGATCAGACACATAGGACTTACCTTTAAATCTTTCCCTTAGCACATTCACATTCCAAGAGGGTTGCAAGAGAAAACATCTGCTTGACAGTACTAGGTACTCCTCTTCCAAGAGGTACTCCAAAGTGGTCGAACACATAGTTTAGCAGATATACATACGGTATGCCATGTTTGGCATTCTTCCAAGTCATCACCCTGTGCATGTGTTCAAGCATGATTGCTAGAAGGTTGATGGCTTCAAGTTCATCCAATTGTTCCATGAGGAACAAATCTGCAGCAGATGCTACGGTTCTCTTCTCACTCCTTGGCACCAAGACCTTGTTGATGAACTCAAACATCAACTAATACTCTCCTCTTAGGAATTTCTTAGGTAAGCCATCATGTTTTATGTCCCCATGCTTGGTAGCACATTGAGTAAACTCACTAGAAGGTTTGCAACCTTCAATGCACCTGATCCCTTCACACAGAACACCTAAAAGGATTCCCCGACTCTCTTCATTCAAATAGATTTTCACCTCTTTAACTATCGTTCGGATCCCACTATTATCGAGAAACTCCATCTTGTAGTAGAATTCCCTCACCTTAGGCTCATGCAAATAAGGTGCTGGAGCTTCAAACAGGTGTTCCAAATTTTGCAATAACACTAAATCGAAAAGAGTAGACATGCCATATTCTGTGAGGATTCCTAGATCAAACACCCTCCCATTCAACACCTTTTGTTTCTCCATCTCTGCAATACACTCTTCCCGAGTTAACACTTTTTCCTCCACTGGCTTATGAACAGGAGGACCTGGTCCCTTTATGGGTTTTGTTTTTAGAGGAGCCTTTTCAGTCACCTTGTCCCTTTTCACAAGTGATTTCTTCATAGATTTAGGTGCCCTTTTAGCTTTGACCCGTTCAATTTCAGCCACCTTCCTTCGTTTTGCCACTCCTTTGATGATATCTTCAGATTCTGTTTCACTCTAGCCTATATGTTGAGGTGTTGAGGTAGGTTCCTTAGCAGGCACATTAAGATCCATTCGTTGTCTCCAATTTTCTCTGATTGGACCTCGTTTGCCACCAAAGCATCTCCCATTAATTTCTACATTACTCCCCTTGTTGCATATCTTCGTTTGTCTCTTTTGGTGTGAGACTCCACCATTTTTCCTTTCCCTTTTCTTTTTATTTTCCTCTCAAAATTAGTAGGTTCATCATCAAGTTTAGTCTCAGGTATGGCATCAACTTCTCCCAGATCTAAGACTGTCATAGTCGAAGCATTAGCCCCTCGAACCCCTTTTCTATGATAGACTAGAGGGATTTCTTCTTCCTTTTCCTCCTCACTGTCAACCCCAAAGGATTTAGAAGTTTGGTCAAACACATGTTTATCACTGTAAGAGACCTGTTCTGGCGATCTCGACTCTTGTTCCAACAGAGTTGATTGAATGTCCTCTCTGAGATAGGCCAAACTTTGTACGACCGCCAGTTCCTCTGCCGCTACTAGAATGTTGGACTCTATACCCTTGCCCTCAGGAAAATCCCTTTCAAATAATCGTTCAGATACGGTAGATGACAAAGGCCTAGACACAGCTTCTAGGTTTTCAGAGGGTGTATCAAGGGTGGGCTTCACAACCGAATAGGCCTCGAAATTTAGGGAATCTTTTCCAGATAGAACTAAAGTTGGAGAACAAGGCAAGATTTCCCCAGAGTTAAGTTCAGGAGATACCAGAACTTTAGTGCAGGGTGTGATAGATTCAACAGTCTCACCTACCCCACATACAGGTGTGGACGGAGATCCTTTTGGGGGAGGAATTAAGAAATTGAATGAACTGGGATTTTCAATTTCTTGGGAGAAAGGGAGTTTTGAAGAAGAAGAAGAGTTAGACATTTTATTTAAAAAATGGAGGGAGGAAATTTAGATGAACAATGAGAGAATTTGAAGGAGAGAAAGAATAATGTGATGCTTGAAATCTCTCAAAAAAGTTGTATTTAACAAGGTATAGGGTCCTTGAATAGTAGTGACTCTTGGTTTAAAAATTGAAAAGACGTCTGCAACTGACACAAAAATGGGAAGATGACGCATGGCAGTGATTGTTGACAGAAAACTGTGTAGCAAAAAATGATACTAACCTTCTGAGGACCAGGTCCCTCTCTATAGATAGCCTTGCATGTATGATTAGATCCTCCCTTCAGCCAACATGCCATGAGTATGTACCTACAATAAGGTACCATATATGAAGTCACAAACGATAAGCAATACAACTAGTATAGATACCTGCCCTCCCTAACATAGTCAAAAGAGAGGTTTCATGCAAGCTTGTTATGGAATTAGGCGATCTAGTGCATTCCCAACTTCAGTCTATTCTTGACGAAGTTTTCTTCACTCAATGCCTTGGTGAAAATATCAGCCAATTGATCTTCTATTTTGCAATATCTCATCACCACATTGCTCTTCTCAACATTGTCCCTAAGAAAGTGGTGTATCACATCTATGTGCTTGGTCCTCTTATGCTGGACAGGATTCTTGGCCATATTCATTGCACTGGTATTGTCGCATATTAGAGGAATAGTGTCTGTGAGAACATCAAAATCTCCTAGCTGCTGCTTGATCCATAAAAGTTGAGCACAACATGATGCAACATCCACATATTCTGTCTCTGCAGTTGATAAAGCCACCAAATTTTGCTTCTTGGTGCCCCATGAAATCAGTGACGACCCTAAGAAATGCGCCATGCTTGAAGTGATTTTTCGATCAACAAGAAAACCTGCATAGTCAGCATCAACATTAACCAATTAAATCAAAGGAGTCGCCAGAAGGATAGAAAAGGACCATGTCTTGTGTTCCCTTCAAGTATCTCAATATTCACTTGGTTGCCTTCAAGTTTGATTCCTTTGGAGCTACTTGGAACCTGGCACACATCCTTACACGGAAGACTATATCCGGCCTGCTGGCATTGAGATAGAGAAGTCACCCAATGATTCCCCTGTACATGGTTTGATTGATATCAATCCCTTCTTCATTCATATCAAGTTTGATGCTTGTGCTCATGGGAGTGTCAAGAACTTTGGCCTCGAGCATGCTGAATTTCTTGAGCAATTCTCTTATGTACTTCTCTTGGCATATTGATGTACCCTGAGGGGATTATTTGATTTTCAACCCTAGGAAGAAATTAAGCTCCCCCATTATGCTCATTTCAAATTCACTACTCAATAAGGCTACAAACTCTTTACATAGTGAATCTGAAGTAGCCCCAAAAATAATATCATCTACATATACCTGAACAATAAAAAATTCCTTACTTCTAGACTTTAAGAACAAGGTCTTGTCAAATTTACCTCTCTTAAAACCATTTTCCAGAAGGAATTTTGACAAGCGCTCATACCAAGCTCTAGGAGCTTATTTTAGACCATACAAAGCTTTATCCAGTTTTAGCACATGGTTTGGCAGATCAACATCTTCAAAACCTTGGGGTTGTTTTACATACACCTCCTCTTTCAGGTACCCATTTACGAAGGCACTTTTAACGTCCATTTGAAATAGCTTGAACTCCATGTAGGTAGCAAAAGCTATTAAAATTCTGATGGCTTCCATTTTGGCTACACGTGCAAAGGTCTCATCATAATAAATCTCTTCCTCTTAATTATACCCCTGTACCACCAATCTTGACTTGTTTCTGGTGATGGTTCCATGCTCATCAAGCTTGTTTATGAAAACCCATCTAGTCCCAATAATGGTTCTGTTGGGAGGTTTGGGGACCAGGTGCCACACTTTGCTCCTTTCAAACTGATGAAGTTCTTCCTGCATTTATGTTACAGAGTCAGCATCCTTTAAGGCTTTTTTGATGTTTCTGGGTTCAATGGTGGATATGAAAGCCGAATACGCAACTAGATTTCTTATTTTGGATCTAGTTTGTATTCCATAGTCAAGTGGAGAAACAAGACTGTCTAGAGGTTGAGAAGATTGATGTTTCCATCCGGGCTTTCTTGTTATCTCTTCCTCAAGATCAACAACAGATTTATCTTCTTCAGGCTATTTGTTCTGAGAGTCTCCTTCTTGAGCTGCACCAGAGGGACCAAGTTCCTCTGTAAGTTCTGCACTATTTTCTTCAATTGAAGTCTGTTTAGCTGTAGGATTTTGGATTACCTTATCTTGTTGGCCCTCCATCAATTTCTCATGTTCAATGTCTTCACTATGTTTGGCATTGCTTAGATCATCAACTTCATCAAAAACCACATGTACACTTTCTTCAACACACAGAGTTCTTTTATTGAAAACTTTGTGACTGACTCCATATATCTCTAGCAACGCCTTGAACAACTTATTACAAAAGTGGGAACCTCCATCGCTAATAATCACCCTATGTGTACCAAATCTGGAGAAGATAATCTTTTTCAAGATTGCGATGACACTTTTACCCTCATTGTTTGAAAGTGTAATTGCTTCCACCCATTTCGACACATAATCAACCGCAACAAGAATATACTTCATCACATGTGAACTCACAAATGGACCCATAAAATCAAGGCCCCAAATATCAAACAACTCAATCACCAATATCGGATTTATAGGTAGCTCTTGCCTCTTTGAAATTCCTCCCTCTCTTGGCAACGATCACAAGACTTGGCGAAATCATGAGTATCTTGGTGGATGGTAGACCAGTAATACCCACATTGCAAGATTTTATGTGCAATCTGAATACCACTACGATGCCCACCAATAGGCGATGAATGACACACCTCTAATATGCTTATCATCTCAACCTCGGGCACACAATGACGAATAATCCCATCAACACAAATACAGAACAAGGTTCATCCATAAAGAACTTATTCACGTCATGCATAAACTTTTATCCTTTGGTGAAAAGACAAATCCGATGGAACCAGATTCTGCGAACAACGATATAAGATCAAAAGAAGCAGCCAATACCTGTTCGTCTTGGAATGAATTATTAATTTCAACCCCATCTCCCAACTGCATAACTTCCTCCTCCAATCTGGACAAATGGTTAGCAACCTAATTCTCTGTCCCCTTTCTATCTTTCACCTCAAAATCGAACTCTTGCCTCTTTGAAATTCCTCTCTCTCTTTGGCAACAATCACAAGACTTGGCGAAATCATAAGCATCTTGGTGGATGGTAGACCAGTAATACCCACACTACGAGATTTTATGTGTAATCTGAATACCACTATGATGCCCACCAATAGGCAATGAATGGCACACCTCTAATATACTTATCATCTCAACCTCGGGCACACAACGACGAATAATTCCATCAGCACAAATACAGAACAAGTAAGGCTCATCCAAAAAGAACTTATTCACATCATGCATAAACTTTTATCCTTTGGTGAAAAGACAAATCCGATGGAACCAAATCACTTGCCAAGTAGTTAGCAAAATCTGCGAACAACGATATAAGATCAAAAGAAACAGCCAATACCTGTTCGCCTTGGAATGAATAATTAATTTCAACCCCATCTCCTAACTTGAGCATAACTTCCTCCTCCAATCTGGACAAATGGTCGGCAACCAAATTCTCTGTCCCCTTTCTATCTTTCACCTCAAAATCGAACTCTTGCAGGAACAATACCTATCCAATCAACCTCGGTTTTGTATCCTTTTAGCCATCATATACCTCAAAACAGAATGGTCAGTATGCACTATGACCTTAGTACCAAGCAAATAGGATCGAAATTTCTCAAATGCAAAAACCACAGCAAGGAGTTCCTGTTCAGTCACTGTATAGTTCTTTTGAGCCACATTCAGAGCTTTGTTGGCATAGTAAATCGGATGAAGAATCTTCTCTTGCCTCTGTCCCAATACCACACCATGCGCCACTCCACTCACATCACACATCACTTCAAACGGTTGCCCCCAATCCGGTGAAATAATGATAGGTACGAAAACTAACTTTGCTTTCAACTCTCCAAATGCTCTCAGACAAGCATCATCAAAATAAAAGTTACACTCCTTTTCGAGAAATTTGCATAATGGGTGTGCAATTTTGGAGAAATCCTTGATAAACCTCTTATAAAAGTCTGCATTCCTAAGAAAACTTCTAACACCTTTAATAAAGATGGGTGATGGAAGATTTTCTATTACCTCAACTTTAGCTTTATCAACCTCACTACCCTTCTCAGATTTCGGATGACCCAGAACGATTCCCTCTTTCACTATGAAGTGGCACTTTTCCCTATTTAGAATAAGATTGCACTCTTCACACCGTTTTAGTACCTCGGCCAAATGCAAAAGACACCCATCAAATGAGTCACCTACCATAGAAAAATCATCGACAAATACCTCAATAGTTTCCTCCACCATATCTGAAAATATCGACATCATGCAATGCTGGAAGGTCGCTGGAGCATTACACAACCCAAATGACATCTTTTTGAAAACGAAAGTCCCATAAGGGCATGTGAATGTGGTCTTCTCTTGGTCTTCCAGATCAATGAAGATTTGATTATAGCTCGAATAACCATCAATAAAGCTATACCAATCCTTACCAGCAAGGCGATCCAACATCTGATCCATGAACGACATCGGGAAGTGATTTTTTTCTGTCCAAGCATTTAACTTGGGGTAGTCTATGCATACTCTCCATCCAGTCAGTGGCCTCATCGGAACAAGCTCATTTTTCGCATTAGGAACCACAATAATCCCACCTTTCTTAGGTACACACTGAATAGGACAGACCCAACTACTATTTGCAATGGGGTATATGTCTCCAGCATCCAACCACTTGATGATTTTCTTTTTCGCAACCTCTTGCATAGGCAGATTTAGTCTCCTTTGGTACTCGATACTAGGCTTGCTGTCCGGCATGAGTTGGATTTTATGAGAACAAATGCCAGGAGAAATCCCAATAATGTCCGCAATAGTCCACCCAATAACCCACTTGAACCTCTTCAACACAAAAACCAATGCCTCAACTTGCACCTTACTCAAATCGGCCGCAATGATGTCTAGTAAAGTACCATCTCCCAATTTTGGAGCCTTTTCAACTGACAGTTTTGCGGGTGGAGAGTCGCGATTCTTCATATCTAGCTCCAATCTCTTTGGCTTGGAACAGAATTCGAACCTATCAAGTGCGGTGACTAATTCATCATAGTCTTCAATACAATCACCCTCAAAATTCATCATTACCGTTGCTAGTGCATCAACACCCAACTTCTCATCAATAGACACTTCAGAACATCACTCCACAATATGATTCACCACTAACACTGATTTGAGATCGCTTTCCTACTTCATAGACCTACAAATATTTAAAGTTACCTCTTCATTATTCAATCAAAACTTCATTTGCCCTCTCTCCTTATCGACCAAGGCACGCCCAGTAGCAAGGAATGATCTCCCTAGGATGATGGGAACCTCAAAATCAACCTCACAATCAAGTATCAAGAAATCCGCTGGAAAAATGAATGACTCCACTTTCATGAGGACATCTTGGAGAGCACCAATGGGCTTCTTCACGGTTCTATCGGCCATGAGTAGTCGCATCACGGTCGGTTTTGGAGCCCCTAAACCCAACTTCTTGTAGATAGACAATGGCATCAGATTAATGCTAGCACCCAAATCACACAACGCCTTTGCAAAATGCAACACTCCAATGGTACAAGGAATAGTGAAAGCACCAGGATCATATTTCTTCTGCACAAGTGACCTAGTAGGAGTAGTACTGCAATGTTGCAACCTTTCATCATTCTCAAAGCTAACAACCCTCTTTTTGGTCACCAAATCCTTCGTAAACTTTGCATACCAGGCATTTTCTCTAGAGCCTCTATCAACGGGTCATTGATGGAAACTTGTTTCAACATAGTAATGAACATGCGATATTTTCCTTCTTCAGTCTTCTTCACTAATCTCTATGGGAATGGCGGTAGAGGTCTAGGCATAGGAATAACTTTTTGGGTCACCTTCGCTTCCTTATTTGTAGCATCATCTATGCGGTGATTCATAACACTTCTTATGAATGCAATGAACCTATCCCATGAACTGCTCACAGACCAGGTAGTGCTACAAAGTTGTTCAACTTGTCCTTATGTTTTAGCTTCTTGGACAACAGGAAATACTTTGCCATGAACTCCTTATGCAATTGGTATCATGTATGAATCGAGTTGTACGAAAGCTCAGAAAACTACACCGCAGCATCATCGGTCAATGATAGAGGAAAGACTCTCAACCCTATGACATTTATATCCAACTCCGATCGTCCCACACAACTCTACAGACACTCTTCAACTTGGTCATGTGCCCATACAGATCTTCCAAAGCCATACCAGAAAACAACCCCTTTGTTGTAAGCATCTGCATTAAACTACTGGTCACCACAAATGTATGCCTTGGAGGTAGAGAAGGGAGAACAATAGGTCCTTCTGATTCAACTGTATTGAAGTTGAGCCTGTAGTTATCTCACAACCTTGGTTCTGGCTGATTCTGCACCCTAAATGCATCTTCGAGTAGATTAACACTAGGAACCTAAACGTTCTCATTATTCACTCCTTCCTCATTCTCCTCTATGATTGGATTATTATTTCCCCCTTGGTTTGCCATTCTTCTCAAAGTCTTGCTTAGTTCGGGGTCGTATGGGGTAAGTGGTTCGCTTCAACTCTGTGTACTTGACATACACTAGAGTAGAAACCTGTAGAAAACAAAAACAAAAGAAAACGTAAAATTAGGAAATAATTTACTAAAGTTCAATAATGTAGTTAAACTTAATCCAAAAGTCTTATTCCCCAGTAGCGGCACCAAAATTTGATACGCTCAAATTACACCTCCCTAAAGAAGTATAAGCGATCGTTGTCAAATAAATAACTCAACTTGTAGGTTGGGGTTGATCCCACGAGGAATATGGTTCAGACTTAAAATTAACTCACTATTATATTTGTTTAGTCAAACTATTTCCGAAAATAAGTAATTAAAAGGGGTGGGGGGATTTGTGAAACAAATATTTAATTGTTGTTTAAGTAACAAGTGATAAAGATTCAAATTTCAAGTTATCAATAAGAGAGAGAAACAAGGGTGTATGTGTTCCCCGTAAGCTCTTAACGCGGTAATCCTAATAATAGTAATTATTTCTTAGTGTTTTACATACAAAGTTGGTAAGATAGGTATCCCTAAGTGATTGGTCCTTCAAATAGGGAATTTCACCCCGCACCTTGGTCCGGCTATGTGTGTATAATTACTAACCCTTACTTTTAACTTAGATTAGACATCACATCAATATGTGACTTAGTTTTCACCCTCGCACCAATTGAAAATAGACTATTAGATAGTATCACACTAAATCTCTGTTGATAATTCTTTTCTCATTAACTACCTCCTTGGTCCGGTAAGTAGCAATGAGGCAGAATCTAACGTTGTGCACTGTTAAAAAGACTTCTAAGCGAAAGAATTACCAATGGATGCATCAAAACTATTCAAGAATTACTTAATTATTATTCATACATTGTTAATTACTCATGGTTCCCACAACTCTAGATGTGGATTTAGCTACTCATGCTTGAAAGAACACAATTCATGTTTTGATAATAAGAATTCATGAACTTACGTTTAGAGTAGAAGAAACCTGAAATCTCAAACTGAATTTTGAAAGAAAAAATCTCATGAACCGAAATCCGAAAATCAAATTGCCAAAGTTTGCAAGTTAATTCTCAAGAAAATATCAATAACTAAAAGTAAACAATAATGTCAAACCCCTAAAAATGAGGTTTACATATCCTATGTATAAAAAAACATGTCCTAAACATAAAGGAAACATAATAAGGAAATAAACTTTCTGGACACGACTTTGATCGATGACTCGACCTACGGATCATGGGTTGACCTACGATCCGTAGGTCCCCTCCATTGGTCAAAACTTAGAACTTTTTTCAACTCCCAGTCTATCATCTACAAACGTGCAGGACGAACCGTAGGTTGATCTACGGTTCGTGGGTCCTCTTTCATGTCTCCACATTTAAGATTTTCATTAGCTACTGGAACTTCAACTCCTAGTTCACATTCAACTGATGTGTAGGACGGCCCGTAGGTCGACCTACGATCCGTAGATCACTTCGTAGTTCCACACTTGGTCAGAATTCCCTAAAGCTGCTATTTACACCTACCCATCGACGAACCCTCACAGGACCTATGATCCGTAGGTGGTCTCCATGGATGGCTCCTTCTGCAGATTTTCAAATGTCATCTCACTCTACCACGTCCAAGCCTATTTCCTACAAACATGATACAAAACACATTATTTTTAATATAAAATGGCCCTAGATACACACAACTCTTAAGCGAAATATATTAAAAATAACGTAAACTCACGGTATATCACTCAACAAAATTATACTTAACAATCAAAGAAAATATATATTGCTTAGAAATCATAATAATAAATGTCCATGCATATGAAAATTTTAAGAAGAGATCATGATATCACCTAGAACAATGTATAACCACTAATAAGTAAATCACATTACTTTGATTTCATATAAGAGGATTTGTTGATTCAATTATCCAATAAAATAATAATTAAAATTACTTGATGAAATATGGAATCATGAGTTTTTCACCTAGCCCATGGAACTATTGGAGATTTGTTCCTAAATTTATGTCTCAACATTTGAAGAGGTGCAACATTTAATATCTCTTAATACATATTAATTAGTAGGAAGGAGAAGGGGAATGAAATTAGTTTTTTTTTTTGGGCAAAAAATCGTGCAACACTAATATATACTATTTAATAAAATGGAAAGGGAAAACTCGTTGCAGGTGGCAACAATTTGTTTCATGTTACCGTCCGAAGGCAAGCCACCCCAGATGGCTGGGTTGGATCCTTCATCATCAAGTAATTTTCCACCATTAAATACCAGCATGGTACCCAACATTCATACAACTCCAATTACAAGTTCGTTTGTAGATATTATCAAAGGTCATCAAATGAATGATATGATAGACAAAGGGAAAGCCATTGCTGATGTAGATACCATTCCACAGAAAAAGCCAAACCTAGTAGGGGGTATTCCTACTATCTCCTGGACTGCTAATGAAATACAAAGAATGAATATTTTAGAGAATTTGCAACTTGTTGTGGTGGGTTAATTCTCCTATGGAGCCCCTAATATTTATGAATTATGATCTTTGATTCCAAATCAGTGTGGGATAACAAGGGGATGTCAGATTGGATATCTTCGTAATAGACATATTTTAATGAGATTTGATTGTATGGAGGATTATATTAAAATATTGTCTAAAACTTCTTATTACATAATTGCAAAGGATGGATTTGCATATATAATGAGCCCATTTATATATGATGCAAATTTCAAAGCTAGTGAAGAGACGACGAAGGCTACGACTTGGATTTCTTTCCCAGATTTGTTGCCAACTTTCTTTGTAAAGGAATTATTGTTCTGTCTTGCATATGTGGTTGGGAAACCCCTTCGATTAGACCTGGCAACAATAAATAAGACGTGTCCAAGGTCCAAGTGGATTTGTTAGCTGAAAAACTTGAATTTGTGCAAATGCAGTTAGAAGATGAGAACACTCTTGATAATAGAGTTGTTATAGTAAAAATTCAGTATGATTCATTACCAGCATATTGCAAAAAATGTAAATTACAGGGTCATGGTGAAGACGATTGCAGGGTACTTCATCCAAAGATGGTGCAACAACATGATGATAGAGAAAAAGTAACACAACCAGTAGATGGTATGCCTTCTTACAAAGGAGCTATAAAGAGCAAATGGAAGCCTACTAATAGAAATTTTATAAAGAATGATGGAGAATTAATGAATACTAAGGTTCAAGAGAGTGAGGGGACCATCAAAAATTCTTTTGAGCAGCTTGATCAACCAATAATGAGAGAGGTGGAAAATAACAGTCATATTCTTCAAGGAGGAGTGGAGGGTATAAGGAGTGAATCTACTCATGAGCCTGTTAAAGCTGGAGGTAAAATGGAGGTTACAGTAGTAGAAGGTGAGGGCAGTCGTGCAAGTAACAAGGGGCCTTTGGTACAAATGGAAGATGTTATGATGATTAATGCAGGGGTCAATGATGAAGTGAATTTGGAGATACTGAGGATTGATGAAAACAATGCTGAGGTAGCTCATCAACAAATACCCAACGAGCAACTGGAAAAAAATAGCCTGGTTCATGTTTCTTTTCCAATTCCCCTACAAATTTTGGAGCCAAGTAAGGAGAGATTTCCATTGCATTTGCAGGGGTCTGTAGTATTGACAAGGAAGGAAGAGGAACACAAAATTCAGGATGTGAAAGTGGTTTGTTTTAAATCACAGCCTGTTCAAACTTTACATGAGATGGTGTCACATCAAGGGGTAGTGAAGGGTCAAGAAACGGTTAACAGTGATGCAACAGAAAAGAGTGAAGAAAAATAAATTTTGCAGATTGATTATAAGGCCTTTCAAGAAGCAGGGATCACATATTCATCAACAACAGCACTTAAAGGCAAAAGTAAAGGGGAAGTATTACCTACAAGATCAAATCCTAGAAAGGGGGCCTAGGAATGAGTCTAAATGATGATGAAGACTTTGTTTTGGAATGTGAGATCTATTAGATCTCAAAATTCATTCCATAGAATTCAGATGTTACACAAATTTCACAAGTTTTCTATCATTGCTTTGATGGAGCCTTTTCAAGATATTAATAATATACAAAGGTTCAAAAGGAGACTGGGCATGGAGTATGCTAAGTATAACTATAATGGCAAAATTTGGATATCTATTAAAGAACATATTCAGGTGGAAGTGATGTCTGATACAGAACAGATGCTGATTCTCAAGTTAATTTTCCAGGAAATCAATATTCCTTTGATTGTTTCTGTAGTTTATGCCTAGTGTGCTGCTGAGGAAATGGTTCATTTATGGAATGAGATTTATTGTATTATTAATTCTAATCAAAATGCTCCTTGGTTGATTGGGGGTGATTTTAATGTCATTATGAGTGAAGAGGAGAAGATTGGTGGCCTGCCCATATATCCTAATGAGTGTGATGATTTTGCATTTTGTGTAAATTCTTGTGACTTGGTGGAAGTTAATTATAAAGGGAACCTATTTACATGGTGGAATGGGAGGATTGATAATCAATGTATATTCAAAAGGCTGGATAGATACATGATGAATAATGACTTTTTGGGAGTTTTTGGGATGGTAGAAGTAGAACATTTGGCAAGAACAGGGTCTGATCATGTTCCTATAGTACTCTCTTGTGGACAGAAGAATAACGTTCCTAGAAGACCTTTCAGGTTCCTTAAATTTTGGATTGTAAGACTAGATTTCCATCAAGTAGTGAAGGACAGTTGGGTTTCTGAAGAGGTTGATGTGTTTATCAATTTGAAACAAAAGCTGAAAAATACCAAAGCTGCATTGTCTAGTTGGAATAGAGTGACTTTTAGTGATATTTTCAAACAACTTGTTATCAAGGAGGAGATTGTAAGGGTGAAGGAGCAATTATTTGAAGAAGCCCCCACTGCAGATAATAGAAGAACTCTATATTAGGCTCATGCAGAATTTAAGAAATATGTACATATTGAGGAAGAGTATTGGAGACAGAAAGTTGGAATTCAATGGTTTACTGAAGGGGAGAAAAATACTATATTTTTTCACAGCTTGGTGAGAGGTAGAAGGAAAAGAATGAGTTTCAACAGAATTCAAAACATGGAAGGGGAATGGATGGAAGGGGAAGAACAGGTGGCAGCAGCTGCTCATGAATTTTTCAAGAATCAATTCACAGGCAACTATATTATGGAGGAAACCCTAATATTGAGATATGTTCACAAGAGTGTTACTAATGATGACAACTGCAAGTTAAATGCACACCCTACTAAGGATGAAATCAAAAAAGCAGTGTTTGCCCTCAATGGAGACAGTGCTAGTCGCCCTGATGGGTTCACTGGTCATTTTTATCAACTATGTTGCGATACTGTTGGTGATGATGTGGTTAAAGTGGTTGATGCTTTCTTTTTAGGTGCTCCACTTCCTAAGTCTATTACTCATACTAGCCTGGTTTTATTGCCTAAGAAAGATGATTTTCAATCTTTTTCAGACTTATGACCAATAAGCTTGAGTAATTTTCTTAACAAAGTAATTTCAAAGGTGATGAATGATAGAGTTGGAGTTCTCCTTCCCTCTTTGATTTAACAAAACCAATCTAGTTTTGTGAAAGGAAGAAGTATAACAGAAAATGTTTTACTTGCTCAGGAGATTATTTCTGATATTGGTAAGAGAGGTAAACCTGCAAATGTGGTGATTAAGTTAGATATGGCAAATGTTTATGATAGAGTGGAATGGGGTTTTTTGATAAATGTGTTGGAGAGAATGGATTTTGATTCTGGTGTTATGGATAAAATTTGGAGACTGGTTGCTAACAACTGGTACTCTATTCTTATAAATGGGCATGCTATAGGCTTCTTTCACTCAACTAGGGGGGTGAAGCAAGGGGACCCTCTGTCCCCTGCCTTGTTCATTCTAACTTCTGAAGCTCTTTCTAGAAAGCTTAAATGCTTTGTGTTACAATGAGGTCTACAAGGGTTATGGATTACCAAAATGGAGTGATAATATTAATCATCTTTCTTATGCTGATGATACTATTATTTTCACTTCAGTAGATGGTACATCTTTAGAGTTATTAATGACAACTCTGAGGAATTATGAGAAACAATCAGGGCAAATGATTAATATACAAAAGAGCTCATTCTTTGTTTTTAAAAATATAGCAAATGAGTTGGTTTCTGACATTGAAGTGAAAAATGGTTTTTCTAGAGGGAGTTTTCCAATTATGTATTTGGGTTGTCCCATTGGTCATGCCAAGAAGAAAAAAACACACTTTGCAGAATTGATGAAAAAGGTGCGTAACAAGCTTCAAGCTTGGAAAGGGAAGTTGTTATCATTTGGAGGTAAGGCTTTTCTAATTCAGAATGTGTTAAGCAACATCCGTATATATCTTTTGTCTGCTATTATTCCTCCAAAATGTGTTCTATATGATGCATAGAGTTTTTGTTAAATTTTTTTGGAGGTTTAGGGATGTGGGCAGTAACAAGCACTGGGTGGCTTGGTCAGAGTTGTGCAAACCCAAGGAGGAAAGGGGTTTGGGATTTAAATCTCTTTTTCATGTTTGTAAAGACTTATTTGCAAAAATATGGTGGATATTTAGAATTCATAAGTCTTTGTGGTCTAATTTTATGTGGAATAAATATTGTAAAAAAGAGAGGCCTTAAACGATGGAATGAAAAGGGGGTTCTTTAACTTGGAAGTATATGCTGGAACCTAGAGATATGATTGATCAACATATTTGGTGGGAACCAAAATGTGGACATTCAAGTATTTGGTATGATAATTGGTCACAATTAGGGGCACTTCATTACATTATGCCTATTGACTCTGCTAGAAATGTACAATTGGAAGAGGTCAAACAGTGCTTTTTGAATGGAGATTGGAATTCTGATTTATTGCAATTAAGTTTTGGGGAAAATTTCAGTAGACATGTAAGTCAACTTCTTAGCAATCCTGAGGTTGAGGAGCAGTGGGAAAAACCTTGGTAGATGTTGAATGCTACTAGAAAGTTCAGAGTTGGTTCTGCTTGGGAGTTTCTAAGGGAAAAAAATGAAGCATGTCTGAAAGGTTTCATTCCTTACTTGGAGAATATGGCAACACAGGCTTCCAATTGGTGAAGTTCTTGTTAGAAATAGAATGTGTGATGGGGTGGAATGTGAATGCTATGCAGATGGAGCTTAGGAGACTATTGAACATTCATTCATTAGATGTTCAGATACTAATTCAATATGGACATACTTTGCAGGTACAGTAGGAGTGGAGGGTCCTTTTAGTCATTTGAAAGACACTGTGTACAAATGGTGGAATGCAGAATGTTCTGTAGAACTTAAACCTCTGATAATGGTTGTTCTGATGTTTATTTTTTGACAAGAATAGAAAAGAAGAAATGTTAAGAAGTTTGGTGGTTGTATGTCTTATATGAGCATGAGAGGAGAGATTTGCAGTAATTTGATAATTTTGGCTAAACAGAGATATCTATGGATGCATAATGTGCCCAATAATTGGCCTGAAATTTTACGATTCTTGACTGAATATAGTCCTATGGTAGGTTGCAAAGTGGTTTACTAGAAGTTACCTATGCAAAATTATTTTCAGTGCAATACAGATGGGGCTTCCAAAGGCAATCCTGGACCAAGCTCTTTTGCTTTCTGTGTTAGAGATGATCAAGTCAATCTAGTATATGCTGAAGGAAAAAGGATTGGAGTGTCAAACAATTTAAAAGTTGAAATAGTAGCTATGAGACAAGGGCTGAAATATTGTAGGATTCACAATTTATTTCCTTTGGTACTGGAAACAGATTCATTCGTTGTCAAAAGGATGGTAGAAGGAGATTGACACATTCCTTGGGAGGTGTCACTAAATATTAACAGAATACGAGTTCTTAAGAAAGGATTGGACGTGGCCATTGAACACACATTGCGAGAAGGGAACAAGCTGATAGATTTTATGGCTAACATTGTGTTTTCTTTTACAGGTACAAATTTCAGTAGTTATAAAATTTTCAAGCATTACCTAAGGAAGCTAAGACATTACTAAACATGGACAAAAGTCAAATTCCCAATCTAAGGATTACTATGCTACAAAATGGAAAATTATCACATAATGGATGAACCAATATCAACAGTCTGGTTACTGTGGTATGTAATGCCAAAAATCAAGACTTTGCAATCACATGCTGGAATTGAAGGGTGAAGCTAATAACACAAATAGAGTCATGCAGTAGATGTAGCACAAAATCGTTGTTTACCTAAATGAGATCATTGTAGCTTTGTCCTAAAGTTGTAGTCAGTGGTATTAGCTCCTTCTTGAGCTCAATCAGCCACAACTAAGGGACGAAGCATACGAGGGTCATAATTAGGTAAAATTAACAGTGAAAATAGAGTGTGAAAGTGAGGGAGTGTCGCCACCTGACCTGAACATTCAATTAAATGTCGTTGATTTGGAGAAGTCTTTGGTTGGGATGATTTCATGATGTTAGTGAGACTTGTTAACGTCTGATATGAAATACACCCATAGCTTGATGTACCAAATTAGTTGTCTCAGGTTCATGGCGATGGAATGAAGATTTCAATTGCAATGGGAACTGCAGCTAGGGCTATACTGGAGAAGAAAACCCGTCCTTTCCCTTTCCTAATTTGTTCTTTCTTGTTTTCTAATTTTAGAATAGTTTAATTGCTTTTGGATATTTGACCGGGTCCTTTTGGGCTTAGGCATACTTGTAAGTTTGCTTTTTATATATCAAATAAGCTTCGCCCATCCGTGCTTGAAAAAAAAAATACTATTTAATACTAATATAACATCATTACCTATTAATAAATATAAATGTTAATTATAAGGAAGGAGAAAGAGTTTTTTTTTGCTAGAAAAATTTGGGCAACATAATGGTGTGTTATTGTTTTCTTTTCAAAAGTTAATGGTGAGGAAATAATTACTTTTAGCGGTCATAAATGTTGCTTTTATGCATTTTTTTTAAATGAGGAAATAATTAAATATAAAGCCTTAATATTTTATGTATTTCAAAATGAGGAAAGATCTCCAAAAAACCATAAAAAATAAATAAATAGGATTTGAGGCCTTAGAGAGTGCCACATCATCGATTTTATGTTTCAGCTTTATATATATATATATATATAGCTATTTTGCTTTTACTTGAAATCAAACTTAATAAATATTATAAAGATAATATTTGTGTATTTGATTAACAAGTAGTAACGCTAATACCATGCAATATTATCTTGTTGATATTTATGATAATATTTTTGAATTATAATTTAATTTAAAAAATTATAAAAAATATACTTTTAAGGAAAGCGGACTGGCCCAACAAAGTCTATAGCCCACGTACTTGTGGCATGGACCAACTATTTTCTGGCCCACACAAAAAATGGGCTAGCCCGGCTTGATCCGTTAAAATTCAAAGCATATATAAGTGTCATCCTCCCTTTCAATAATGATTAAAGAAGAATAAAGAATACGCTAGTTTCAAAAAGCCTGTAGATATCTTCAAGAAACTGCAGAGATATGTCAAAATATGCTAAGTATCAAAATGCGTCGTCTTCGAGTTGTTAAGTGATGTCTTCATCAGGGGGAGTAAATACATGCTACACTCTTTTTTTTTATTAACTGAATTTATCCCACTGAATTTTACTGGTAAACTTTTTTAATGAGTCAACACGCATAGCATATGACTATACTTTTTCTTCTACTATTTTTTTTATATGGACATTCAAGAGGGAGTGTTGTAAAATGAATGTCCACATAAATATATTTTGTGTTGTAGCACAAATGTGCAAGCAACATATTTTGTGTTGTAACATACATATACACGCAATATAGATAATGTTGTAAGATAGATATACACACAATATATACTATGTGTTGTAAACCAGTTGTCCATATAATATACTTGGTGCTCAAGTATATACATATACATGACAAATACATATTCATATAATTTACCTGATATCCAAGTATATACACATGTTAAGAAAATAATTATATCCCTCTTCTTGTAACAAAAAAGAAGGTAAAAGTAAGTGAAAAGAAAAATAATATACTTATTCCCTCCGTCCCATATTAGATGGACACTTTTTATTTTACACATTTATTAATAAATTAATCAACTTTACTATTTTGCTCTTTATTCATATTAATTAGCCTCTTGAAAAAAGAAACTTTGAATCTTCAAAATTCGTTCAAACTTCCAAAGTCATATTAATTATAGGGGTAAAATGAGAATAAAATAATTAACTCCATCCTAATTTTATAAGGTATCAAGTACTTCATCCATTCACTTTTACTTGTCACATTTTGACTTGACACACACATAAAAAAATAATTATTGATAGATGTATTTTACCAAACTATCCCCTATTAAATGATGCTCTGAAAAATAATTTGAAAAATAAGTAAGTAATACCGATAGTAAAATATGAAAAAAAATTATTTTCTTTTCTTGATATATCAAAAGTGACTAGTAAAAGTAAAAATCTATTTTAGGAATAAGTGACAAATAGAAGTGAATGAAGGGAAGAATATTGAACAAATACTTTTAATAAGATGCCCATCTCATATGAACGGAGGTAGTAACATTTTAATTTATTTTTCTTCTTAATTTACTATATTACCTTTATTTTATTATTTTTAACAATGATCTTTTTACCCAAAAGAATGGGGATAAATTCGTTTAAGTGCTGCGCATTGACACGAAGTTATAACGGAATCAGAAGGACTTATACGAATAAGTACTCCTTCATTCTTAATTTTAAGAGGTTTCGAGTTTGAGCTTCTTATGTATTGAGTTTCTTTTTGTTAGGGAGCGGTTTACGTCAATGTGGAATTTTCTAGCGTGAATCCAAATCTAATCGGGCTTCAATATGAGTAACGGACAGAGAGTGAGAAACAAAAAAGAAATTGATGGCAAGAAAATAAATCAAGCTCCAATGTGAGTACAAATATTGATAAAAAAAAAAAAAACAAAAAAACTTAACGGCGATGAAATAAATAGGAAGATGAGCACAACAATTGTTCTTCCTCTTCTTTTCGGTGACCGAGCAAAAGAGAATTTGAGAGTGGTGGGTGCTGTTGGACAATAGAGATCTACTGACTTCATCCTCTCTCATCGGCCGATCTTCGGTAACCACACAGCTTTTCCATTTTTTGTTTGAATATCTCATCTCAGATCTATCTCTTTACCCAACTGAAACTCTCCTAATTGAAGGTGGTTTGGACCTTACCGGATGAATGTTCAGTTTCTGTTTTTTTTTTTTTTTTTTTTTTTTGGAATTCACAACGTTTTCAAATTGTAATATCTACTCTATCTGTGATTGTTTTGTTTCCTTGAAGGAATTTTTGCCACTAAATGATGCTCCTTCCTCTCTACACATTTACATGTAGCATTATATGTTTCATAACTCATCATTTGTTCAGGATCATTATGGATATGCTCTGAAGTTGTGATCATAAATGGTGTGTTTAAAGTGGTAAAAGTTTAACCTTTCGGGGTGGCCTAGTGGTTTGGTCTTGGGACTTCCACGTTGGAGGTCTCAAGTTCGAAAGCAAGGGGTTTGCCCTTCTGGGTCGAGCTCTTGCGAACTATTGCATAGGAGCACGGATTTTACCCTGTGCTCATCCAAAAGAAAAAGTGGTAAAGTTTGTCTGCTTCTTCCCCATATTAATAATATTAAGAAGAAATTGATGGGTGTTGGTGGGTATCTTCAGCACTGGAGATTTGTTAAGTATTGATACAGAAATGACGAGGACAGTGGAAAGGGTTCTGGCCTGGGAATAATTCATATGCTAATTATTTTGTTTGGAAAGTAGTTGCTTTCTTAGATTTCATCCCTCATATTAAGTATTTATGTTATTTTTCAGATTATCGGAGATGGGGCTGTCTTTCACTAAACTCTTTAGTCGCCTCTTTGGAAAGAAAGAAATGCGAATTCTTATGGTTGGTCTCGATGCTGCTGGTAAAACCACAATTCTATACAAGCTCAAGTTGGGCGAAATTGTTACTACTATCCCAACCATTGGTATGCTTCATTCTGTGGAATCTGTTTTAGTTCTCTTTTACTTTTTTTTTTTTTTTTTACCTATTTTGATTCGCCATTTTGCATGTTTAGAAATTTAACTCATCATGGGGTATGCTACTTGAAAGTAAGCTTATATTGATCTGTATGACCAAAAGGAATGTGTTGTGTCTATCAATTGATTACTGTTATTTGATAGGTGTACTTCCAAAGATTGGCTTACTCTAGAAAAATTACTAGACATTATTTGCATTTACATGCGCTAATATGGGAGATATTGTATTCTCTGAGAATGGGGATGATATGTTGGGAATCAAACAATTTTAGCAGATTGCTATTCTGGCCTTAAATTTTGTATCTTAATCAAATGCTTATCATGTGTGTTGTTAGGAGAGATTTCTTGATCATACCAAATAATTGCCATGTAATTTGAACCATTTTCTATTTCAATAATAGGCTTCAATGTGGAGACTGTTGAATACAAAAACATCAGCTTTACTGTGTGGGATGTTGGTGGTCAGGACAAGGTACAGTAGTTCTTATACCCTGATTAACTGTTTTTGTCTTATATTACCTGGGGTCTTGCAGTTCTTCATGACTCAAATTTCTGGTAATAATTTATCAACTCTGAAAAAGCTTTTTAGCATGCGAAACCTTAATGTCTCCCTCTCCCTTCACTGAAAATTTGTATTGGTTGCATGATTTTCTTGTGAGACTTTCTCATCTGATGAAGAAGTACATACTTTTCTCTCTTTCATAAGCTTCCATAACTAGTTGAGCATAGTTTGGCCCGTTGATATTAATTTACTGAGACTACCTCTATTAATGTGGAATTAATGAGCTTATGAACGGTCAGGTGTTGACTGTTGACTATACTTTTATCAACACCTAACATGATCAATGCTATACTGAACTGAGTCAGCTAGTTTCATGTCTTCTATCTTCTAAAGCATAGCAAATTATCTTGTGGCAAACATGTTTTTGACTTTTCATAAACTACCGTGAGTTCTTCAGATTGCTGATGTCTGAGATGAAGTTGGTTGGGAATTTAGCATTATTCTACTAAAAGTTCTTCTCAAAGGTCCTCATTTTTAATTGTATCCTCTGGAAAACGGATGGTCATTGAATTTTTTAATTTTTTTGGTTTCATTTGATAACCAAGAAATCTGAGTGCCAGTGGGTAATGGGCCAATCCCTCTAACTTTCTCCACTCAAATATACCAGACTTCTGTTTGCAGCATGGTTTGAACCCATCCTACTCCGCACATCATGTGTTACACAATTGTTCTACTATGAATATGCGTTTGCTATGGGAGACTCAAAAACCTAGAAAATAAGTTGTTGGGAAATAAGGAATTGTTCTATAGGACCTGTAGGAATATAACCTTTGAAGGCAAGTTTTGTGAGGCTAGGAGAAGGTTTCATATAAGGCTTCGAGGGTAGCATTTGTTTTGAGGTCATGCTAGGTAATTTGTGCAGCAAAGTAGGGAGTCTTACACATTATCCTTCTAAATCTGTGGTGATTTAAACCCCCCTAAAATAGATTCAACATCATCTACTTGTTCCATCTTACACCAAAAACAATACAATTTGGCTTCAACTTCTGTATGTTTTCCATGTCTTGAAAGCATCTTCTCTTTCTCTCAATCCAAACAATCCACTGAGGCACTGAACAGTAGCTGGTTTAATGTTCCACAAATCCTCTTTCTCTCGGCCAACCCTTTTCCGCTCCAATACTTCAATGGCTTATTAGTTTGCTGTAGCATTACCCACTGTAACTCCACAAGCTGAGCGGTGATGGGGCAGTGCAAATATAGGTGACTGCAAATTTTGGACGACTTTTAACATAAAAAACACCTGCTGCACTGGATAAATCCTCTTTTCTGTGGGTTTTCATGTGTAAGACATGCTAGCTTCTAGTGTAGCCTCTGTATGAAATATTCTAGAATTTGGAGCATGTAGGCATTTATGATCATGTATTTATGTTGGAAAATGTATGACCTGAAGTGAGAAGTTCGAAGAGAAGGGTAATAATGATACGGTAATTCGTTAAAAGGAAAGGATTTTATTCTGCCACTCAATTAGATGTGTTAATGAGTCGAGCCTTTTCTGAAAATGCTAGGCCTTGGCTGCTTTAAATGCAGCACCACCTCATTTACTTAACTTGAGCTCAATATTATTTGATAGTTAGAAATCCTTGCTCAGCTTTGGCTCAACTCATGTATGCTCTATCAGCACTTCTTTTTTTTGTTTGGTAAGGAACGCTTTGTTACTTCGTTTTTTTTTCACATTTTTTATACACAGATCACACAACCACACAGAAGGTGCTCGTTACTCATTTCTCCACGGTCCTCCCTCATGTCGTTGTTGTCATGTCTTTTCGTGGAAAACTGCTACTTACCGACTCTTAGGCATTGCTTCCAACCCCCTCCTCACTCTCTTTACCTCCCTTCTGCTCATATTTATTTCGGATGACCAAAAATATCTTAAGGGCCAGTGGTGCATGGTTCGGAACTCGGTTGAATAATTGGCCGCAACTTTGCCCTTCTCCTCTTAAATACTAAGCTTTTGTTTATGGTACGGCTTCAACCCGTGACATGCACCCTAACCCCAACATCACATGTTGTGCTCTCACCACTAGACTAAATCCCTTGGGGCCAACCCTCTTCTCATATCAGCCAAATGAGATACAACATATGAAAAGATTATCCAAATGACACAAGGGATGTGAAAAGGATTATCAAAATGAGATGAGGAATATGAAAAAGATTATAGAGCTGATTATATGGTTGCTCATTTGGACCTGTTTAGGGATCTAATATGTAGTGTTTAAGCTTTTCAAAATGGTCTATAGCCTTTGTTTCAAACTGGGAAAAGTAAAAAGTGAAACAAAAAGGAGCTCACAAATGATTTTTCTCTTTATATTTGTCTTTCTAGTTTGATCCACAGCAAGTACAGCTTAACTATATATGTTCGGGCCAAGTTGAATTTCTGTTCAAGATGATCATAACACATGCTAATGAGCTATGCTCAAGCTTGTGTATGATCCAAACATGTGGAACTGGCATGTTTACACCCTTAACCCTGAATGGAAGGTCAAGAGTGAGATGCATGGTAAACATTGGTTATCTCTTCACCCTTGAGATCTCATGGAGGCAGCAAATTGCAAGAACTTGCTCTTAGCCTGAGGAGATAGTTCCTGAACTGGTGTCAGTTACATATAGCTAAGGCATAAATTGGTGTGCCGTAGAGCAGGCAGCGAGTTATCTGGTAAGAGTCCCCCTCTGAGTGAGGCAAAGCTTGATCATACTGAACTTCAGTTACATAAAGCTAAGTTGGAAACTGGTGACCCAGGTTTTGGCTTAGAATTGTAGTTTCAGTCCCACAATATTCTATGCTTATCCTGTGGTTTGTTGAGTATTTACAAAAGTGACGAGTATGAGGCAGTGTGTTGAGTGCTTAGGGAATGTTAGATTGTTGGATGGAGTTGTGACTTATGCAGGTATTAGTAAATAATGAATGTACTAGTTATTCATGTTTAATTAATATCCCTGTGTTAGTTACTCAATCTTCTACCCCGCTTTATACAATTCAGATTTTGACCCACAACTTATACATGTTTTATTTATGTGGAATTGCAAAATGATAACCACACACAGTACTTGGTATACTGGATTTTATACAAAGCAACTAAAAGTTACCAGGCATGGTATTGCTTTGCTAGTTTTAGTCCATGAATAACTCTCTTCTTAACCAGCAACCAAACGACCCTTGATGGATATAAGTGGACTTGCGTTATTTCTTTTGTATTTGAATTGGCTATAGCACCTTGTCCATAAGTGTACAGATCTTGGTTCTTTTCAGTTGTCTTTTCTACAATCTGTTAGGGGGTTTCATGTGTTTAAAGTTAAAGGTACATTTATAGGTATATTTCTTTCTAACTCCGGAAGAGCTAAAAGCCTAAAATTGTGTTTCTACTGTTATCTTTTGTGTTGCACTTGCAGATTAGACCTCTATGGAGGCACTATTTCCAGAACACACAGGGTCTCATCTTTGTGGTTGATAGCAATGACAGAGACCGTGTAGTTGAGGCAAGGGATGAGCTTCACAGGATGTTAAATGAGGTAATTGTGATGTTATAGTTGGGTAGAAATATCTTTGATAAATCTTAAAACCGGATGTCCGACTACCCTCCTTGGGGTACAGCAGTTCTTGATATCTGAATATGTCTTCTGCAGGATGAATTAAGAGAAGCTGTGTTGCTTGTTTTTGCGAACAAACAAGATCTTCCAAATGCAATGAATGCGGCTGAAATCACCGATAAGCTTGGCCTTCATTCTCTCAGACAACGACACTGGTAATTTATATGGGCACCAACATCAAGTTCGTTTTTCTGTCAATTAGCCTCGTAGATAAGCTGGCATCTAAAGAACCCCCCCCCCCCCCCCCCCCCCCTCACACACACACACACACACACTCAGGTATATCCAGAGTACATGTGCTACTTCTGGAGAAGGGCTATATGAGGGACTGGATTGGCTTTCAAACAACATCGCCAGCAAGGTATATGCAGTAACTGCATCATTACAGTACTCAGCTTTTCTTAAAAAAAAAAAAAATCTCTTACCTGTAACTTCTGGTGCAATTTCAGACCTAATTCAATGATGTGGTACTATGCTTCTTGCGTTGCTATATCCGGAGAAATAAACATCATTGTCTCGTCATAATTTCTTTCGTTTGGAGATTTTAAATATCTGTTCAGCTCACAATTCTGGGGAAGGCCTTACCCTTCTTCACTCTCTATGGTTTATCGTCAAAGAGCATGACATAGTTTCCACATTGCTGGATGCACATTGGCAATGTAATGATATTTTAGTATAACATCTGGTTTTGAAACTTGGCACAGCCGTGTGCACCATTTTGTTGTCCTGTGTGTCTGATGTTGGAATGGGTGTACAAAATGCAATACAGATCAATAGTAAGTATCGGAATTTTGCGAGTAGTAAGAATATCACCTGAGTTGCTGTTCGTTGTTCATTGGCCCATCGGTTTTCGACTGAAGATTATTTCTTAGTGTTGTTCCCTAATTTTTTTAGAAAATCTATTCCTTCTTTGGGACGAGAAATGCATAAATGGAAGAACAAGGGTGGATATGCAATGAAACTTGACAACAAAGGCTTAATAAAGAATAAGAAAATGAACAGAAAAATTGAACCACAAGGATATTCGTATATTGTTTTTGTTCGTCTAGAATTTCTGTCTTTACAACTGAATATAACTACTGTATTATTTATGGGTAACTAAGGCGATATATTAGCTACTGGAACGTCCACTCAATCCTTAAATTTAGGGGTGTACATAATTGGTTCGTTCGAATTTTTCAAAAATCAAATCAAATCATTTGTGTAAAAATTTTGAAGTTATAAATCAAATCAAACTAATAAAACTCGGGTATTTTTGGGGTTTTCAACATTAGGTTGGTTCGGGTTTTTCAAATACTAAATCAAACCATTGTGTTGAATTTAAAATTTTTTAAATCTAACCAAGCTAATAAACCACAAATTTTTCAGGTTTTTGAATTTTTTCGGTAAAGTATGCATACAAACATATAGTTAACTAGTTCACCCAAAATACGACTATCTAAGGTGTTTCATAAGAAAATAACACAAAATATGAGATGAGTGGTGACACTAAAATATTCAATAAAAAATAATAATAAAATCATCATATAAAATAAATATTGCAAAGTCATAATGACAATGATCATAATTTTAAAGTACTAAATCATGCTAAAATAAGTCTAATAAGTAATAGTTACATGATTAAACATTAAGGAAAAATTAAAATTAAATTATTATTTTAAATGTCTAAACCAATGTAAGACTAAAGAACAAATATTCAACATTATTGTCATTCTTGGTGTTGAATTAATTTATTTTGTTAGAACAATATTGATTTGATTTCGAATTGAGCTTTATTAGAGTTATTAATATCTATGGACTATAACCTTTATTGGACTATTCAAGATTTTAAGTCTCAAAAAAATTGAAAAAATTAAAATATAAAAATTATAAAAAAATATAAGTAATATTTAGAAATTATATCAAAGTAAATGCTTTTTATGTATAAAATATATTTTAAAAATTATATATATAATGTCGCGTTGGTTTGGTTTCGGGTTGACTTTTTTAAGTTAAAATCAAACCAGCCAAAGCATAGTCGGGTTTATTTTTTCAATACCAAACCAAGTCAAACCAAATCATTAGTCGGATTTTTTTTTCCAATTTGACTTGATTTGCGATTTGATTCAGTTTCGATTCGATTTTGTACACCCTTACTTAAAGTCCATGTTCAATTGAAATGTTCCACCTTGAAATATCGTCATGTGCACCAACTCATATTTCTCGATAATATGTAGGATATCATATGGATATACCTGATATATATGTTTTTTATCCCTTTATTTTGTATTCATGATACAAGTCATTTCGGGCCACAAAGTTTCCGCCTTATCATCGACAACGACCATATGGTATGGATTATGATACTCAATTTTGACACTCCTTTCCTTTGTGCCATTTTACTCATTAGAACATTTATTTTATTCGTGGGGCAACAATAATAATAATATTAATTCTACTTATTTTATCAAATTTTGTGCTAACAAATATTATTATAATTATTGTTGTTGTTGTTGATGTTAGGTTTAAATAAATATAATAGTGTTACCATGTGTTTCGTGGCTGATTTGATATTGATTCATAATTGTGGCACCTAATTTTGAATATTATTCGTATCTTTTCTCTCATTGCTTTGTTACTGTTTATTTATACTATTTAAGATCATAATTTACATAATATTATTTTAAAATTTTTATTTATAACATTAACATTTTAATTACAAATATGACAATTTATTAATAACAATATTTATACTATTTAAGACTATAATTTACCTAATATTATTTTAATTTTTTTAATTTATAACATTAGCATTTTAATTATATGACAATTTATTAATAACAATATAATTAATGCACCTTTTTTTTTACGTGGAATACTGTTTTATTTACTAATTTTTGGGGGTAGTGTACTTATTTTATGGAATTGATAGTTTACTATTTTACCTTTTGAATTTCCAAGCACAATCATGTTGTGATAGGTTTCTTTTTTTAAAACACCTTTTAATTTCTCTTTCTTTTTCCTCTCTCTTAATTTCTTTCATGAAATCACACCATTTAATTTTTTATTCTCTCACATACCATCGTTAGTTTTTGGATAAAATCTTCATCTTTTCTCATTAAGAATTTGGTTCCTCTTTATATTTATTTTATTTCTTCAAAATTATCTATATTTTGAGATAAAATTGTGTGCTTTCTTTGATTTATACGGTCATAAATAGGAAAAATTTCATGGATTCGATTTAAAGAAAGAATTTGGATATTGACAGTCGAATTGCAATATTAACAATTTTGATGTGAGTTTGAGATTAAATTTCGAGTTGAATGTATTTGCTTCGTCTCCCTAATCTTGTTATCGGTAGTGAAATCTATTTATGTTACTCCTAATTTGTCAAAAAAGAAAAGGAGAAAGAGTTGATTCGAAGGAGTATTCGTATGATAGTAACTTTATATAGAAGTTTATCTTAGAACAATTTCTTCCATCACTTTATCTTTATTTTGAGAAATTATTTTGTCATACAATTAAATAAAATTTTATTGTTTTTTGATGATTTTTTTTATATTTAATTGTGCCTAATTTTTAGTCTTTCTTGAAATTCTGAAAAATAATACTTCTCAAAATGTGGTATTGTTCATTCTAGTGTTGGAACTGAAAGCTAATATTTGATAGAAATTATATTGGTGTTCGTTGTGGTATAAAATTACTAGCTGATTTTTTTTTAATAAAATTATTAACAAACGTGCATTTTGTATATATATATATATATATATATATAAAAGAGACCCTTAGGTTCACCTACGTGGCGCCGCCACAAACTAGGATTTCCTTTTACAAACTAGGATTCCCTTTTCATTTATTTATTTTCAAAACTAGCCTTCCCCTTTCATAAAAAGTTGTGACTTTTATGAAAAATTGCGATTTTTATGAAAAGTTGTGATTTTTATGAAAAGTTATGACTTTAATGAAGAGTTGCGACTTTTATAAAGAGTTGCCACTTTTATGAAAGGATGTGACCTTTCCGAAGGGTTGCAATTTTTTCAAATAGTTGAAACTTTTTCGATAAGACACAATAAACACTACCCTTTGTTGTCTATAAATATAAGGGTTTCCTATCATTTTAAAATAACGAAAATTCTGAACCGCTTCTTCTTCGTCTTCACAATATAATATTTGTGTATTTTGCTCTTGTTGAGTGGCTCACTGACACCATTGCTTATGTTACATATCCTGGTATGCATTTTTATAATCATTAATTTATGCTTATGTCATTAAGGATAAATGATAAGATGTAATAATTTTCATTTCTCTTTACATTATTAATGTTTTTTACTACGTAATCTTGTATGTAAGATAATATAGTGTTTTAGTTTTAATGACTGATAGGTTTTAAGTATTATCTTATAAATTCAGTGATATTAAATTTCCACGCAAAGTGCGGATAATTTTACTAGTATATATATATATATATATAAAAGAGAACACTAGGCCCGCCTACGTGGCACCACCACAAACCAGGATTCCTTTTTAATTTATTATTTCCAAAATTTGCCTTCCCTTTCATGAAAAGTTGTGACTTTCATGAAATGTTGCGACTTTTATGAAGAGTTGCGACTTTTATGAAGAGTAGCAGCTTTTATGAAAAGTTGCGACTTTTTATGAAAGGTTGTGACTTTTCCAAAGAGTTGTGACCTTTCCGATAAGGCACAATAAACATTTGTTCACATTACCCTTTGTTGTCTATAAATAGAGGGACTTCCTCTTATTTTAAAACAACGAAAATTCTGAACTTCTTCTTCTACACAATTAAATATTCATGTACTTTGCTCCTGTTGAGTGGCTCACTGACACCATTATTTTTGTATCAATACACTGGTGAATAAAATCGTTCTATCTTGAGAGGATCTATTCCTTTAAAACTTAGGTACTAGAGGGGAATAATTTTCTCAAGGGGACAATGTGAATTCAATGGGCTCCATTTTTCCTTTCTGCTTCATTCGATTATTACATATCCTGGTATGATTTTTTACAATCATTAATTTATGCATATATTATTAATTGTTGTTTTTGAGTACATGTTTTAAACTTTGTAGTTTATGTTTATGATGTCGATCATTATGTTGAAGTAAAGATATATTAATCAAGAGTTTGATGTAATCATTAGACTATTTGTGTCATGTAGATTAGAATTCTTAAACTTATGAAATGAATGACTTTGATCTTTATAGAGTTTTCAGTGACCAAAAGATTCATGGGATGTCCAAGAAGGGACTTTTGAGTGTTCAAAAGTTGTGGTGGTTCCATACTACCTTGGAGTTTTAGTTATTCAGCTTTTTATCTTCTTGAGGTATTCAATTGATTAGTGACATAAAAAAAAAAGGAATGTAGTGGGATGGTAAGTACTGTACCCAACCTTAATCAAAAGTTTGGGATTGAAATTTCGGATTGGAATCAATGAATTACCCCTCAAAGTAGGATCAATCCATATTAATCAAATCTTAAAGAAATATTTATCTCCTTATAAATATTAGATTAAAAATCGCAAAAAATTAAAGTATTAACCATATTGATCGAAACATAAACAACAAAATATGCCTTTTGGCTATCAAAGTAGTGCCACCGATTGCGAATGGTTTTGAATAAGGGACTTGCCAAGACATCATTTAATCCAAATTATTTGAGCGACATACGTTATTTCATTGAAATCCAAGAGATGTGTTTTTATATTTAATTAACTTATCAAGTACACAACTAATTACATAAGATGTATAACATTTAGGTTCTATATGTAGAGGCCTTGAATAGGAGAAAAACTCTCGCAATTGATGAATAAAATGCTTGTACTACTTTTTAAAAATACAAATATAGACAATGAAATAATTACGTATCTTTTCTAAAGAATTTGGTGATGAAGAACTAGAGTAATATGAAGAATTAATAACAAAATGCATAAACAATTAGACTCAAATCTTTTTGGTTTTAAGATTAAAAAAATATTTTATTTCATTTTTGGATAAAATATTCTTGACAATTTATTGTAGGGCTTTACCCACTCGAAAATAATAATATTATCAAATGTTCAGAAGTAGATTATTAACGTAGTTCACCACCGCGCGAAGCGCGGACAATTTACGTAGTTATTGTATAAAAGTTGGTATTCAGGCATCAATTTAGTAAGAATATTATATCATATTTTAATCCAACAATATACCCCAATATAAACATACACATTTCTTGCAGCGTGCAATAGGTATACGGTTCGATGATGTAAGCATATAATATACTAACTTATACCATATTTCATACCAACATGGTATCATATAAAATACCAACCTTCATGAAATAAATACTACCATATAAACAACATATAAAATAGTAACTTATACCATATATCACACCAACATGATATCATATAATATACTCCAACTTTCCTTGAAATATATGCTACCATATAGTCACTATATAATATACTAACTTATACCATATATCATATCAACAAGATTTCGTTTAATATACCAATTTTTATTTAAATAAATACTACCAATTAGAGATCATATAATATACTAAGTTATACCATATTTCACCCCCTGTGAAATCATATAATATATTAATTATTATTGAAATAAATATTTTCTAATATATTAACATTGTATTAATTGTTTTATGTCTTTTTCGTTCAAAATTATTTGTTTTAAACCAAAACAAAACCAACACGGTTGGAATTAATAAAAATAAAATTAATACTTGAAAAAATAACACCATTATGAAAAATTCTTAACAATCGAATCACTATGCAATCATTTATAACATAACTATTCTGAAGAAAAAAATATTTATTCAAAATAATTTAAAACAACAATCATTCTTAAATATTTTTCAGAATTAACTATGGAAAAAAGAATGATATTGAGGTTATGAAAGAGAAACATTAAATAACAATTGAGATATTTGTGAAAAGTAAATAACAAAATGGAGTAAATTAAGGGATTAGAATTTTATTTATTATAAAATTGTGCGTGGGTTATTTTTCATTTTTTTTTATTTTGTAATGATTCTATTGCTATTTTGGTAGCATATATTTCAAAGAAAGCAGGAAAGAATACTTCTTACTTTTGATAAGTCAAGTAAGAATTCATAACAAACTCATATAATTAATTTAGAGTTCAATTTACCGTATACTACTTTTTTTTTTTTTTTTAATAATTAGTATTATGTGATTTATTTTTAAAAATTTTGATATGTATTTTTAAAAATGAATTGATTGTGTAATTTTCTTGTCCACCGTCACTGGATATAAGTTAACTAGTATCCATTGACGGTGGACAAGAAATTACACAATCAACTCATTTTTAGAAATACTTATTTTTCTTCTTAGTTTAATTAATATATTTTCACATTTAATGATTAATGATTTTTTTTCTTTCTTTTATTAAAACACATTGAGGTTTATCATCTTTCTCCCTCTCTCTTTCCTACCTTTCTCATCTCTGTCTTGGGAACTTCTTCTATCAATATCAAAATATGATGCAAAATTGCTGAAATGGTGTGTCTATTTTTCCAAGTGTAAGATTACTGCATTTCATTTTTGAGATTTCTCCAATATATTGAAAAGTTCTAAAAAGCATTCTCTAAAAATCATTGTTGCCACGAAACATAAAATTCTTCATACAAGAAAAAAAAATCTTTGAAATAACATTGAAATATTTTTTTTTATATAATCGACTTTGAGTATTTACTAATTTAGATTCTGAGAAGGAAAATAATAATCTGGTGAAGACCGAGTGCAGGAATGCTATGCTTTTAGGGGATACAGACAACTCCAGGCTAATGAATCACACTCAGTAGCTTGAGGGAGATAAGCTTAGGGAAATGACTAAGGACAACAAAAAGGCTAGAAAAGCAACTATGAATACGCTCATCATAAGTCAGGCGATGAAAATCGCTCATAATTTCAGCAGAAATCTACAGCCCTTGCACCTTCATCAGCTAGTGGTCCATCCCTTAGGTTTCGACAGGATCAGAAGGGTAGGGCATTATGCTCTAGTCTCTGGGAGTACTATAGGTTACACGACTTTCCCAACTTGTCCAAAGTGTGGTAAGAACCATCTGGGTGAGTTCTTGCTGGCAAAGAGGGGGTGTTTTGGGTGTGGTCATGGCCATAGGTTGAAAGATTGCCCTTTTGCCAGACTGGTGCAAGGAGGTAACAATAACAGGGCTCACTCTACAACTCCAGCAGCACTAGTAGGTTGCCCAACTCAGCAGGGTGCTTCGTCTACTACAGGTGGCGGTCAGCGCCAAAACAGATTGTATGTTCTCAGGATCGCCAAGACCAAGAAGATTCTTTCGATGTGGTCAATGGTATGTTGAGAGTCTTTCATTTAGATGTTAATGCATTGTTATATCCAAGGGATACTCCATCTTTTGTAACTCCATATATAGTAATATGCTCAAATTGCACCTCTCTAAAGAAGTATAAGCAATCGTTGTCAAATAAAGAACCCAACTTGTAGGTTGCGGTCGATCCCACGAGGAATATGGTTCAGACTTAAACTTAACTCACTATTATATCCGTTTAGTCAAACTATTTTCGAGACAAGTAACCGAAGGGGGGGGGGGGGGTTGTAAGAAAGTAACAAATTGTTGATTGAGTAACAAGTAAGCAAGATTCAAACTTTGAATTATCAATATGAGAGAGAAACGAGGGTATGTGTGTTCCTCATAAGCTCTTAACGCAGTAATCCTAATAATAGTAATCCTTTCCTAGTGTTTTACATGCAAAGTTGGTAAGTTAGGCATCCCTAAGTGATTGGTCCTCCAAGTAGGGAATTTCACATCGCACCTTGGTCTGGCTATGGGTGTATGCTTTACTAACCCTTACCTTTACCCCAGATTAGACATCACATCAATGTATGACTTAGTTTTCACCCTCGCTCCAATTGACATTAGACTATTAGATAGCATCCACTAAATCTCTTGTTAATTCTTTTCTCATTAACTACCTCCTTGGTCCGGGAAGTAGCAATAAGACGAATTCTAACGTTGCACACTGTTAAAAAGACTTCTAAGCGAAAGAATTAACAATACATACATAAACACTATTCAAAAATTACTTAATTATTATTCATACTTTGTTAATTTCTCATGGTTCCCACAACCCTAATTCTGAATTTAGCTACTCATGCCAATTCATAAATTAGATAAGAAGAATTCATGAACTTACAAGTAGAATTGATGAAACCTGAAATCTTCAATTGAAATTCAAAGTGAAAATTGTATTAAATGAATTTCGGAAATCAAATTGCTAAAGTTTGCAAGTTAATTCCCAAAACACCAAAAACTAAGAGTTAAAAATAATGTCTAACCCCTAAAAACGAGGTTTATAACTCCTATTTATAGAAAACAAATCCTAAATAAAATAGGGAACAAAATAAGAATATAAACTACCAGGACGCGATTTCAAATGACGCTTCAACCTACGGACCGTGGGTCGACCTACGGTCCGTAGGTCCCCTCTGTGGCTCAACACTTAGACAATTTCATTAGGTACTGGAACCTCCAACTCTCAGATCACCATTAACGAATGTGCAGGATGGACCGTGGGTCGACCTATGGTCTGTCATCTTGCTCCGTGGTTGCACACTTGTTAGACTTCCCGAATGTTTCACTTACGGTCCGTGGGTTGGGCTACGGTCTGTCCTGTCAATCCGTGGTTTGAGTTCTGAAACTCAAATCTCAAACCAAGACTTATGACTGCACACCCACGACCCATCATTGGACCTATGATCTGTGGGAGGCTCCATTGGTGGTCACTTTTGCATCTTTTCTTCTCTCATCTTCATCAACCACATCCAAGCCTATTTCCTACAAACATGATACACAAAACATTATTTCTAATATAATATAGCCCTACACACACACAAACTTTAAGTGAAATGCATCAAAAATACTGTAAAATCTTGGTATATCATGTAGCAGTAAACTTTGGTGTCAGTCCAAATGCTCTCTCAGAACCCCTCTTAATCTCTACTCCAGTCGGTCACCTAGTTATAGCTAAAAGGGTATACAAAAATTGCCCTGTCATAGTCTCTCAGAAAGTCACCTCAGCAGACCTTGTAGAGATGGAAATGGTATACTTTGGTATCATTCTAGGCATGGATTAGTTACATTCATGTTATGTCTCAGTTGATTCTAGAACTAGAATCGTTTAGTTTCAGTTTCCAAACGAGCTAGTCTTAAAGTGGAATGGTAGTAGCTTTGCAGGTCAACTTACCTCTTACCTTAATGATAAGAAGATACTCACCAAAGGGTATATTTATCATCTTATTTGGGTTAAGGGTTCAAACTCCGAAACGCTAACTCTTGAATCAGTCCCTGTAGTAAATGAGTTTCTAGTAGTGTTCCCAGAAGAACTTCTAGGAGTTCCTCCCGAAAGGGTAATACACTTTGGAATAGATCTCCTTCCAGATACTGAGCCCATTTCAATTCCTCCTTACAGAATGGCTCCAGTCGAGCTAAAGGAATTGAAAGAACAATTGAAAGACCTTCTAGATAAGGGGTTCATCAGACCCAATATCTCTTCATGGGGTTCTCTAGTGTTTTTTGTGCAAAAAAAAAACGGTTATCTTAGAATGTGCATTGACTATCGTCAGTTGAACAATGTCACAATAAAGAACAAATATCCCATCCGTAGGATTGATGACTTGTTCGACCAACTTCAGGGTGCTAGTTGTTTTTCTAAGATAGACCTTAGATTCAGCTATCATAATCTCAGAGTCAGAGATAGTGACATCCCGAAGACGACCTTCAGGACTCGGTATGTTCACTATGAATTTGTAGTTATGTCTTTAGGACTAACAAATGCTTCTGCAACTTTCATGGACTTAATGAAAAGGGTGTTCAAACAGTATTAGGACTTGTTCGTTATCATCTTTATTGATGATATCCTCATTTATTCTTGAAGTAAGGATGATCATGTGACTCATTTGAGAGTTGTTTTGCAAACTCTCAAAGATCGCTAGTTATTCTCTAGGTTCAGCAAATGTGAATTCTAGCTACAATCAGCCGCTTTCCTTGGGCATGTGGTATGTAGCGAAGGGATCCGAGTGGATTCTCAAAAAATTGAGGCAGTTAGCCCATATCCACCTCTCCAACAGATATCAGAAGTTTCTTGGGTTTGGCTGGTTATTACGAAGATTTTTTGAAAGGTACAGTTCTTCAGCAGAAATTTGATGTTTTCTCCTAAGGTGAGATGGTGTACTTCGTTACGAGGGTCGCTTATATGTTCCAAATATGGGTGATTTGAGGCAGCAGATACTTACAAAAGCCCATAATTGCAAATATTCTATTCATCTAGGTGTCACTAAGATGTACTGTGATGTACAAGAAGTATTTTGGTGGAACAAAATAAAGGGGGACATAATAGACTTAGTGCCTAAGTATCCTAATTGTCAATAGGTTAAGGTAGAACATACAAAACCAGGAGGTATGACTCAAGAGATTAACATTCCTACATAGAAGTGGGAAGTTATAAACATGGAATTCATTACAGGTTTACCTCGTATTCGCAGAAAACATGACTCAATTTGGGTGATAGTGGATAGAGTCACTAAGTCTGCTCACTTCTTAGCTGTCGAGACTACAAATTCAGCGAACAACTATGACAAACTCTACATCAATACAATTGTTAGGTTACATGGGGTTCCCTTGTCTATTATCACAAATAGAGGTCACCATTTTACCTCTCATTTCTGGAAATTGTTCCAGAAAGGTCTTGGTACTCAAGTAAATCTCAGTACGATATTTCATCCATAAGCAAATGGTCAGGCAGAGCGTACCATTCAGACCTTAGAGGACATGTTGAGAGCTTGCTTTATCGATTTCAAGGGTAGTTAGGATGATCACCTACCTCTTATAGAGTTCGCCTATAATAATAACTTCCATTCCAGTATTCAGATAGCCCCGTATGAGGCACTATGTGGGCGTAGATGAAGGTCCCCAATTGGTTGGTTTGTCGGTAAAGCAACCTTGATTGGGACAGATTCAGTTCATGAGGCGATGAAGAAATTTCAACTCATCAGAGATAGACTAAAGACAACCAAGAGTTGCCAGAAGTCATATGCAGATGTGAGGAGAATGGACTTAGAGTTCGAAATTGATGATTGGGTTTTTTTGAAGGTGTCACCTATGAAGGGGGTGATGAGATTTGGCAAGAAAGGGAAACTCAATCTTAGATATATAGGTCCTTATAGAATCTTGAAAAAGGTTGGTAATGTGTCTTATGAGTTAGAGTTGCCAGAAGAACTAGCAACGGTTCATCCAATCATTCACATTTCAGCATATTTGCATGTGCATGGAACTCATTAAGTTAGATATCAGTTTCTAGTACTTAGTGGTAGGGATTGAAGCTCATTACCTCCATACTCAACTTGTTTCGACTTCATTCGAGGACGAATATTCCCAAGGGGGAGATACTGTAACACCTCGGATCTCAAAATGGAGAAAATCCTAGTTTTCAAAAAACTAGTGCCAGTACCAACGGACCGTAGGTAGAACCACAGACTGTAGGTAGGGTTTTGTTGCTAAGGTCTAAAATTTGATGGTCTATGATCCCACCCATGGTTGACCAGTACGCTTTGTGGTTGGACCAATGGTCCGTAGGTTTGACTGTCGATGAGGGTCAGCAACATATTGGAGGAAAATGGTTGTTAGATCTACTTCAAATGATCATATCTTTTTTCACAAAATAAATTACGTGTCCCATCACCTATCAAATCAAAGATAATTGAATCCTCTTTCTAACGCCACTAAGTTTTCTAAAATCCAAGATCAGAGTAAGAAGTTATGCTCATTTTACTGAAGCCCTATTAGGAAGACCACGAACCACGACCATAGTCGATGGTTGGTAGTCCAAATGACGGTCCGTCGGTCCCTCCGTGGATGACCTTTGTCAGCTTTTAAGTCAAGGTCATTTTGGTCTTTTCTCTATGCATTGGGGCACTTAAACTACATCGTTTGATGCCTAAACTACGCCGTTTTACTCAGAATAAGTCTTATAATCTAGTTAGACATACCCCGAACCCTCATTCTCTTAAAATCATCCAAATTAGAACAAAAATAAGAGAAAGAGGCGCCAGTTTCTTTCAAGAACAAGCAGCAGTGTTCTTCAAGTTTGAGCCCTGATGAGTCCATGATTTGGACTCTTTTAGGGCTTTATTTTGATAGATTTAGTGTCCTCAATGCATATTTTGTCTCAATAACTGATGAAAATCCTTGAGTTTAAGGTATTTTGAGTTAGAGACTAAGCATGGACACTATTAGACAGAAAGGAACAAGACAGTTGAAAAGAACGAAGAAAAGATAGCCTGAGGATCACAAAAACCATTATGTGAGTCACTAAATGGCTATGGTCTCGCCTAATGTTCCAGTGTCCCAAGATTTGAAGGAGAAAATTGAGTCGGTGAGATAAAGGAGCAGTCGGCGAGTCGCCTAATGATTCTGCGATGTAGTACTCCATCACCCAATGTTACAGAACTTGAAGTTGCTGAAGGACAAAGCAGAAAGGCGATGAACCAGACCAAAGGGTGGATCGCCGAGTGGATCAGCGATCCCGACTAACTATACCGAGATCCTTCGCAACACACTTTTTGACAACTATAAATACGTGTTTGAATTTTTAGTTTAGTATCAATATTTTCATTTCAGAAACTAATTTTTAGAATTACTCAATTTTAGAACTTAGTTTTTGGAGACAATTTTCCTTAACTTTGAAGAGTTGAAGATTTCTATTTTCTAAGCAATTGGAAGTGGGTATTGAAGATTCTTTATCCTTGACGTTTGTAAAGACAATATTTATCATACCCATTTGATGCAATCACTTTTTGGTATCGATTTCTATCTCTTTACAATGTCTAGCTAAAACCCTAATTCTTGGGGTGTGATTTTGTGAATATGGGATGAATTTACTTCTGGTATTGCTAATTGATTGTTTATTCGCTATTTAGAGTGATTTTGTTCAGTAGTTTTGTTTGAAATACAATTTTATCTTCGTGTTTTTGACTTGCTCGAGAGAGAAGTTTTCAAACCAAAACTACTGAATCAATAGTCTGTGGTTATTGGGTTGTCGTGGGTTCAACTCGAGAGAGTGAATCCTAAACCCTCTCCCACACATTCAGCTCGAGAGAGTGAATGGACTAAGGCGAAGGCTGTGCTTCATTGTCACTTATCGATGTTCGAGAGAAATCAATTTGGGTAAATTGTTCGAGAGAAAATTTACCTCGACTAAAGTCTAGCCTAGTTAACAATTTGCAGCAAGTTACTATCAATAGCATTTAGTCGGCTGTGTATTTTAGCCCATATTCCTGTCACATCCCAAGAATCCCATCTCCATATTGGCATTTTCGTTTTAGTTGTCATTTTAGTTGACAATTGCTTACAAAACCCCCTTTGATAATTGACACTTGTGTCACCCTTTAGTTTATCATGTTTTTCTTCGTAAATGTCTATAGCTATGATTAATTTGAACGCATTTTTGCTTTTTGATTGATTCTCAATTACAAACCGCTCCTTTGGGACTCGACCCCAACCTCACTAGTTGGGTTATATTACTATTGAACGACCGTGGATGCTTAATATTGGATGAAGCGCCTAGATATGCCAAATCAAAATGGTGTCGCTGCCGAGGAGTGGTGTTACTTGAGAATTTTTAGTTAAGTTAAACTTTGCTCTTGTTAGTGATAGCTCTACTTACTTAATTTTTAGCTTTGTTTTACTTGTTTGTGTTGTAAACAGGAAGAATGAGCATCAACGACAGCAATGGCATCCAAGTAGGCCATCAAGACGACATCGAAAATCTCAATGATGTGAACGAGCCTCATGATAATGACCCCCATCTCATGGGTGGTATTGGTTCCATTCACTTACCTCTGACCGAAGGGAATGTGATGTTCCACATCACGAGTACTATGTTGCAACTCTTGCTTCTAAAAGGGCTTTTTAGTGGTTTGGCTCATGAGGATCCCCATGAGCACATTAGAAACTTCGTGGATGTATGCGGACCATTCTCTTTCAAGAATATCTCGCAAGAATCAATCCGATTGAGGTTGTTCCCATTCTCTTTGATGGGTGACGCATGCAGGTGGCTGGCTAAATTTCCATGTGAATCAATCACTTCATGGGAGGAGTTAGTCACCGTATTTCAAATGTGATTTTTCCCTTCCTTGAGATGATGACTCTTTAAGACAATATTCAGAGCTTTATGCATCTAGAAGGGGAGCCTATTCATGAAACTTGGCTGCGATTCAAAAAGTTGGTGCTTCAATACCCAACCTATGGCTTTCCTGATAATGTGTTGTTGCAATATTTTTATCGGAGCCTGGAGTAAGTAAATAAGGGTGTTGCTGACCAACTCTCTTTGGGAGGTTTGATGTATCAACCTTATGTGATAGCTGCTCAGCTCTTAGATGGCATGACTACCATAAACAGGGCGTGGTATACCCGTGAATACCAGGTCTCCCCTCTCATATTCAAGTTAACTAAGGAGCAAATGGAGAAGGACCAAAACATGGCCAAGATCATGACACAACTTGATATTTTGTCTAAAAATGTCATGGGAGCTGGTGCTCGAAGTGTCAATGTTGTGGGTGTCAGATCTGCTAATCTGGATGAGTCCAAGTTTGAAGCCTTGTATAATGAAGAGGTAAATTTCCTAGCCAACCAAGGCGGTGTATATTGTTCAAACTACCCGAGGCATGGTGGTAACCAAGGTTGGGCTAGGAATGAAGGTTGGAAAGATCAAGATCGTGAATGAAGGAACTGTAATCCGAATTGGAAGGATGGGGAGAACGATAGGTATGTGCCTCCCCACAAGCACCAAAAGCCAAAAGAATCGAAAGGTGGTCGGTCTGAGGATATGCTCTCTCATATCCTCAACAAAGTTGAAGGGTCAAGCAAGATTTTAAAAGAAATGAAAGAAGATGTCTCTACCTTTAGACAGACCGTCACCTCCCATTCAGTGTCGATCAAGCAGTTGGAGACTTAAATGGGTCATATATTGTCTCATCTCAACCCGAGATAGCAGGGGGGTTTGCCTAGTGATACTATGGCTAACTCCAAGAATGAGGTTTGAAGATGGACTTACGTCATGCCGCGACGTTAACTAAGGCGTTGCTTGGGAGGTAACCTAAGACCCCTTATTGCTCTATTTTGTTTTGATAAAGTAATGGTGTGTTGATTGTATAGATGGAAGCATGGAAAGTGTTCGAAAAGCGCAGATTGGCGAGCATTAGGTCCATTCAGCGACTTGCCGACGAGGTCGGTGACCTGGACCCAAACCGCCGTCAAACTCAAGACAATTTTACATTGGAGTATGTAAAATTTAGCAAGCCCAGGAAATTATTGGTGAATCGCCAACCATGTTGGCTATCTCGACGGAGACAGCCGTTTGGACCCCCATAATAACTGGAGGTCCTGTAAAATTCAACGAGGTGAATGACTACTCCACGTGTCGCCAAGTGACTCGGTGAGCATGATTAATGTCGCCAAATGGGTGAGAACTGGACGGTTTTTCAGGGCAAAGGTTTAAAAGTTTCAAATTCATTCACTTTCCCTCACTTTTCATCTTCATAAACTCACATCCGCACTCTACTTGATATATTTCTTGCATTTTTAGAGTATTTTTAGCATTGATTTGTGCTCGGAGTTGGATTACATTGTTGCCTAGCATTTTAATATCAATTTAATTGGCATCAAATGTTAGTTTTTTGAACCCTGAGTTTATTTTATCAAAATTGTACTCATTTGCAATGATCTTATCGTGTTGTCGTGTGTTGGGCCTCTCTGATAAAATTAGTATGTTTGAATGCTTGATTTAATTTGATAATCTTTCCTGTAATGTTTTGATTATCAAAATCCCGTAGTCTTGTTCTTAAAATGAAGTAAATTTTGTGGGTTTATGCTTGGGTGTCATGGGGTGTACTTTAATTTCAGTAGAGCATTTGTTGATTCTGTTTTCGGGGGTTGCGGGGTTGAATTCGAGAAGTTGGGCACATTGGGTTATTTGTGAGCTCACTGAACCACTCGGCAATTCGCCTAGTGTACTCATATCGCCTTTAATTTCATGCTAAATGTGTTATGGATCCTGTAACTTTCTATGAGAAGCTTGAGGTCACTGAAGGAACTCGGTGACTCGCTGAAAGACTTTTTGATCGCCCTTTGTCTACACCCCTGAACCCTTCTTATACTTTAACTTTCAGCGGACTAATCCAGTTCGTCGAAGCAATTCGGCGACCCGCTAATTGTTTTGGTGAGTCTGTCTGCGCTTAATTCTCTGTGCGTTTTTTTGGATATTTCCGAACTTCTCCTCGAGGTTTTGCAGACATGACTAGATCAAAAGCAGCTAAAAGAATAATACCAGCCCAAGAGAAGACTAAGGGGATTACAATAAATGAGGATGAAGCTATATCCAGAGGCAAACCTATGAAACTTTCTACAACAGGTGGGAAAGGCAAGGGCAAGAGGTCCACTTCTGACAGGAAGACCACTACCAGAGATCCTAATGTTCCTTTATGGGCGCGGGGATTCTATGCAGCTATGCATGTTTTTTTGGAGGACTCACACGTGATAACCCTTAGTGGATCTAGCATTTCCGTTCCTCCTGAGGTGACCTTGGGCACTGATGCTCAGACTCAGGATGCATCGGGAACTGATGCCCAAACAAATGGAGCGATTGTGTAGACACGACCCTCTCTTTACCTCCTGCCTTACTTTATTTCGATTTATGGATGTTTTTATTTGAATTTAAGGACAAATGTTTTTATTTGTGGTGGGGTGAGGCCCATCTTTTGTGACTCTATTTTGTTTATATATTTGGGTTGAAATCTATAATTGTGTTGACACTGGTTTTGTGGATGCCTGAGCGTGTGGCTCCTCCTTTTTAATTGTAAATGATTTTTAACCCTTCCAAAAATTTTTGCCACCTCTTGTATGTGTTGAATATGACTATTCTCTTGCAAATTTGAGTACCGATTTTGATTAATATCGATGAAATAGTGCTCATAATCGAACATAAATAAATGCGCGGCTACGACAAGGCCAATTGAAGTTGCATAGATAATATGTTAACTCTTTGCATCTCGTTGTGACTAGACAAGTATCGAATTGAGTCTCCTGTGATGAACATTGCACAATAACGGAAGTGTGATGTCTTGTTTGACATTGGTGTCAATGCCTTGTGTGATGAGCTTACCATGAACCATGTGTGATGACACCTAGAATTTGCCCCGTTGGTTCGGTTGACTAAGTGATGCAATTTCTTGAGATGATCTTAGGCAAATTTAAAGAGTGTGAACCAATTTGACATTATACCTCTTTTGTGGCTTACCTTGTGAGTGTGTGAACCTCTTTTGAGCACCCTTTGAATGTTAACCTTTTCTTGGAAGAAACTTGATAACATTTCTACCTTTTATTGACCCATTACACATAATCCTCATGATATGTGGTTTGTTTGAATAGCTAACTTAGGCCAAAAGCCTATTTGGCCTAAGTTGGGGGTGTGGTGAAAAGAGAAGGCAAATTAAGTAAATGCAAAGGAGTCCCTTATGCCCATGCTTTGAGAAAAATGGAACCCCTACATATAAAATAAAGGAGAAAAAAAGAAGAAAATATTGAAAAAGAAAAAGTCGTGATATAAAGTTGTGGAAATACAAAGAAAAAGGGGGTTTCCAATGACTCATGGAAGATGAATAAGAGGTGACTTTTAAGCTTGAGTGAAATTGATAAAGAGAAGGAAAGAAGGTGTTGTTCACATCACATTTCATGAGGATTTTTAGCCTAAAAGCCTAAATGACCATACCATTACACTCAGCCCCAGTACAAGCCTTGAAAAAGACCTTTTTGATCTTGAATGAGCTGAAGCAAAAGTCGATTGGAAAATAAGGCAAACGTATGGGTGAAATCATACATTGTGTTTATCTTTGTGAGTGTGAGTGTTGATCTTGATTTCAAAACTTTAAATGATTGAACCTTTGAATGAATATGGAATCTTCGTTTTGTAAGGGCATTTGAATACATTTGTTGAGCTTGAACTTGCATTTGAAGCAAGTATAGTGAACTTGAGATTCTTTGATAATGGTGAGTCACAACTTGAAACTTTGAGTGCACTAATGCTTATCGTGACCAACGACACTAACCTATGGTATGAGTGTCTACGATCATCGATAATATAGTAACCCAACTAAAGGTTGGAGTCGTGTCCCAAGGGAGTGGTTTTGAGAATTAATAGAAAAATAAAATTTATTTCTAACTAGTTGTAGCTAAAGACATTAACGAGTAAAAACATAGTACATTAAAGCGGGTGACACAAAAGTGTCAAATATCAATTGGGGGTTTTGTCACAGGTAGTAAAAACAACAAAAATAACAAGAAAATCGAGTATGGAGAAAAGTTCTTGGGGTGTGACTACAATACAAGTTGAGATAAATCGTTGGGTACATGCTTTCGATAGAATATTTGCAAGATAATAGTGACTAGGCTAAGCTTTAGATGAAAATAATTTACCTCTCAGGCAACTTACCCCATTTCAAATGTGTTCCTTTCAGACACCCATTTGCCGCATGAAGGCCAGCCTACGCCTTACCCCACTCACTCTCTTGAGCTGAGTGTTAGGATATGGGACTAGGGATCACCCTCTCGGGCTGAACCTCATGTCGACCCACTCCTTAGGCCATCTATCTAGCGGTCTTGGTTTCGTGACCTTCCTTTCGGGTAAGCCGAAAACACATGGGTGGTTTTGTATTTGCAACTACAAACCCATGAATTTCAACCGCAAACACTAGGTGAAATCACCAATAAAATACATCTAACCTATCAGTAAGCAAGACCCAATAACAATAACAACACATATTTGCTAAATCACACCCCAAGAATGGGGGTTTTTAGCCACACATCAAGAAATAAAAAAATACACCTAAAATGATACTAAAATCAAATAGGTATAAGGAAATAAACCTTGATTTAAGCAAAGGAAGAAGAATGGGGTAGACCCACTTCCAACTTAGAGAAGATGAAATACTTCTTTCTTCAAGTCTCCCAAAAAATCCTCTCCAAACTTGAGAGAAAATATCCCAAAAAAGTATTATTCTATTGTGAAAATTGTAATAATGGTTCGACTCTACGTAAAACTAATAAAAAGCTAATATTTATAGTTTTAGAAAATAGTGCTGCGGCGAATCGTTCGGCGAGGTAAGTGGGAATCGCCGATCGACTCGGCGATTCGCCCATCGTCTGGTTCGTCTCCCTTTTGTGCTTGCCTACAACATCTTTGTGTCTTGGACCATTGGGCTGTGTATTTCTACTTTGCGGAACTGATCAGTGATACATTGACTGCTCCTTTCATTAGCTTTTTGATCCTCTTCCTTCAGGGCTTCAAGTACTGGAACAAAGGGCGAAGTATGCCCAATCGGTGATTCGCCAAGTGTGCTTGGCGATGCTCAGGCTTCAGTTTCTTCGTTCTCTTTAACTTTTTTATTCATTTTTGGACATAAGTGTCCATGATTCCATTGAAACTTCAAATACCTGAAACTTGAGACATTATATATTGAGAGAAAATAAGCATTTGAGGACACTATTTCTATTAAACTAAAGCCCTAAATGTGTCCAATTTGAGGACTCATCAACACCCCCAACTAAACTTTTGCTTGTCTTCAAGTAAAACTCAAGTTCAGTCGTTCAAATAGGATGTCTCAAATAGTGCTACACAAGACTCAACCATTAACATACACAACAAGACTCAAACTACTCATGCAAAGATCAATTGTGTACTCAAAGATTCAAGTTGTGACTCACCATTATCAAAGATTCTCTAGCTCATAATACTTGCTACTAATGCAAGTTCAAGCTCAACAAAAGCATTCGAATGCCCTCATACAAATGGTGATTCCATAATCACACATAAAGGTCTAATCATTTAAAGCTCAGGAATCAGATGCAATGCTCACACTCAAAAAGAGGAACAAAATGCATGTTTTCATCCATAGGTTTGACCTTATTTTCCAATCAACATTCGGTTCAGTTCAGCTCACCCAAGATCAAAAAGGTCTTTACAAGGCTTGTAATAGGGCTGAGTGCAAAGGTATGGTTATTTAGGCTTAGTGACTTTCGTCATCATGAGATGTGGTGCTCTCAACACATCCTTCTTTTCTTTCTTCATCAATTTTTATTCTAGTGCTTTATAGTCATCTTATTATTCACTTCCCATGGATTGGTTGGAAACCCAATCTCTTTCGCAGTTTATTTCACAACTTTCTTTTTTATTTCTTTTCTTTTCTCTTTCTTTTTCTTATTTTTTTTTATATGGAGGGTTTCTATTTTTTTTTTGCAATACCATGGGTTAAGAGAGACTTCTTCTTGATTTCTTCCTTTTCCTTTTCACCACACCCCCAACTTAGGCTTTTGGCCTAGGTTGGCTATTCACTTAAACACATCTCAAGAGGATTCTAGGTAATGGATGAAGAGAGGTCTAAGTTTTCATCAAGTTTATTCCAAAGCAGGATAGGCTCAAAGGGTGCTCAAGAGAGGTTCACACGCTCAAAGGGTAGGCCACAAAAGAGGTATATGTCAAATTGGCTCACACTCTTCAAAAGTTGCCTAAGATCATCTCAACAGCAAGCCTTACTTAATCAATGGACTAACGGGGAAAATTCTAGATGTATTCATGCAAGGTTCAAAGTAAGCTCATCACACAAGGCATCGACACTTAAGTCAAGCAAGACTACATACCTTTGCTAGTGTGCAATGGTCATTACAAAAGATTCAATTTGATAAATCGCTAATCACAACGAGATGCAAAGAATTCACATATTATCTATATAATTTCATTTGTTCTTGTCGTAGCCGCACATACATGTTTGTTCGATTGAGAGCACTATTCAAGTCATCGGTATAGATCAAAATTGAGACTTGAATTTGTACAAGAATAGCCACTTTCAACACAAGAGGTGGCAAAATTTTTTGAAAAATAATTTTTTTTCGAAAGGGTCAAAATTATTTTTCAATTAAACCCAAAAGAGAGCCATAAGCTCAAATAATCGCAAAGTAGTTTTAAAAACATTATTAAAAACAGATAAAATATATATAAAAAACATCATTCAAAACAAGCAAACAAGGTGAGCCTCACCACACTACAAAAGAAATGTGTTTGTCCTCAAATGCGAGTAATAGCATCTAAAAATAAAATCAAAGAAAGACAAAGAGAGAGCTATAGAGAAATTCTGTCTATACGACCTCTCCTCTTGTCGGGGCATTAGAACTCTAACCTGCAGTCTGCAATTGGGCATCAGTGCCCGGAGTAGTGCTAGATCTTGTAGGGGCTGCTATGGATGTCTCATCATGTAATGTCTGGATCACTGGGTGCGTAACTGTCCCTACCAGATCTGACAGGTTACCAAAGATGTTCTACTCCTCCTGTGCTGCGGTCAGCTCTTTATCAGTCTCAATATTTGTATCTGCAGCTGCTGCCTCTCCAGGTGCATCCCGGTCCTCAGTGGTTCTCATTAAGTCATTGAAGTCAACATATTTCAAATAGTCTACGTCACTCTATAGACCCGCAACATCAGCTTGTAAAGCTGATACCTCAGATGACCTCCCTGTCTGTGCTTACATGCTGTAGCCGTCAAGGTCAAAGCATCGACAGAGGTCTGGATGGGGGCAAGTGCAACGACTATATCTCTCTCAATCATCCCTGGGATTGACCTCTCCAGTCTGGATGCCCGTGCCTCGACTGATTGGGCTAGATGCCCCATCTTCAGGATCATACCCTGAGTGAACTTGATCGGCTGACCGAAAGAAGAAGCATATGGATCCTGTGAAGAGGAGGAAGGAGCTTATCTTCTATGATGGTCCGTACCCCATGACCCTTTAACCTGTTAAGCATCCTAGGTTGAGGCACGACAGGAAGTGTAAGAGCCACTAGAGATGCCTATGCTGGCTCTGGATTTGGCTCAAGGGGAGCTGTGGATGAGGTAACCCTGATGGAGGTGGCAGCATCTGATGAAACTCTTGTCGGTGAGGATTGAGACAGATTTTTGATTTTGCTCTATCGTTGAATCAATGGTTGGTCATCTTCAAGCTCTTCCCAATCAGTGTTGGCCTCAGTAATTACTTCTTTCTTTGCTATGCTTTTGTTCTTTTTGCCTTTACCTATTTGGAGATCTTCCCCTCCTCTCTTCGGAGGATTTGAGCCTCTTTCATTAATACGAATGACTGGTGTTGCTTTCTTCTGAAGTTGTGGGTTGGAGTTGTTGCATACCATACCTGCAATAGTCTTATGATTAGTCGAAAAAGCAATCAAATTTAAACACATAAAATTGTTCCAGACAGGTTTGCCATTCCACTCGGCGATTCGCCAAACCTCTTTAGTGATTAAGGTCAAGCTCGCCAAGTGGATTAGTTTGCAACCAGGGCAAATTGGTGATGGGAAAGTCTACTCAGTGATTCGCCGACTTCTTTCGGCGATGACAAATTTGTTCACCGAAAGATACCGTGAAAGAGGGAAAAGGGGCATGCAAAGGGCGATCCAAAGTCCTATCGGCGAATCGCCAACTACTTTTGGTGATCACGAATGTGTCTGCTGAAACTTAAAATCTTATAACATTAAGGAAATGTATTAAGAGCGGTCTACAACCAGTAGGCGAACCGCCGAGTCGTTCGATGAGCTCGACCCAACTCGTCGAATGGCACAATGTGCCCATTTTTCAACCTAACTCTCGAAACCGACCTTAAGATCTTCAATAGAAAAATCAAAGCATGCATACATAAAATTTACCTAAATACCATACTTCCCATCACCCCAGAGTACTCAGACTTCTTTCAGTTTTGCCAAATTTGGCCATTTAACTACGCTTACCTTTAAGAATGTTGTCACCCATTCCTTCATCGGGCAATTTTTGTTATTTAGTGCAAATGTGGGCTACTTAGACTTCACCTAATCAACGTATCAACTAATATGCAAAACCCATTTCAAGATCAATCAATTCAAAGCGCAAACGCTAAGGCATTCAACTATTTAAGCATTTTAGGCAAAATTTACGAATTGAAAATAGTATCATAGCAACCTATTTCTATCAGAGAGGTCCAGTACATGTCATCCTGATACTATAATTGCAAATGAGTGCAAAATTTTCAAAAATAAATTCAGGGTTTTAGAGACTAACCTTTGATGCCGATCAAATAGCTTTTCGTAATGCTAGGCAGCAAAGAAATCCAATCCTAAGCACCAATCATCGACTAAAATACTAATTTAAGGAAAAAATCTGGAAAATAATACCTTTGCTGTGATTTTGGAGAGTATTAAATGAGGGAAAGTGAGAGATTCAAAAATTTGACCTTTGACATTTATACAATCGTTCAATTCTTATCCATTCGGCGACGTTAATCGCACTCGCTGAACCACTTGGTGAAGCGCCGAGCGATTTTTTGTCTCACCCCTTCTTCAAAATATTTAATATTCTGGGGGAAAAATCGATGGTCTGCATTGAGATCGTCGAACAGGTTGGCGATGGGTCGAGCTACTTTTTGAGTTCGCCGAGTTTTACAGGCTCTGGAATGCACCAACATTGAGCCCAACGACGAATTCAGCCGAGTTCACTGACCTATTAGGCAAATCGCTGAATAGACCTGTTGCTCGCCAACTTGAAATTTTCCACACTTATCTCATTTTTAACCTGCCACATTAACATACCATAATTTATAAAAGTAGAATCCTACATTTACAACATTGGGTTGCCTCCCAAGAAGTGCCTTATTTAACGTCGTGGCTCTATGTAGGTCCTGCCTCACTCTCTGTTATTGGAGCTAGGCCTAGTGTCACTAGGTAACCCCAATATATCGTTTGGATGGAGCTGAGGCAATGCAAACATTATGAATGATCTGATGTGCTGGTTTAATCTAGAATGAGATCCAATCAATTGATTCAATGCTTCAACATTCTCTCTCATTTCGTCCAACACTCAACCTTGATTGGTGATCTTTTGGAGAATGATTTGAAGTGTGTCCTCAACACGACTTTTCTGATCTTCTCTACACTTCTTCCGCGCATGAGGAGGTATGTACCTCTTTTGGCGTTTGCCATGGTTTTCCACCTCAGATATTTTGGTGGTCAAGTCATTTAGTTGATATACTAGTGCAACTATCTTGAAGTCACCCTCGACTTCTTGATCTGCTTTAACTGGCTTGCCACCCACTCCCTCTGTCATGCTCAGAGGACCTGCATACACAAACAATAAACAAAGAAAAACAAAACGAAAAGTAAAATTTGTAAAAACTATACTAAAAATAACAAAAACTCTAGGAGAACTGCATCTTCACGTAACACTAGTCCCTGGCAGCAGCGCCATTTTGATGCTTATCGTGACCAATGACACTAACCTATGGTACGAGCGTCTACGATCGTCGCTAATATAGTAACCCAAATAAAGGTTGGGGTCGTGTCCCAAGGGAGTGGTTTTGAGAATTAATATAAAAATAAAATTTAGTTCTAACTAGTCATAGCTAAAGACATTAAAGAGTAAAAACATAGAAAATTAAAGGGGGTGACACAAAAGTGTCAAATATCAATTGGGGATTTTGTCACAAGTAGTAAAAACAATAAAAACAACAAAAAAATCAAGTATGGGAAAAAGTTCTTGGGGTGTGACTGCAATACAAGTTGTGATAAATCGTTGGGTACATGCTTTTGATAGAAAATTTGCAAGACAATATTGACTAGGCAAAGTTTTAGATGGAAATAAGTTCCCTCTCGGGCAACTTACCCCGTTTCAAATGTGTTCCTCTCGAACACCCATTTGCTGCATGAAGGCTAGCCTATTCCTTACCCCACTTACTCTCTTGAGCTGAGTGTTAGGATATGGGACTAGGGCTCACCCTCTTGGGCTAAACCTCATGTTGACCCACTCCTTAGGCCATCAGTCTAGCGGTCTTGGTTTAGCGACCTCTTTATCGGGCAGACCGAAAACACATGGGTGGTTTTGTATTTGCAACTACAAATCCATTAAATTAAATCACAACCACTAGGTGAAATCACCATTAAAATACATCTAACCTATCAGCAAGCAAGACCCACAACAATATCAACACATATTTGCTAAATTACACCCCAAGAATGGGGATTTTAGCCACACATCAAGAAATAACAAAATACACCTAAAATGATACTAAAATCAAATGGGTATAAGGAATTAAACCTTGATTTAAGGAAAGGAAGGAGAATGGAGAAGACCCACTTCCAACTTGGGGAAGATGAAATCCTTCTTTCTTCAAGTCTCCCAAAAAACCCTCTTCAAACTTGAGAGAAAATATCCCAAAAAAGTACTATTCTATTGTGAAAATTATAATAATGGTTCGACTCTACTTAAAACTAATAAAGAGCTAGTATTTATAGTTTTAGAAAATAGTGCTGCGGCAAATCGTTTGGCGAGGTAAGTGGGAATTGCCGATCGACTCGGTGATTCGCCCATCGTCTGGTTCATTGCCCTTCTGTGCTTGCCTACAACACTTTGCATCTTGGACCATTGGGCGGTATATTTCTACTTCACGGAATTGATCGGCGATACACCGACTGCTCCATTCATCTCCTTTTTGATCCTCTTCCTTCAGGGCTTCGCGTACTGGAACAAGGGGCGAAATATGTCTAGTCGGCGATTCGCCAAGTGTTCTTGGCGATGATCAGGCTTCAATTTCTTCGTTCTCTTCAGCCTTTTTGTTCCTTTTTGCGCCTAAGTGTTCATGATTCCATCAAAATATTAATGACCTGAAACTTGAGAGTTTTCATTAGATATTGAGAGAAAATAAGCAATTGAGGACAATATTTCTATTAAAATAAAGCCCTAAATGAGTCCAATCTGAGGAATCATCATGCATAATTGATCCTTGCATGAGTAAGTTGAGACTTTTTGTGTGCATTCACGATTGAGTCTTGTGTAGCACTGTTTGAGACATCCTTTTTGAACTGCTGAACTTGAGTTTTGCTTGAGGACAAGAAAAAGTTTAAGTTGGGGGTGTTGATGTGTCCACGATTTGGACTTTTTTAGGTCTTTATTTTTGATAGATTTAGTGTTCTCAAATGCATATTTTGTCTTAATAACTGATGAAAATCGTTGAGTTTTAGGTATTTGGAGTTAGAGACTAAGCATGGACACTATTAGGCATAAAGGAACAAAACAGCTGAAAAGAACGAAGAAAAGACAGCCTGAGGATCGCCTAAACTATTAGGAGAGTCATCGAATGGCTATGGTCTAGCCTAATGTTCTAGTGTGCCAAGCTCTGAAAAAGAAAATCGAGTCAACGAGATAAAGGAGTAGTCAGTGAGTCGCCGAGCGATTTTGTGATGCAGTACTCCATCGCCCAATGTTATAGAATTGAAGTTGTTGAAAGACAATGTACAAAGGTGATGAATCTGACCAAAGAGCGGATCGCCGAGTGGATCGACGATCCCAACTAACTGCGCCAAGTTATCCTTTGCAGCACACTTTTTGACAACTATAAATACCTGTTTGAATTTTTAGTTTAGTATCAAGTTTTACATTTCAGAAACCAATTTTTAGAATTACTCAGTTTTAGAACTTAGTTTTTGGAGACTATTTTCCTTAGCTTTGAAGAGTTGAGGGTTTCCATTTTCTAAGCAATTGGAAGTGGGTATTGAAGATTCTTTATCCTTGACATGTGTAAAGACAATATTTATTGTACCCATTTGATGGAAACACTTTTCAGTATCGATTTCTATCTCTTTACTATGTCTAGCTAAAACCCCAATTCTTGGAGTGTGATTTTGTGAATATGGGTTGAATTTACTTCTGGGTTTTGCTAATTGATTATTTGTTCGTTGCTTAGAGGTGATTTCGTTCAGTAGTTGTGTTTGAATTAAATGGGGTTGTAGTTGCAAATACAATTTTATCTTCGTGTTTTTGACTTGCTTGAGAGAGAAGTTTTAAAACCAAAACTATTGAATCGATAGTCTGTGGTTATTGGGTTGTCGTGGGTTCAACTTGAGAGAGGGAATCCTAAATCCTCTCCCGCATATTCAGCTCAAGAGAGTGAATGGACTAAGGTGAAGACTGTGCTTCATTGCCGCTTATCGTTGTTCGAGAGAAACCAATTTGATTCGGGGTAAATTGTTCGAGAGAAAATTTACCCCTACTAAAGTCTAGCCTAGTTACCAATTTGAAGTGAGTTACTATCAATAGCATCTACCCGGTTGTGTGTTTTATCCCACGTTCCTATCACATCCCAAGAATCCCGTCTCCATATTTGCATTTTAATTTTAGTTGACAATTTACTTGATAATTGCTTACAAAACCCCCTTTGATAATTGACACTTGTGTCACCCTTTAATTTATCATGTTTTTCTTCGTAAATGCCTATAGCTATGATTAAATTGAACACATGTTAGCTTTTCTATTTATTCTCAATTACATACCGCTCTATTGGGACTTGACTGCGACTCACTAGTTGGGTTATATTACTATTAAATGATCGTGGATGCTTAGTATTGGATGAAGCGCCCGGATACATCAAATCAAGCCCCGAAATCCAAAGGATTTCTCAATAGATTTCATCACCAGGTATGTGAGATTTCACTAATGGGTTCCTTTCATCTACTAGGTCCCTAAAATTCAGTTAGTTCCTTGATTATACATAGCTTGTTTAGACCTAGGTTTTCTAAAATCTTGGGAATTTATTGTTATTTCAGTTGCTCTATAATCCATAGTCTAAATCTTATGTTTTTCTTGGGAACGTTTTTTAATTCCTTATATTAAACTCTAAACCTAGTCGGTGTAGATTCTCTTTGTTCATCAATTACACTTGCTAGGTCAGTTAAATAAATATTCATACTTTATATTTCGAATGTCACATTATCAGTATATAAACGTTGCATTCTCAGTTATCATGTCAGCATTTTGATCTATTCAGTATTTCAGTTACATTTAAGTCGTTACATATTCAGTAGGGAGTAGACTTAGCCTGAGTTGGACTAGGGTTCAATGTACCCTCATAGTCCCAGAACCATGTGCCCTAGTAGGATTATAAGTGCCCTCCATTGGGCATCGGATTTAATGATTACGCCACAGTCATGCCTTTATCCCGCTAGAGAGGTATATTGCGTCGTCTCGATAGGGTGTATACATCGGACTCCACATTTAGCTCACGTGGTTTATGTCAGTGAATAGTAGCACCCACAATAAGACTCTTAGTGTATTGACCAGGTTTTCAGCATTTATATCAGTATACAGTTCAACATGTCATCTTCATGATTAGTACTTGGTCATTACATTCATCTTATCTTTTTAGTTATATTTCAGTATCTATATCTTTGCTTTGATTATATCATTTCTCAGTTATACATTGTTCAACTTATATATATTTTTCAGCTTAGAATATCTATATCCTGCATGCTCAGTACATTCCAAGTATTGATGCATATTGTACGCTACATCCTTTCATTATGTAGGTTCAGGTACTCAACATCCGAATCACGTTTAGATCAATTCTCGGTACGCATTTAGTAGCTTCAGTGGTAGGTCCTTATATTCTGAGGACAATAGAAATGCTTACATTTTAGTCATTAGTTTTAGTTTTAGTTTTGTTAGAGTTAGCTGGGGGTATGTCCCAGCAACTCAACTCAGTAAAGGTTTTCCAGACATAGTAGTAGATGCAACTTAAGTTGTTAAGTGTTGTTTTAGTCATCACTAGACTTTCATTATATTTTATATATTCAGACTAGTCGGGTTTTTCCCACTTTCAGTTATCCACTGTTTTAGCTTCTGCATAGTACATGTCTTATTCAGTTATTCTCAGTATGCTTAATATATGCTAGACACAGGGTTAGCTTGGGGTCACTCATGATCCTAGGTCCCGTGTTACGTCAAGGGGGTAGAGTCGGGGTGTGAAATACAATATCCCCTTCTTGGGAACATTTGTCCTTGAATGTGATTCAAGACATCAGATGGAGTGTAGGAACTTATACCTAACAACCCAATCATGAAGCAATCATATAAATGCACATATCCGAGGAGGAAACATAAACTCCAAGCTAAATCATGTTCAAAAACATCATTTCATAAGGTATTTATGCAAGTCATATTCAAATGCACATAAACATGAAGAAATAAATAGAGTTAACTCATTTTCTCAAAATTTAAAATTTTCATAAACATGCATAATGAGGAAATCATGGGAATATCTAAGACACATGACACCAAAAGAATAACCCACGAGGAACTGAATCCCTCAAGTTAGAGTAGGGATCGAGGGAAAGAGATGAGGATAGATATCATATCAGTCTCGGCCTCCCAAGTAGCACCGTCAAATACTTGATTACTTCAAAGAACCTTTACCAAAGAAAAATTTCCTTATTTCTCAACTTTCGAACTTGCCGGTCTAAAATCGCAGCTGATACTTCTTCTTAAGAATGGCTATCTTTTATGCCAAGACTCTCCAATGGCATTATAGATGCCGGATCACCAATATATTTCTTCAACAAGGAGACATGGAAAACTAGATGCACCGTTGCCAAGTCATTAGGAAATTCAAGTTCATAAGCAACTTTACCAATACGTCTCAAAATCTGATATGGGCCCACAAAACGGGGACTAAGCTTCCCTTTATTTCCAAATCTCATCACACCCTTCATGGGTGAGATTTTGAAGTAGACCCAATCATTTATATCAATCTCAAGATCCCTTCTTCTAACATCGGCATAGGACTTTTGTCGACTTTGAGCTGTTTCAATCCTTCTCTTATAAGCCAAACTTTTTCCATAGCATTATGTACCAACTTGGGACCTATCAAAGCAACTTCACCCACTTTAAACCAGCCTATATGAGATCTACATGTCCTACCATATACAGCCTGAAATGGAGCCATACCAATACTTGAGTGATATCTATTATTAAATGTAAATTCAATCAATGGCAAGTGATCATCCCAATTACCCTTGAAGTTGATCACACACGCTCTCATCATATCTTCCAAAGTTTGGATGGTACGCTCTGCTTGTCCATCGGGATGCGGATGAAAGGTCATACTAAACTTAGCCCGAGTACCAAGCCCTTTTTGGAAAGATTTCCAAAACTAAGAAGTGAATTGTTTTCCACGATCGGAGATAATGGATAAGGGCACTCCATGCAACCTAAACATTTCCCTCAAGTATAGCCTAGCATAGTCTTCCGCCGAATATGAAACTTTGACGAGAATGAAATGAGCTGATTTCGTCATTCAATCCACAATAACCCAAATCGAATCATGTCGTCTTTGGGTGCGAGGTAACCTCACAACACAGTCCATATTCAAATCATCCCACTTCCAAGTAGGTATACAAATATCTTGGGACAAACCTCTCGATTTCAAATACTCAACTTTCACTTGTTGGCAATAGGGGCACTTAGCCACAAATTCCGCAATATCCTTTTTCATTCCATTTCACCAATATACCTCCCGAAAGTCAAAGTACATGTTGGTGGCTCCCGGGTGAATAAAATATCGAGAACTATGGGCTTCTTATAAATCATGTTCTCTCAAGTCATTTACATTGGGAACACACAAACGACCTTAATAGCGAAGCAACCCATCTCCCTCTTGGGAGAATGATTCAATAGACTTTTTAAGCACCGCTTCCTTCAATTCCACCATAGTTGTATCAAGCCCTTGTTGTCTTTCACACCCACCACAAAGGACGATTGTGAACAATTTTGAACCGTAACACCACCTTTGGTGGAGTCTACCAATCTAACACCCATTTGGGCCAATCTATGAACATCTCATACCAACTTCCATTTACTATCCTCTATATGAGAAACACTACCCATTGTCAACCGACTAAAAGCATCAGCTATCATATTTTCCTTATCGGGGTTTAGTAACTCAAGCCAATTTCTTTGGAGAAAATTTAGATCCATTTGTTTAAAAGCATATTGCAAGATTTTGTAGTCGTTAAAGACTGACATGAACACCATATAGGTAATACCTCAAAATTTTCAAAGAAAACACAACCGCCACTAGTTCTAAATCATAGGTAGAATATTTCTTTTCATGCACCTTCAGTTGCCTTGAGGCATAGGCAATGACTTTCCCATTTTGCATAAGGACACATCCTAACTCAATTCTTGAAGAATCACAATGAACAACAAACCCATCGGTTCCTTCTGGTAATGTCAACACCGGAGTGGAAGTAAGTCTATCTTTCAATTCATGAAAACTCTTTTCACAAACTTCCGACCATAAGAATTTGGATTTTTTTTGGTTCAATATCGTCAATGGAGAGGCAATTTACGAAAAACCTTCCACAAACCTTCTATAGTAACTAGCTAGACCCAAGAAACATCTAATATCCAAAGGGGATAGAGGTCTAGCCAACTCTTAACCGCATCCATCTTCTTAGGATATACCTCAATACCCTTTGCGAAAACAATTTGACCAAGAAACACCACATACCTTAACCAAAACTCACATTTACTAAACTTTGCAAAGAGTTGTTAGTACTTGAGGACTTGGAACAACATCCTCAAATGATCGGTATGCTTATCTTGACTCGTTGAGTAAATCAAGATGTCATCGATAAACACAATCACAAACATATCTTGGTACTTTCTAAACACCCCATTTATCAAATCTATAAATGCGGTCGGGGTATTAGTCAATTCAAAGGACAACAACAAAAACTCAAAATGACCATACCAAGTTCGAAAGCTGTTTTTGGAATATCATCATACTTTACCTTCAATTGATAATAACTTGACTAGAGGTAGATCTTAGAGAAGTGTCTTGCTCCTTGTAGTTGATCAATTAAATAATCTATCCGTGGAAAAAGTTATATATTCTTAATGGTTACCTTGTTCAATTTTCGGTAGTCGATACGCATACAAAGTGAATCATCTTTTTTTTAAACAAATAAAATTGGAGCACCCCATGGAGAGATACCCAGTCGGATAAAACCCTTATCTAACAAATCTTTCAATTGCTCTTTAAATTCCTTAAGTTCTATAACAACCATTCATTAAGGAGGAATATAGATAGGTTACGTATCTAGGAGAAAATCAATATTAATGACTATTTCCCTTTAGGGAGGAATTTGGGTCGATCATCAGGAAACACTTCCGAAAACTCATTTACAATGGGGACCTACTCAAGAGTAGGGGTTTCAGAATCCATATCCCTTAACCTCACTAGATGGTATAAGCAACCCTTAGAAATCATTTTTCTAGCTTTCAGACAGGAAACAAACTAACCCTTAGGCATAGAATTTTCTCCTTTCAACTTTAAAATAGGCTAATTTGGAAACTGAAACATGACCACTCGGGTTCTACAATCAACATAATCATAACAAGAATGCAACCAATAATTACGAAGAATGACAACAAAATATTACATATCAAGCTCTACAAGATCAACATGAGTGACTCTATGTGGTAAGGTGAGAGGATGAGTTCCATAGAATCTCTTAGCCACAATTGATTCAGCAATAAGAGTAGAGACATAAAGGGATTAATCAATGCATCCAGAAGAATATCAAACCTCCTAAGCACATATGGCGTTACAAAAGACAAGGTAGCATTGTAATCAATAAAAACATAAACATCAAGATGAAAGGCTTTCAACATACCGGTAACCATATTGGGAGAATCTTCTTGCTCACGATAAGTCTGAAGTGCATAAAATCTATTTTGCTTCTGATTCCCTCTAGAACCGAATGAAGGATTAGGTTGAGCACGTTGACGATTATCTCTTTGATTCTTAGTAACTAAGAGCCAATCCCTTATCTTGTGATCCGTCTTACCACAACCAAAGCATGCATTAGAACTGACTAGACATCTACCTTCGTGTTTCTTTCCACACTTACTATAAGTAGGCAATGAAGATTCACTACCATTTCCTCCTTGATTCCTAGGGTTAGACACCGTATCTTTCTTGAAATTAGGAGGAGCATTGGAGGAACCATGATTGGAAAACCATTGTCATAACTTTGAACGACCATGTCCATCGGACCTTGAATGTGAAAAGTCACCACTACCAGTACTTGCCTTCTTCACCTCCCTAGATCTTTCCTTAAGTTTGTTTGCTTCTATTTGTTGAGCATGAAACATAAGATGATAAATGTACATTTCATTGATAAGCATGGGGGTACAACATTCCTTAACCACAATCTCAGACATACTCGAAACAAACTTACTCATCCTTGCCCTATGATCGACAACCATACTAGAAGCATACCTAGGCAATTGTGTAAACTCCAAAGCATATTCCTTCAAACTCATGCTTCCTTGAAGAAGGTTGATGAACTCAAATACCTTTTCCTCCCTTACCTCAAGGGGAAAGAACCTATCTATCACGACCCAAGGCTAGCCCTTAGACGTAACCTGGAGTACTTTACCCCGAAGGGGTATTATACAAGCCTTTAGCATCATCATTATATAAGACATATTAATAATGCAGAAAAATTTAAATACAATCGAAGTCCAACTTCACTTTTCATAAAAGAAAGTAATAGAAAATCTAGACTGTCTCATTTACCATATAAAACATAGGAATACAAATTTTGGGACTTATCCCTTTACATCAACAAAAGTCTCAACATGAGAAGTACAATAGACACTAAGAAATAGGACATCTCGTCCTCAAACTTGAGGACTCACCACAACTTGGAGATAAGCAATCCAAGTCTTCTTTAAAAGGAGATTGAAAGTCACCTAGTCAGAACCAACACTCATTAAGATGTAGAAGGAATAAGGGGTTAGCACATAATATGTACTAAGTGTGGAAACAAGCATAAAATCCATGAAATATGATAAAAGGGACATTTTATTTAAAAAAATTGCACTTATGAAGTATGGAAACCAACATACATTTTCAATGTCAAAGACAAGCCAAAATCACCTTTATTCTCCTTACATAGTAATATCAACACCTTAGCAAACCCTAAGGAACACTTGTGCAAAATATATGGTTGGCATCCCACAATACCAACCTTAGTAAGCACCCCCTTGAAGCTACCTTGGTCATGCACATCATCTCTAGACCTCATTATAATCATTTGCCACAATTGATGACATAGTCATATACATTAATTGAATACAAGGAAAGTCATTCATAAAAACTATCCATTCAATACACATGCATACATTTGAATCTCATCATGATATAAAGGAACCATCCTACAAGATCCTACTAAGTCTACTTGTGCAATGTGGGAGTGAAGTCCCATACCCCCACTCTTACTAAGTAAGCTCACCAATAAGTCATAGTATACTCCATGTCTCATTCATTATCTTCATTATTATAGGGAAAAGTTGCCATAACCGACATAGACCATGTGAACAACATGGAATCCGGTGTCGTGTAACCCCACATCGAAAGAAGGTGTCCTACTTGCCTAAGGTAGAACTAAATGTATAGCTATAAGGTGGATCCACTAACTAAAGTCCTATGTTGGCACATAGTTATGGGATAGGGAGATTGCTTCTAGAAACCCGACCTATTGCATTGGCCGAGGAGCTTCCATCTCATGAGCTCACTTAGGTGACCCTACCTATTGCATTGGTGGATTCATGTATGGTCCATAGGTCAATCTACAATATGTACATGGCCACTGTAAGTTCCACTTTTGGTATTCAAAATTCCACTAAGTCTATGACTCACCTACGAGACCTACCTATGGCTCGTGCATTGGACAACACACCGTCCTGGTGAACCATATTAAAATACTGAAACCTTGACATTTTGGAAAATTAGAATGGCCAACCACAGTCCCACCTATGATCCATAGTTCGACCTACGGACCGTTGGTGGCTCCGTTTATGCTGGCACCCGAGTGTTTTATTTAGAAAAAACTAAATTTTTCACCTTTGTGAATTCGAGGTGTTACAGTTTTGCCTCCTAAAACTCTGAGGTTCCACATTGCTGGTTTAAAACATGTAAGGAAAAGTCACAAGCATAAGTAATCAAGCAAAAACTTATGGGGATAGCATTAATATTAGAAAATACGATGGTAAGATTGCAACTAAGGAGAAATCAGAGTTGGAGAGTGCAATAAAAGTCTTGTTGGAGAAGGTAATTACAATAATATCTACAAACTCATAAGGAATACCTACTACTAGGATTTGAAGCTTGTTGCTTCAACTTTTATATGTTCTACTTTTGTTGATAGTGTTAGTATATTGCTAGAATAGCTACCACCCTTTCTCTTGACTATTCATTTTATGTTTATTAGGATGTTGAATGCACTCCTATTAGGTTCTTCTACGAAGTAGGAGAATAGGATGTTTGCTCTGTATAATTGATTTTCTCAAGTTACTCAATTGTTTTTACCTTGATCAATATGTTGTTTGAGTTAATCGAATCTGCATTTATGGATTTTCTAATCAAAGTGACATAGCTTGTGTATTGGTAACTCGAGTGATATGCATTCAAGAGCTCCAACCTAAAGTGTCTATGATTGTATTATAGTACTTATGCGAGATTTATCACCCTAATTGCTTTTATCATTGCTTGGCAAACTTGTAAAATGTCTTCTTGACTCCAAACGACCTTGTAAATGACGAAGTATAATTGATATATGCTCATCTTATAGGAATATAGTAGTTTCCTTGGTACTTGTGCTTGATATTCATAACTTCATAAGGTGAAAGCAGTTTTACATTTCTTCTATTTTTGGTTGGTTGGGATAGGGTTGGCTTGGGGGTTGGGGGGGGGGGGAACAAATTCAATTAACCTAAACAACATACTAATCAAAGTAAATGCAACTATATAGTAAATTTAGATAATCAATTGAATAGAACTAGAGCCTTATGCTCCAACTTCATACAAGAACCTAATAGGATGGAATGCAACATCCTAATCAACATAATATGGACAATATACTAACACTGTCAATAAATAGAGAAAACATCATAGTGTAAACACCCAACATGGCATCTTATTTTGCATTGATATGTATGAGTGTTGCTATCATTGTTCTTTCCTTCTTCAGCATGCCTTTTATTGCGGTCTCCAACTCTTATTTCTCCTCAGTCATAATCTTACTGCTGTATTTTTCCAATATTGATGTCATCCCCTTAGGATTATGCTTGATTACTTGTACCTATGACTTGAACATATTGACTTTCAATAGGAAAAGTGCAATCCCAATGTTTGAGGATGGATAACTGACCTAAAAGTTAACATTTGCAAAACCAAAAAGACTAAGCTTTTACTTACTCTATAAAGGCATCTGAATTATCTGAGCCACACTTGTAGACAATATAATCAGTATGTGAGTCAGATAATACTTGCATTTTGATTTTATTTAAATTCCAAAGCATTTTATGTATTTTGATAATTTCATCCTCTATTGGTAATCTTAGGCATATTTATATTCCTAAGTTGTCAATATTTGCCCATGAATTGATTAAATTAAAGAATGATCTTTATTTATTAACTTGATTTTGTTATACTTGGGATGATTATGCACTAATACATGTGATTAGAGGTTTTAGGAATTCTTAAGGAAATTGGAGTCAAATTGAAGAAACGAGATGCACGAAAGGATGAAAAATGGCGAAAGATGAAGGCCCCAGGGCCAGGCACACTGCTAGGCTCGAGGCGCCAAGGGCTAACATTGAGAGCCCTCTTTCAGGCATTTCAGGTGTACTCAGAGGCGCGATGTGCCAAGGGCTAACATTGAGAGCCCTCTTTCAGGTGTACTCAAAGGCGCGATGCGCCAAGGATAGAAGTTCTGAGGTGCCTGCATGACATTTGCTAGGTGCGCCATGCCAAGGTGGAAAGTTCAGAGTTGATTTCCACGCGTGATGGAAGGCACGACACACCAGTGCTTTCCCGACTTTTCCATCTTAAAAAGTGTTAAATAGTATTCCTAATTGTAGTAGGTTTTGTCACCAAGTTTTCCAACTCTTATAAGTAGACCCTTAGGACTCCATAGTTGGGGTTCGACTTTTTATTGGTGTGCAAGAGCAAGTATCAACATTTGTAATAGGTTTTGATCTTCTACTCTTCTATTTTCCAAAAATTGCATGAACAATTGTTTTTTGTGGTTTTCTAATAGCATGAGTGGCTAAACGCCCTAGTTCTTGGGTTGTAGCTATGAATTGATTGTTGATTATTTATGGCTTTTTGAATTAATTCTTGGTTGTCATTATAAGTTACTTCTATATTCTTGTTTTAGTATTTCTCGACTGGCTATCTAGAGATAAATCTATTGTCTAATCTTAAAATTGAGAGAGGAGGGGTTAGATAGACTATAGAATAAGAGAGTTCGGTCGACCCATTTGATTGAGGTGATCAATGTTCAGGAGTGACACCCGAACAAACAACTTGCTTGGTTACAAAAAATGATGAAATATAAATGCTCGCCATTTAGTCTATTTATCCCCGCTCAACGATGTAGTTAGATAGATAACTGGAGTAGGCGACGAGATGTGTGTAACCCGACTCATAAGGCGACGAGAAGTGTGATACATGAGATTCATTGCATGCTGCAGCCCTGAAGTTGTCTCTTACTTGCTTGAAACATCATCTTAAAGTCGTTCAGAATTAGTTACTTTTATCTATTGCATAATTAGTAGTAGTTAACAACCATCACCATCTCTTAAACAGTTACTTTCATTTTTATTTGTAGAACTGTGTGTCAAATATAAGTTGATCATAAGTCTCTTGGGAATGATTACTCGTTTCATTAAGAATCTATATTACTTGGGTGAACACGTACACTTGCGTGTATATTGGGGAGCAATAAGTTTTTGGCGCCGTTGCTAGGGACTTAGAAATTGATATATATTAGATTTTCTTAAGTCTACAATTAGAATATTTAGGTATTAATTACTTTATCTTAGTTTGTTTATTACAGGCAGTGGCTCTCAAGTCTGGCTTGGAAAGGAGAACTTGTCAAACCAGACAACGAACCTGAAAAAGCTTTACGCTGATGAAGGAAAATGGCTAATCAAGGACGTCATAGAGAATTGGGGTTAGGTCTTCAGGAAGAAAATGAGAACAAGAACCAAGACAATGTGAATAACTCAGAGAACTTGAACAACCAACAGGTACCCTCTGTCGTACCTGTAAGACTAGTTTGTGATGTGGCAGTCCCACTCACAACTAATGTCATCTAGTATTAGGAAACCTCCACCGGGGGGTAGATTTGAACTAAAACAGGCCATGGTTCAACTTCTCCACTCTAATGGGCAAATCACTGGTCCCACCCACGAGGATCCCCAAATCCACCTTAGGAACTTTATAGAAATTACTGATACATACATCTCAACTAGAGTCTCACTGAACTATGTGAGGCTGACGTTGTTCCCATACTCATTGTTAGGAGCCGCAATGCGTTGGTTAGATTCTGAGCCACCAAACTCCATCACTACCTAGGATTATCTAGCAAAGAAGTTCTTGAGTTGATTCTTCCCATCAAAGAAAACCACAAAGCTGAGAAGTGAGATATTAAGCTTTAATCAAAACCAGGTAGAGAATATGTACCAAGCATGGGCTCATTTTAAACAAATGTTGAATGTCTGCCTGCACCACATGCAAACTAATGAGGTACTTGCTCACACTTTCTTTGAGGGTTTAGCTTATAATGCACGTGTGCTTTTGAATAGTGTAGCAGGTGGACAAGCCCTAGCAAAAACCTGTGAGGAGTTTTTTGACTTACTCAATAGACTCTCCGAAGGGAACCTAAGGTATGAAGGGGAAATGCTAAGAACCATAACCCAAAGGGCCGTGGGAATTTTAGATGTATATCAAGCCACCGCCATAAATGCCAAATAGGATGCAATGAAACATAATATATCAATGTATTTCAAACAGATGTCTGAAATCAAGAACCGATTAACATGGTACAACAGACATCCAATTGGTGTGGGGTATATGGTAGTGGAGCTCGTGAAACCGAGCAATGTGAGGCACAACCCTATTCCGTAAACTTTTTGGGTAATGCTCAAAGGGGTGAAGGTCAGCAAAACTATGGTAACACTTACAACCCTAGTTGGAGGAACCATTCTAACTTCTCATGGGGGGGTGGGTGGGAGCCAAAACCAAAATCAGGCGCAAGGGGCAAACCAATACCTTTCTCAAGGAGCTGGGCAACAATACCAAAATCCTAGCCAAGGTGCAAATCCTAGTGCACAAAAAGTAGGGATGACCAATAAGGAGCTACTTCAAAAGCTTATGACTAAAATAGGGACTAAATAAATGCTAGAGTAGATAAGAAGGATGAAAACATTAGAAACATCGAAATGTTCCAAATGAGTTTAGAGAAACAAGTTGTGCAAGTAGCCAATTCTCTGAACTTGCGTCTGCAAGGTAGGCTGCCTAGTGATACTGAACCTAACAAAAAATAACTGCATGCGGTAAGTACGAGAAGTGGATTACAATCAGAGGAACTAGCTCCAAAGAAGAGAGATACAGAGGCAGGTACCAAAGAAAAGAAAGTGGAAGAGGTAGTAAAGAGCTCCAATGTTGAGGTACCCATTCCTCAAAAGAAACTACCACCTTCGTTTCCACAAAGGCTCCAAAAGCAGAATAAGGATGAATGCTTTGGTAAGTTTCTCTATCTTCTTAGACAGGTTCACATTAATCTACCTTTGGTTATCATTTTGCAAGGTATCCCAAAGTATGCTAAATACGTTAAGGATATAGTGGCTAACAAGAGGAGGCTCACGGAGTATGAAACTGTAGCACTTACTAAGGAGTGCAGCTCTAGAATCCAAAATAGACTACCCAAAAAGTTAAAAGATTTGGGTAGTTTTATTGTGCAAAATGTTTATGCCTAGGGGTTGTGTGATTTGGGGGCAAGTATAAATCTGATGCCCTTGTCATTGTATCAAAAGCTTAGGTTGGGTAGTCCAAAACAAATCGCTGTCATTCTCCAATTCGCTGATAGATCCATTGCTAGGCCAGAGGGGTGGTAGAGGATGTGTTAGTTCAAGTAGGTTCCTTGATTTTTCTAGTGGATTTTGTGGTCTTAGATATTGAACCTGATTCTGAAGTTCTATTCATTTTAGGATGTTCGTTCTTGGCTATGGGTAGGGCATTGATTGATATAGCAGCTGGTCAATTAACTATAAGGGCACATGATAATATTGAGGTATTCGATGTTTACCACACTTTAAAATTTCCTTCTATCTATGAAGAGTTGTCTGCTATTATTATGGTTGATCACATAGTAGAATTGCAAGAAGTTGTGCCCGAAGATCCCTTAGAGAGAGTGTTAGTAGGTCATGAGGTGGATGTATATACTGAGGCTCAAGAGATAGAAACATGTTTGAATCTAGCCCTTGTTGAGACTCGTAAGCTTCGAGTGGAGTCATTAGATCGTGAGTTAAGTCCCCCACCCAAGCCATCAATAGAAGAAGCTCCCAAGCTGGAACTAAAAACTCTGCTGGCTCACCTAAGGTATGCTTATTTGGGTGCTAATAAAACTTTGCATATTATACTTTCTGTAGATTTGTTTGAAATACAGGTTGATGCGGCATTGAGGATCTTAAAGTGGAGGAAGAAAGAGATTGGATGGCATATGGCTGATATTCATGGGATTAGTCCAGTGTTATGTATGCACAAAATCTACATGGAAGATAATCACAAACCAAGTGCACAACATCAACGTCGGCTATTGATGAAAGAAGTGGTAAGAAAGGAAGTAATAAATTGTCTAGATGCTGGAATTGTGCACTCGATCTCTGATAGTAAGTGGGTAAGTCCGGTGCAGTGTGTTCCCAATAAGGGAGGTATGACTGTGCTAAGGAACGAAAAAATTGAATTGATTCCTACTAGAACAGTGACCGATTGGAGAATTTTTATGGATTACTCTAAACTAAATGATACCACCCGGAAAGATCACTATCCCGTTCCCTTCATTGATCAGATTCTTGACTGACTAGCAAGGCAGGAGCACTATTATTTCTAAGATGGGTATTCCAGTTACAACCAGATCTTGATTGTCCCCGAGGATCAGAAAAAGACCACGTTCACTTGTCCTTATGGTACCTATGCTTTCAAATGTATGTCATTCGTACTTTGAAATACACCGATGACTTTTCAAAGGTGTATGATGGCCATTTTTCATGATATGGTGGAAGACTTTGTAGAGGTGTTCATGGATGATTTATCCTTCTTTGGGAAGTCTTTTGAGGTATGTCTCCGGAATCTTGATAGTGTACTTGCTAGATGTGAGGACACTAACTTAGTGCTAAATTGGGAAAAGTGTCCTTTTTTGGTGAGAGAGGGGATAATGTTAGCTCACAAGTTGTCGAAGTCGGGTTTAGAGGTTGATAAAGCAAAGGTAGAAGTTATTGAGAAATTGCCCCCTCCTATTTCTGTAAAAAGGGTGCTTAGTTTTCTTAGTCATGCAGGTTTTTACCGGCGATTCATCAAGGGTTTTTCCAAGATTACAAAACCTATGTGTAGTCTTTTGGATAAAGAGATGAAGTTTGACTTTGATAAGATGTGCTTGAATGTTTTTGAGATGTTGAAGAGGAACTTAATTGAGGCTCCTATCTTAATTTCTCCTGATTGGAAATTACCATTTGAACTCATGTGTGATGCAAGCGACATAGCAGTGGGTGCAGTGTTGGGACAACAAAAGAATAAAGTGTTCCACTCGATCTATTATGCAAGCAAGACCCTTAACTCTACAAAAGCTAATTACACAATGACTGAGATACTAAAGATATTATTTTTACTGACCATGTAGCTACTAGGTTCCTATTCAACAAAAAGGATGCTAAACCAAGGCTGTTTCAATGGATATTGCTTCTCCAAGAATTTGACCTTTAGATTAAGGATAGGAAAGGTACTGAAAATCAAATCGCTGATCACTTGTCTAGGTTGGAGGATTTTTTCCATGTGAATGAAGGTGAGAAAATCTGGGAAGAGTTTCCGAATGAACAATTGATGGTATTAGATATGTCTCAAGTGCCATGGTATGAAGACATTGTGAATCTGATAGTAAGTGGAGATTACCCTCCGGATGCAACAACCCAACAAAAGAAAAAGCTCAATCATGATGCTAAGTTCTTTATCTAGGATGAACCATTCTTTTTAAAGTAAGGTGTGGATCGGGTGGTGAGAAGATGCATTCCATAATATGAGGTTCAAAATGTGCTCGAAAGTTGTCATGCTAGCCCATATGAAGGACACCATGGAGGAGAGTGGACGACGCACAAGGTACTACAATCTGGTTTCTTTTAGCCCTTATTATTTAAAGATTCTATTGCTTTTGTGAAGGGCTGTGATAAATGCCAAAGGTTGGGTACTATTTCAAGAAGATATGAGATGCCACTAAGTAATATTTTGGAGGTGGAAATTTTTGATGTGTGGGGTATTGACTTTATAGTTCCCTTCCCTCCATCGAATGGAAACCAATACATCCTTGTGGCTATGGATTATCTGAGTAAATGGGTTGAGGCTATCGCTCTTCCTTTGAATGATTCAAGGATGGTGATAAAGTTCATCAAGAAGCACATCTTCACTCTCTTTGGCACTCCAAGAGCAATCATAAGTGATGGAGGTAAGCACTTCATTAACCATCTAGTTAAAAATCTTCTTGCTAAGTATGGTATTTGGCATAAGGTTTCTATAACTTATCATCTTTAAACGGGTGGCCAAGTGGAAGTTTCGAATAAAGTGGTGAAGTAAATTTTACAGAAAATGATGAATGTGCAGAGGAAAGATTGGTCTAAGAAGTTAGATGATGTGTTGTGGGCATATAGGACTGCTTATCAGACACCCATAGGGACTTCTCCCTATTACATAGTGTTTGTTAAAGCATATCATCTTTCGGTGGAATTAAAAAACCATGCTTATTGGGCAATTAAGAGGTTGAACTTGGACCCCGAGCTGGCCAGTAGAAAGAGAGTGAATCAATTGCATGAACTTGAGGAGTTTAGGCTCCACGCATATGAGAATGCCAAGCTTTACAAAGAAAAGATGAAGAGGTTGCATGACAAACACATAGTTACTTGTACTTTCACTCCGGGAGAAAAAGGTACTACTCGTTAACTCTAGATTGAGGTTATTCCCCTGAAAACTAAGGTTTAAATGGAGTGGTCCTTTCGAAGTGGTAAGAATGACACAACATAAGGCAGTTGAAATTAAAGGTGAGACTGGCCCTATGTTTTTGGTAAATAGGCAAAGAGTGAAACACTAATTTGTGTGGATTCGAATTGTGATCGGGAGGCTCTTGAGCTAAATGATGAATGATCTAAGCTGTGTCATGCCGCAATGTTAAATCAAACGCTAAACGGGAGGCAACCCGTGAACAATATGTAATTGATAGGTAGTTCATTTTTGAATTTTGATTTTTGTTTTAGTGTAGTTTCAATTCTTAGACTATAGGAAGCATGTTTATTTTTTAGTTTTAGCTAGATATGATTTTTCATCAGTTGTAACTTAGTTTGTAATAGTGAAAAAATAATAATAACTGAAGTCAGGCGCACTGGCATGATAATTTAGAGCAGTCTTTGGGGAGCTACACTGGCGCATCGCCCTTCCACCGCGCCCCAACCCAGCACTCACCTGAAGCTAGGCACACTGGCAGGCGTGTCTGGCCTTGTTATTATGCAACACTTTTGGGGTGCTAAACTAGCACGTTGCCCCTCTAGCGTGCCTCACCCATTTTTGTTGAAATAGAAGTGGGTTTTGATTCGATCCAAGCCCAAACCACTACCCTTAAAACCTCCAAATCCCAAATTCATCTCCTATTCCTGATATTTCAACCGACCCACCCCTAATTCCTCCCAACTTCTTCTTCTTCCATTCTTCTTCTTCCCTCCCTCTTCAAATTCCTCCATTAACACCCACCAAAACCTTTTACCCCCAAACTAACCTTTCTTCTTCCATATCTCCCTATAAAGTCCCACTTTCCCCCATTCCACCTTTCTACATTTCCTCTATCACATCAAATTTTCTATTTCTCTTCTTCTCCCACTCCCACTGCCATCCAACCCCCTTGTCTTTACTTCAACTTTTCTTCTTAAGAGATACTAATGGCACCAAAAGCCAAAAATGTGGTGGGTTCTAAGCAGACTAGGAAGGGTGAAGCATCCGGGTCCGCTATTGGCCGAGAACTAGCGCGCAAATTTGGTGAAAAGGCAATTGAGAGGTATCATTTGGAGTGTTTTGACTTTCAGTAAGAGGCTAAGTATATGGACAATGAGTACGTCAATGAGGTAAGATTGCAGTCCTAATTTCCTATTATTTATCAGACTGTGATTGAGTTGGGGTTGAGGTTTATTTTTGAACATCCGGGAGATTGTAATTTGTCCTTAGTTCGTGAGTTCTATGCAAATTGGCTCACTGAAACTAAGTATAAAATTACGCCTATTCAGGGTAAGGATGTGAAATTTTCAGCTAAAATATTGAATGAGTTTTTGGGAACCTCGAACTGTGATGCCGATATTTCAATAGGTTGAAAGACAAAACCCCATATAGACATATTCGACATACATTATGTGGGGTAGAGTCAACGGCTAGGTAGGATCATAGTAAGGATACCGAGAGGCATTCGACCTCCAATTCGCTAATTTTAATTAGTTGCTCAGGTGTGGTTAAAAATAGTATGTAGTGTGTTGTTGCCCACTAAACATCTGAGAGAGGTAACGATGGATAGGGTGGTTCTGGTCTATATGCTGATGAAGGGAATGCCCATTAATGTTGGGGCAATTCTGAGGTAAAATATGATGAAGTTTCAAAATATTTTGAGGTGGAGGTTTTGTTAACGGGGGTTGATAACCCATTTTCTGAGGGCCCAAGGTATTGAGGAAGAAGCGGTGGACCTAACTATTGCTTTCCACCCCGATTTGATGGGCAAGATAGTTGATGTCACTAGGACAAAGGCATTGGACACGTCCCATGGACCTCTCTTGTCAGCCCAAGAGTGACAAGCTCGTGATGATAGTGTTATGGCTAGAATGTTTGGGATGGCGGAATTGCAGCTGCGGATAGGTGGACGTCTGGTCACTGATGATGAGATGGAGGCCCTGGCGGATTGCTACCCATTGACTGAGAGTGCAGCATTTCTATGCAAGACTGGTCCTTCTTTTCTTGAGCCTCTGGATGATGATGAGGCTACTACTGATGAGGAGATGGATGAGGACGATGATGATGTTGATGAGGAGGCGAATACCTTGATGGTTTTTGATGGTGGAGACAATGAGTCCTAGAGGCCCGAGGGAGTACTCCTATCTCTATACTTTGTTTTAATTGTGCATTGAGGATAGTGCTTATTTTTAAGTGTGGGGTGGGTAATATGTCTCTTTTGTATATAGTTGTTTACTGCTTTATCGAGTCTAGTGTTAGTTTTAGGTTAGTTTAGTTAAATTTTTTAATTTTCATGTTGGGTTCCTCAGTGTTTGTTTTCTGTACTTTTACTGAGGATAGTCCCTATGAACCGACTAAGACTAGTTTTACTTCCTTATTGTGTCTTAGAGTCGTCATAAGAGTGATAGTTCCCAATGATGGATGGATGATGACCGTCTTAAGGGAAAATGAGTCACATAGAGGAGTAGGATTGAGAAACCAACCTTGGTCTTTTGAATCTATGTCCGAAAAAGTTAGCCAAACGTCATGGATTGAAACAGTAAGAGTTAAGCATATTTTCTACTTGTTTGAAGTAATTATTAGTAGTTCAATTAACGTCAAAGTTTAGTAATAATTTCAAGTTGTATTTAATACAATACTATATTCTTTATGACACATAAAATGTATGACAAGAAAATACTAACGAGTATTCTAACTATCATGTTATGATATTGCTTAGTATTTAATTTAGAGTTATAAGTTAGTAGCATATAAATAACATAACAATATAAACTTGAAACATATTGATTTTTATGCCTAATAAAGTATCATAATAATACCTAAAGCAAGTTATATATGCAGTAATTAAAATGCAGATCAAAGATTTATGCAAGTCCTATTACAGATGTTATAAACACATAAATTTATACCCGACTCTAAAAGAAAATTGATTAACTTTTAGGAAAAAAAGATAATCCCTAATTAAGTAGGTCTCAATTGGCTAGAGACTTGTGCTGATAACATGTTGTAAAATGAGAGCAAAATATAATAATACTAAACAAGAACGGAAGACAAAGGCTAATGGAAAGTGCAGAGTAGAGAGTATTATTTTATCTCTTCAAGTGTATTTTACAAGGCTGAAAAATTGTTCTTTTATAGGATTTAGAAATCACCCGTTTACATCCTTTAACCAAATACATTAGAACAACTTTAATAAATACAATAAATATATACATTACATTAGGGATAAACTAAGAGAGACATCCACAATTAAATGGATTTGTAACAAAAGGTTAGATTATCAAAATGTCCATTAAAAATTGTAGGACATTTATACCCTTAAGTCATGAACAATTTTCTTCAATACTAGATGAAGAAGAAAGCTTGTTTGTGGCTTCTCAGGTAGAAAACACAGCCAATAAATCCTCATGGTTCATAGATAGTGGATGTACGAGTCATATGCCACACAATGAGCTCTTGTTTCACACACTTGAAAACTCATTCAAAGCTAATGTTAGGATGGGAAATGGTGAAATAGTTGATGTACATGGAAAGGGTTCAGTTTTACTTTCAGACTACACAAGGTACAAAGTTAATACATGATGTGTTGTATGTTCCCTATTTAGCATGTAACTTGTTCAATTTGGCTCAAATGATGTCTAAAGGCTATTCTGTATTTTTTAAGGGCAAACATTATTTGATCCTTGACTATGAAGATAGTTTGATTGTTAAAGTAGAAATGGTGGATAAAACTTTTCCTTTAGATGGGAAGTTTGATAGTGCAAATTTTGCACTTAAGGATGAGTCATGTTTGTAGCAAAAAAGATATGGTCATTTTAACTATGCTAATTTAAAGTCTATGTATAAAAAGGGCTTGACTAAGGATTTACATGAGATTTCACTATCTAAAGAAGTTTGTGAGTCATTTCAGATGGGTAAGGTACATGGGAAATCATTTTGTAAAAATGCTACCCGGAGGGCAACTGAAAAACTTGAACTAGTTCACACTGATGTGTGTGGACCTATGCGGACATCATCTTTGGGACACAATAAATATTTTCTTCTCTTTATTGATGACTTAACAAGGATGACTTGGGTGTACTTTCTGAGTAACAAGTCTCAAGTATTTTCCATTTTCAAGAAATTTAGAGCTTTTGCGAAAAGACAGAGTGGTTGTAAGCTAAATGTTTTGAGGTCAAACAATGGTGGTGTATACACTTCAAAATGAGTTCAATAAGTATTGTGAAGATATGGGAATTGATCACAAGTTGACATTAAGTTATTCACCCGAACAAAATAGAGTCTCGGAGAGGAAGAACAGAACAATAGTTGAAATGGCTAGTTGCTTGTTGCTGGAAAAGAAACTGCCACAAAGCTTTTGGGCAGAAGCTATTCATACTTCAGAGTATTTGTTAAACAGGCTGCCAATAAAATTTATGGATGAAAAGACTCCTATTGATGCATGAAGTGGAATACAACCATCTACCAAGCATCTAAAAGTTTTTGGTTCAATATGCTATTCTCATGTTCCTTCTGTCAAAAGAAGCAAACTTGAACCAAAAGGTGACTTGGGGATCTTTATTGGTTATTCATCACAAGCCAAGGGTTATAGAGTTTTTAACTTGCAAACAAAAAATATTTCAAGCCGAAGAGATGTAGTCGTGGATGAGAATGCTTATTGAAACTAGGATAAGGAGCAAACTGAGAAACATAATGCAGTTTTTTAGAACTTGAGTCTGCTACCTAAAATCCAATCATTTGGGTCTAAACCTCTAGAAGAAGACGAAGAATCAGACAGGGAATCCTTACTTGATTCGCCAATCTTGAAGACAAGGTCCCTTTCTGAGATATATGAAAGATGCAATGTTGCAATCTTGGAACTATATAGTTATCAAGAAGCATCAAGACATGAAGTTTGGATTAAAGCTATGAAGGAGGAGATTGATATGATAGAAAAGAATGATACTTGTAAGTTGGTTGATAAACCCAAAAACAGAAATGTGATCAGGGTGAAGTGGGTTTATAGAACCAAACTTAATCCAGATAGCTCAGTTTATAAATACAAAACAAGGCTTGTTGTGAAAGGTTATGCAGGTTGCATGTCTGGATTATGGAGACACGTTTGCACCTGTTGCACGACATGATACTATAAGGCTGCTATTTGCTTTGGCAGTTCAGTCAAATTTGAAGCTGTATCATTTGGATGTGAAATTGGAATTCTTAAATGGATTATTGCGGGAAGAGATTTATATTGATCAACCAGAAGGCTTTCAAGTTTCAGGAATGGAGGATAAAGTATACCGACTTCATAAGGCATTGAATGGATTAAAGTAGGCTCCTCGAGCATGGTATGGTAAGATTGATGATCATCTCATTCATTGTGGCGTCAAGAGAAGTGAAAATGAAGCCATTTTATATGTGAAGAAGGCTAAAAGAGGAGATGTGTTTGTGGCGTCACTCTATGTTGATTATCTTCTGGTAATAGGAAGCAATGAAGCTATGGTGAATCAGTTCATGTAAGAAATAGAGACTAAGTTTGAAATGTCAGATTTGGGTGAAATGAGTTACTTTTAGGGAGTGGAGATTCATCAAGCTACTGATGGAATCTTCATTTTTCAAAGAAAATATGCATGAGATATTCTTAAAAGGTTCAAGATAGAGAGGTGCAAGCCTATATCGACCCCACTGGTTCACAATGAAAAGATTTTGAATTTTGAAGGAGGTGACAGGGCTGATTCAACAGTTTATAGAAGTTTGATTGGTAGTATGTTGTATTTGAGAGCAACAAACGTTGCTAAACAAACGTTGAGATATATCAAAGGAACTACTGATTATGGTATTTGGTTTAAAGAAAACAGCAAATGCAACTGATGGGTTACTCAGATAGTTATTGGGTTGGAAGCGTTGATGATATATAAGCACTTCTGGATATGCTTTTACACTTGGTTCAGGCATGTTCTCATGGAATTCAAAGAAGCAAGAGATGGTAGCTCAATCTTCCGTAGAAGCAGAATACATCGCCACTGTTGGTGCAACTAATCAGGCTTTATGGTTAAGAAAGATTCTACGTGATCAGGATAAAAATGGCATTGAAGCTACTGTCATTACGATTGGCAACAAGTCATCAATATCTATGGCCAAAAATCTAGTGCAACATGGTCATAGCAAGCATATAAATATGAAGTTTCACACTATCAAACAAGTTGAGAAGGATGACAAAGTTAAACTTGTTCATTACAACTCAGATCAGCAGATTGCAAACATCATGACCAAGGCTCTTCCTAAGGGGAAATTTGAAGTTCTAAGGGCTAAGTTGGGAGTGTCCAAGAAAAATATCAAGTAGAAGTGTTAGAAAATAAGATATTTCTAGATGGTTTTTTGTTTAATGGTTCTTTTCAAATATTATGTTTAGAATGTAAAGGAAAGGTAGTCATTGTTTTATGAAATATGTTTTGTAAGAAAGTCAATAATGGTGGGATATGTATGGTCCTCTACTTACTTTGGAAAAGCTTATGTAGACATATGTGTGTATGCTTTTTGAAATCTGATCTATGAATGAAAAGAACTGTTGTTGAACTAAGTCCTTTCTTCTTGCTAATTTCTAATACTAGCAAAAGTCACAAGAAAAAGTAATCAAGCAAAAGCCGATGGGGATGGCATCAATATCAGAAAAATGCAACAGTAAGATTGCGACTAAGGATAAATCAGAGCTGGAGAGTGCAATAAAAGTGTTGCTGGAAAAGGTAAGTACAATGATGTCAACAAACCCATAAGGGATACCTGCTGCTAGGATGTGAAGCTGGGAGCTTCAAATTTGATATGTTCTAGTTTTGTTGATAGTGTTGTATATTTTTCATTTTATGTTTATTAGGATGTTGAATTCACTCCTATAAGGTCCGTCTATGAAGTAGGAGCATAGGATGTTAGCTCTGTATAATTTATTTTCTCAAGTTACTATACAACTACATTTACTTTGATCAATATGTTACTGTTAATTGAATCTGCATTTATGGATATTCTAATCAAAGTGACAAAGCTTGTTTACTGGTAACTCAAGTGATATGGATTCGAGAGTGGCAACTTAAAGTGTCTATGATGGTATTATAGTACTTGTGTGGGATTCATCATCCTAATAGATTTTATTATTGTTTGGAAAACTTGTAGAATATCCTCTTTACTCCAAAAGGCCGTGTAATTGACTATCTATAATTGATATATGGTCATTTTCTAGTAATATAGTAGTTTAGTCAATATTTGTGCATGATATTCATAAATTCATAAGGTGGAAGGATTTTTACATTTCTTCTAGTTCTGGTTGGTTGGGATTAGGTGTGCTTAGGGGTCAGGGGCTGCCGATTCAGTTAAATTAAACAATATAATGATCAAAGTAAATGAAATAACATAGTAACTTGAGAAAATCCATTAAACAGAGCTAGAGTCCTATGCTCTAACTTCATACAAGAGCCTAATATAAGTGCATTTAGCATCCTAATTGACATAAGATGGACAATATACTAACACTACAAATAAAAAGAGAAAACATCAAAGTGGAAGAAACCAACTTGGCATCCTATTATGCATGATGTCTATGAGTTTGTTTGTATCATTGTACTTTCCTCCGCTAGTAAGCCTATTATCGAACTTTCCAACTATGATTTCTCCTTAATCATATTTGTAATGTTATATTTTTATATGATTGATGTCATCCCTTAAGATTTTACTTAATTACTTGTACCTGTGACTTTCCCTTATTTACTTTCAATAGGAAAAGTTAAATCTCAAAGGTTGAGGATGGATAAGTGAGCTTAAAGTTAACATTTGCGAAACCCAAATGACTTTGCTTTACTGACTCTCTAAAGGAATCTAAATAATCGGAACCACACTTGTAGACAACATGATTATTGTTTGAATCTGATAATACTTTTGTTTCAATTTTATTTAGATTCCCAAACTTGTTATGTTTTTGGATAATTTCATCCTCTGATGGAAATAAAAAAAAGATTGAAAATGACACAATCAAAATCACTGATGGTGTTTTTCTACCATCTTCCTTAACTATTATTTTTTCACTAGAAAGCACTAATGCTTCATTCAGTTTAGTCTTTCCTTCTTCGAATGTGAAGAAACAAGGTCTAGTGATTTAATATTACTATGGGATATTACATTTTTAAATTTTAGACATTTTCTCTTCTTTCCTGATTTTATTGATGTATATTGATTGAGTTTATGGGGACTTGATCCTTTAGTTGTTTAATTAAAACCATCTTACTACTATTTTATATTATAACTTGGTTATAGAAAATGATGATTGGGTTAAGTTTTAAGTTGGTAGTTGGTTTTCTCACTAGAGGGTGAGTGTGGGTGCCACTCACAATGGTATGGGTCGTGACACATTCGGAAGGGAAATGGAAGCTGATAGCTATGGACTTCACTGTAGGCTTGACATATACTTTTAAGAGTTTTTATGTTATTTGGATCATCATGGATTTATTGACCAAGTGTGCTCACTTTTTGTTGGTTTAGAATTCCTAGAGTTCAAAGAGGCTAACTTATATCTACTTTTTTGGAAGATTACCCATTTTCATGGGTGCTAATGTCTATCATTTTAGATTGTGGTAGTCAGTTCACTTACTATGTCTGAAGGTCTATTCAGAGAGAATTGGGCACCCAAGCTGAGATGAATTGGTGAAGTGGCTTATGAGTTCGCCTTACCTCTGGCTCTTTTAGGTGTTCACCCTATTTTTCATGTCTCTATGTTGACGAGGTATGTTCTAGATGAGTCTCAAATATACTTCAGTAAGATTGGTTCAGCATGTTGAGTCCTTGGATTTTAAGGAGGAGCTAGTGTTATTCTTTACAGGCTGGTTAGGAAGTTCAGGTCTAAATAATTCCCATAGATGAAGGTTTAGTGGAGGCAACATCTTGTTTAGGAGGCTACTTGGGAGGCCAAGCTTGAAATTGGACCCAATATCCTCACTTTTTCAACCCTTCATGTACTTCATTCTCTTTTACTTTCGAGGATGGAAGTCCTTTTAGTAGTGGACGTTGTAAAGACCCTTGCGGTCATTTTATTGCATTTGCTTATTTTAATTATTTTGCCTTTTGTGTAGCATTTATGTTATGCCGGGATTGTAGGCACATTTTCTAAGGCAGTCGGTCTAGTTTTTGTGGACGTTTTTCGCTTTATGGAAGTTTTAAGTTGAAAGAGTTAACTTTGGTCAATATCCAAAGAATCTAATATTGTATGTGATCTTCGTTAGTGCCATCAATTCTGGAAGGTCTATTTGGGCTAGTAGCATGGTTGGCTCGGGTTCCTAGGCCTTCGGCATGACTTTGAGCCATTATGGGAGAAACTTGGCAAATGTTTGACTTCGGTCAACATTCTTGGTAAATGTTTTTGGATAAAAATTATTTTAGTTCTATTAGCTTTAAAATGCCAAGTTTGTTCTAGAATGACCTTTGGTTTGGATTCCAAGGTGATCGGAATGGGTTTGTGGTGGTTTGGATTCCAAGGTGATCGGGATGGGCTGGTGGTGTTTTGCATTTTGTTGGTTTTTGTTGTTTTTGTGCTGGTGTTAACTTGGGTCAAAATTTTAATGAGACATCCTCCGTTGATTGTCTCTTCAATTGTGTTAAGTCCCAAATGTCTGTTTAAGTGGGGTAGCATAGTTAATTTGTATATTTGGGGTTCCAAATGAATTTTGAGCCCCCATCATAGATATTTCTTAAATCCAAAGTGCATCTTATGTAGCCCTGACGAGTGAATCATGTACTACAGATTCACAGACTAGGTACATGATATCCATATATTCCAACAGTATATGCATCAATCAACCTAACTTCAGTATTCGTGGAAAAGGTCCCGCGTTCCCAAAGGGTCTCTCAAGTTGACCTCTGCGTTCATTGATCAGGTCCTGTATTGATGAAGGCAAGTGAATGAAAGTTATAAATTTTAGACACAAACTCAGCATACATTTTCTTAAAACATCAAGTCCTTGGGATGATTTTGGAGCTTGATTCATGAAGGAAATTAGTGGAAAATTGGGGGAAATTGTCAGTTGATTGCATGGAAACATATTGTGGGTCGTTAGTAATCTATTAAACTCATAAGTTCAGTTATTTTCTCTCTTAATTTCTTCAATATTGATAATACTTGAGTTTAAACTTAATGGGACTATTTTGAGCTTACTAGTGCTTGGATTGTGCGTCTTTTCGGGGCCCAAGTTCCTTGATCTAGATGAGACCTTGTGAGTAGAGTAAAAATTAATAGTCCACGTACGGGTCCAATGATCCTATTTTGACCTAATTTTTGGGTCCAAATTCTTTAATTGAAAATTAGGTATCATTTTTCTTGGTTTTTTGACATTTTTGACACTATTTTAATAGTGTGGCCTCGTTTTGGAGGCCCTTAGAAAAATGAAAGATCAAGAATAGAGGTTCAGGTGCAGTTTCAGCCATGAGGTAGGTTATGGTACATTCTTTTTTACTTGGATTAATTAGAATATCTGTATGTTTAGTAGTATTCATCGTCAAGAAGGCTTTAGTCTAAGGCTTTAGGTTAGCATGATCCTTAGACTATACTTTTGGCTATTGGTTAGTAGCTTAGTATATAGTCGAAAAGCTTAATTATGGTTGATCCTTAGTCTTGATTGATGTTATTGAATCCTTAGAATGATTCGAGGAGGTTGGAACTTAGGTTTATTCATATTGTTTAACTTAGTATGGTTTAATGACCACAACCTACCATGAGTGGCACCCACACTAACCCTTGGTAGGAGAACAAACTAATTACTACCATACAATCCATAGAACAATTAAAATAACCAATTTATAAATCAAGACAAGCTTTTATAACTCCAAAATCAACTTTGCAACAAAACTTTCACGCTATGAGCCTACACCCCGGACGTGGCAGCACTTGAGAACCATAGCTGGTCCCAAGAGAACCCTTGGCCTAGCTTAGTTACTCAGAAGAAGACTTTACTCAAGATAGATATACTTTAAAAGAAAAACTAAACTGCTCAATAAATAACATTCACTGCCAAAGTGGCAACTCAAGTCTCAACTTAACTAAAAAGGGAAAGTAAAGAATCATGAACTAACATCGCTAACTATGTGTATGAAGCCTCTAAAAAACTGAGATGGACGTCGGGAAAAAACCCACCACATCCTCATGAACTAAAATACTGAAAGTAATAAAAAGGGTCCTTCGAAAAGCTAGGAGGCTCACCAACTGACTCTGAGTGCTCAGCTAGATCAACGAGGCACTAGCTGCTGATCCTGGTTACTTGAGTCTACATCATAATAAGACGCAGGACAACTAGCATCAATACATTGAATGTATGAGTATGCGATTTGGTATGCCAAACACAATTTAATCTTGAAAAGAATTTGAAAGAAACACTTACCTTGGCTCTACTCAACTCCTGAATAACTAAACTCAATATAAAGCAATAAAACACATGCAATATATAAAAATCCTTTAAAACAGTAGAAAATAACTTAGTCCGTTAAAGAAAATTCAATAAAAAACTCAACTTTACTCATATAATAAAGTAATATAGTTTTTGTGGGAATTTCTCTAACCGACAACCACCACTTTGAGCCTAAGTAGTGATATAACGTCTTGCCCATTCTGCCAGAATTGTCCTATACGTTGTCGTCGTATAAAACACTTAACTAAGTGGATCCACTATTCTATGCTATAAGCATCTTAAGGAGTCATCTAAAAAGTATAATCCTTTACTACCCATGATGGCTACATGGTTTATGGAGACGTGAGTTACCTGAACTCAAACTCATCCCAATATCGGTGCTCAATACTACTCCCAAAATATACTTAGCTCGTATGTTTGTAAAAACAAAACTTTTTCTTCGGTTTGAGACAATTACTCAAAACCTTAGCTTAAAAGCTTTCTTGGAAATCTCAGTTTCCTTTCTTGCTCAAATGTGAAAAATTTTTAACTCTTGGGAATACTTAGTTCCCATACAATCTTTGAAGAATGAACTTTAATCTTACTCTTTACTGAAAACTAGCTCAAAAGCTCTTTTGGAAATCAAGGTTTCCTTTCTTCTTTAAATGTGAAAACATTTACTCTTTAGGAATACATAGTCCCGATATACTCTTTTAAGAAATTAACTTAAAACTTTACTGTTGACTCAACTAAAAACTCAAGTCTTAAAACAAAGTTAAAGCATTTGTAAAAGACTTTTAGAAGACTCTATGAACTTCTCTTGACTTGACTCTCGACTTCTCTTAAGTTGACTCTTAACTTCTCTTGACTTGAAATTCTTTTGACCTGATATGAAAGACTCATATACCTCGTAGGGATCACCTTGACGAAATCAACTAGTCTAGCTTCAAGAACTTGACGATTCCTTGCTCCTTCTCCTCTTTTCTTTTCTTCTTTTCTCTTCTCTCAAAACCCTAACTTGTTTCTCAAAAGCGTAAAATGAATCCAATAAGTTTAGACCCCAACTTAATTACTTAAAAAGAAATTAATTAATTGGGTGGTGAAAAGACCATAATGCCCTTCTAAAATCCGGACTGGACTTTCCCTATTTGAACAACCCAACTTCAAATGGGCATAACTTACTCATACGAACTCGGAATCACGCAAACTCTGTGGCGTTGGAAATATTATTCCAAAATCTTTCCTAACATATCTGGAAACAGACCTAACTCATCCTGATCTAGGAGTTATGGTCACTTGAAGTTGACCAAAAACTCTAACTTAACCAATTTTCCAGATTTTTATTATTTCCAAAAATCACTCTTTCTAATTCTAGCTCTTTCTAGTTCTTTCAATTTGGGAGATGCTACAATATCTCCCCCTTGGGAATATTCGTCCTTGAATGAGATTACTCTTAGTAGGCTAAGGGTGTAACACTAACATTCAGCTCAAACACCCAATAAGCAATGAAATTACAACATGCTAATCTTATAAATAAAAGCCAAGAAAAGGATTTATACCTTAATTTGGAACTTCTCCGGACTCGAAGAGATGAGGATATCTCTTTTTTCATATCTTCCTCAGCTTCCCAAGTAGCTTCCTCAACAAATTGGTTCCTCTAAAGGACTTTGATTGATGCTACTTCTTTTGTTCTCAACTTGCGAACTTGGCGATCTAGAATTTGAACCGCAATCTCCTTACGAGATAAGCTATCATTGATACCAATATCTTCAGTTGGTATAATAAGTGAAGGATCTCCCATGGACTTCTTCAACATTGAAATGTGAAATACCGGATGAACCGATGCTAACTCTTGTGGTAGCTCTAACTCATAAGCTACCTTTCCAACCCTCTTTGATATCCGATTAGGACTAATATACAGGGGCTAAGCTTTCCTTTCTTACCAAATCTCATAACACCTTTCATGGTTGAAACCTTCAATTAAACTCAATCATCTACTTCAAACTCTAACTCTTTTCTGATAACATCAGTGTAGGATTTCTGATGACTTTGCGCTATTTTCAACCTTTCTTGAATTACTTTCACTTTCTCCATAGCTTGATGAACTAAGTATGGTTCTATTAACCCAGCTTCACCAACTTCAAACCATCCAATAGGAGATCTGCATCTTCTCCCATAAAGAGTTTCGTAAGGAGCCATCTAGATGCTAGGATGGTAACTATTGTTGTAAGCAACTCAATGAGAGGTAGGTGATCATCCCAATTACCCTTGAAATCAATCACACAATGCACCTTAATACCTCAAAAAACTATCTCCCCCTTGTTCAAAAGCCATCACTTTTTGCTTATGAACACTTGCCTTTAATTCAAGCAATAAAGGATCTTGATCTTGCATTTCTTTTACTTCTGACAGTAATGATGATTCAGCCCCATTCATCACCACTACTCCTCCGTCTGTGGAATCTATTAGTCGAACTCCTAGCCGTACAAGTCTATGCACCTCTTTTGCTTACTCTTTCTTATCTACCTCGAAATGGGCGGTACTACCTATAGACAACCTGCTCAAGGCATCAGCAACAACATTATCCTTACCTGGGTGATAAAGAATACTAATGTCATAATATTTGAGTAATTCTAACCACCTCCTTTGTCTAAGATTTAGCTCTTTCTGAGTAAACACATACAGAAGACTCTTGTGATCCGTGAACACATCCACATGAACACCATAAAGATAATGGCGCCATATTTTTGCAAAGCAAATACTATGGCAACCAACTCTAGATCATGGGTTGGGTAATTCTTCTAATGAGCATTAAATTGTATGGAGGCATAAGCTATACCTTTGCCATTCTGCATAAACACACAACCCAAAAAAACTTTGGATGCATCATAATATACAACAAAGCCCTGCTACCTTCTAATAAGGTCAACACTGGGGTAGTAGTCAACCTTTTTTTTTTCAATTCCTGAAAGCTTTTCTCACAAGCTTCAAACCATTGAAACTTCATTATTTTCTAAGTCAACTTGTTCAAAAGGGATGTAATAGGTGATAACCCCTCTATAGACCTTCTATAATAGTTATCCAAACCCAAGAAACTCCTAATATCAGTTGGAGATATCTTTTGGGTATCAACTCTAATTCCATCACCAGAAACTATGTGGCCCTACAACGCCACAGACTCAAGCCAAAACTCACATTTAGAAAACTTAACATATAACTCCTTATCTTTCAAAGTCTGAAGAACTATTCTGAGATGGCTAACATGATCTTCTTCATTCCATGAATAGGTTAGTATGTCATCAATGAAGACAATAACAAACATATCTAAATAATGTTTGAAAACTCTATTCATAAGGTCCATGAATGCTACAAACACATTGGACAAACAAAAGGACATGACCAAAAACTCATAATGACCATAACGGGTCCTGAAAGCTGTCTTTGGAATGTCACATTCCCTCACTCTTAACTGATGGTAGCTTGATCTGAAGTCTATCTTAGAGAAACAAGTAGCACCCTAAAGCTGATCGAAAAGATCATCAATTCTCGAAAGAGGATACTTGTTCTTGATGGTAACCTTGTTCAACTGACGATAATCTATACACATTCAAAGGGAACCATCTTTCTTTCTCACAAATAAGACCGGAGAGCCCCAAGGTGAGATACTTGGTCGAATGAAACCTTTCTCTAAAATATCTTTCAACTGCTTTTTTAACTCTTTCAACTCTGTGGTGCCATTCTATATGGAAAAATAGAGATAGGACGAGTATCAAGAAATATGTATATGCCGAAGTCTATTTCCCTCTCTGGAGGGACTCCGGGAAGATCATTAGGAAAGACTTTTGGAAACTCTTTTACTACTGAAACTAACTGAATAGGAGGTATCTCAACACTAGAGTCATTAGCTCAGATTAAGTGATAGACACACCACTTGGAAACAAACTTTCTCGCCTTAAGATACGAAATAAAACAACCCTTATGCACTGCTGAACTGCTCTTCAACTCTATAACTGGTTCATTGGAAACTGGAACTTGACTACTCGAGTTCTGTAATCTATTGATGCATAACAAGCATTAAGCCAGTCCATACCTAGAATGACATCAAAATCTACCATGTATAACTCAACTAAATCAGCCATAGTACTCTTGTGATTGACGAAAATGGAACAATCACGAGAGACTCTCTGCTAGAATAAACTCACCAACAGGTGTAAAAACACTAAAGGGCTCAAGAAGTTGCTTAGGAAGAACATCAAAATTGAAGAATTGGATCATACTAGTGATAACATCTGACGAATCCTCTCTCTCGGAGACTAGTGAAAGGATAAAAACGGTTTCCTTCTCCATCTGTCCTTGAAGTAGCTCATTTAGATGCAACTCTATCTGGTGGAGCAACTAATAAATATTGGGCTCTAATGCCCCTATTACCATTACTCTGTCTGTTCTTAGGACACTCTCTCATAAAATGACCGTTCTGGCCACACTTAAAGCAAATAGTGGAGCCATCACGACACACCCCTGAGTAGCTCCTACCACACTTAGCACATGCAGAAGTCTTAGTACCCCCTTGTTCCTTACTACCATGCGAATGCGCAGGTCTAGCTCTGAAGTTCTGAGAATTTTGACTATTGTACTCACATTTGTTCCTTGGTATAGGTGCACTAGCAGATGATGGAGCAGATACTTTTTGCCTATGTTGGAAAGAAGATTGGTTTGACAGATGAGGCAACCCAACAATGAATAAACTCATCCTGCTCCTTATGTCAGCAACCATCTTTTTGCTTCTCTTAGCTCACGAAGAAAGAAATGTCTCATAATGGCACTCTCCAAACAATCCAACTCATAATCGATTATGTGCAAGCATGAGTTAGAAAGAAACCTTTTAGAGATAAAACTCTAATACACGAAATGAGTATGAAAGAAGTGAAGGAATTTCCTCAATGTTGCAACCTTCTAATTATAGATGTGGCACGTTTCACACCGATAACTAGGACTCTACAGACACGACTTCATAGACTCCCTAGGACTATTGAAACCTGGCTCTAATACCAAGTTTTCCACGCCCCAAGCCTACACCCTAGACATGGATGGCATTTGAGAACCATTGTTGGCGCCAAGTAAACCCTTGGCCTGGCTTACTAACTCAGCAAAAGACTTTACTCAAGATAGATATATTTTAAAATAAAAACTAAACCGCTCAATAAATAACTTAGAATGTAATAATTAACATTCACTGCCAAAGTGGCAACTCAAGTCTCAACTTAACTGAAAAGGGAATGTAAAGAATCATGAACTAACATCACTAACTCTGTCTATGAAGCCTCTAAACAACTAAGATGGATGTTGGGACAAAACCCATGACATCCTAATGATCAAAAATATTGAAAGCAATAAAAAGGGTCCTCCAAAAAGCTAGGAGGCTCACCAACTGACTTTGAGTGTTCAACTGGATCAATGAGGAGGTGGATGTTGATCCTGGTTACGTCAGTCTGCATCATAATAAGATGAAGGCCAATTGGCATCAGTACATTGAATGTACGAGTATGCGAGTTGGAATTGCTAAACATAACTTAAGCTTGAAAAGAATCTGAAAGAAACACTTACCTTGGCTCTACTCAACTCCTGAATAACTTAACTCAATATGAAGTAATAAAACACATACAATATGTAGAAAGCCTTTAGAATAGTAGAAAAAAACTTTGTTCTTTAAAGAAAATGCAATAACAAACTCAATTTTACTCATATAATAAAGTAACATAGTTTTTGTGGGAGTTTCTCTAACCGACAACCACTACTCTGAGCCTAAGTGGTGATACAACGTCTTGCCCACACTGTCAAAACTGTCCTATACATTGTCATCATATAGAACACTTAACTAAGTGGATCCACTTGTCTATGCTAAAAGCATCTTAAGGAGTCATCTAAAAAGTATGATCCTTTACTACCCATGATGGCTACATGGTTTATGGAGACGTGAGTTATCTGAACTCAAACTCATCCCAATATCGGTGCTCAATACTACTCCCAAAATATATTTAGCTCATATGTTTGTAAAAACAAAACTTTTTCTTTGGTTTGAGATAATTACTCAAAACCTTAGCTTAAAAGCTCTCGTGGAAATCTCAGTTTCCTTTCTTGCTCAAATGTGAAAAATTTTAACTCTTGAGAATACTTAGTTCCTGTACAATCTTTGAAGAATGAACTTTACTCTTACTCTTTACTGAAAACTACCTTAAAAGCTCTTTTGGAAATCAAGGTTTCCTTTCTACTTTAAATGTGAATACATTTACTCTTTGGGAATACATATTCCCGATATACTCTTTCGAAGAAATGAACTTAAAACTTTATTTTTACTCAACTCAAAACTCAAGTCTTAAAACAAAGTTAAAACATTTGTAAAAGACTTTTGGAAGACTCTATGAACTTCTCTTGACTTGACTCTTAACTTTCCTTGAATTGAATTTGGATTCAAGGTTTGTTATTTGTGATAGGAAAGATCTCATGATGTTTTGGTATGATTTTAGATAGCTAAGCATGAGAAAAGATCAAAAAATCACTATATGAGAATAGGTCCACGACGCGGAGATGTATTTAAATTTTGGTCACAAAAATATTTTTTGAGGCAGAACGGTCTGTGACCACTTCGTGACGCGAGGATGAATTTTGTGAAACTGGGGAGTAGATCCGCGACGCTGCCTGGGGCACCAAATTTGCCCGAATTTTTCCTTCTTTCATTTTCCAGTCCCAATTCATCTAAACTCGACAATTTTTCTCAATTTTTCTTTAGATTCAGATACCAGCATATGTACCCATGAACCTAACTCAAAACAAAAGATCTAAGAAACTTCTCAATTCAACCTAATTCATGAATGAAAAACAAATTCAAGAACATCATTCAAGATTCATCAACTTTCAACTTTCTAGAACGAACTTTGCTGAAATAAACATGATTGGCGCGAGGATGAACGAATCCAATGCTATGAAAGACTCACATCCTCTTTTCTTCTCTTATTTTCTCTTCTCTCAAAACCCTAACTTGTTTCTCAAAAGCATAAACTAAATCCAATCAGTTTAGACCCCAACTTAATTACCAAAAAAAAATAATAATAATAATTGGGTGGTAAAAAACCATAATGTTCTTCTAAAATCTGGATTGGACTTTCCTTATTTGAACATCCCAACTTCGAATGGGCATAAATCACTCATACGAACTCAGATTCGTGCAAACTCGGTGGCATTGAAAAGATTGTTCCAAGATATTTCCTACGATATTTGAAAATACACCTAACTCATCTTGAACTAGGAGTTAGGGACGTTTGAAGTTGACCAAAAGCTCAAACTTAACTTAACCAATTTTCCAGATTTTTATTGTTTCCAAAAGTCACTCTTTCTAATTTTAGCTCTTTCTAGTTCTTTCAATTTGCGAGATGTTACAAAAACAAAGTTTAAAACTTTGCTAAATTCACCCCCTAGAAATTGAATGTCATCTACCAAAACTATAATTGTTTAGAATAAGGGATGCAACCTCGAAAACCCAACTAAACATAAGTCTAAAAAACCTAAGTTCGAAAGATGAACTAAGAAGATAAGTCGGAATATATTGTGACCCCGAAGAAGTAACTAAATCTTGAATTCAAATTTTACTCATCTCATAGTAGAGGTCTAGTAGGAGCAACCTGAATATGCCATGTAATCAATAAAGAAAGAGAAAGTGTGGTATCAGTACACAACCACCATGTATTCATAGGATCATCAGCTAGTTGCAATTAGGTGAAATATGAACAAAAAACTACAACTTACTAAAATAGATAATATATAATTAAATCACAGTTATAGCATAACCCAAACTCTGAGTCCCCGCCTTGAGTTGATATGCTTATAAAAAATGAACAATCATAGCACAACTCAACCAGGTATTCTCATGGAACCCACACACAAATCATTAGTGTACCGACATGGTACCGAAGCGAACCATTTATGGACATTCTCGTACCATATATGGTACCCAAGCCAACCATTAGTATATACCATGCGTGGTATATGAGACAACCATGTGAATATTCTTTACCGTGCATAGTACCAGATCAACCATCAAACACACATCACAATCACAACCACAATGAATAACACTTACACTTGTACACTCAAGTAAATACATTTATTGCATATGATTGACAACATTGAACATTCCAAATCATACTCTTTACTTTTACATAATCATGTATCATGCATGTAATACTAATGAAGCACTATACAAGAAAATATAAGTTCGACGGAAAAACAAACAACCATCGCCTACCTTGAATCAAGCCTTGGAAGCTCTACTCTTTTTTATGAATATTGGCTTGTTCCTAGTCTAAAACAATAACAAATTATACAATCAATGAATAATGACCTATAAATAGTCAGATTATAATCAAATCCTAACTCCATGTGATTCCTATGTGTAACGACCCGCTGGATCGTTTTGAGCACTAGAATTGTTTTGAATCTTTCCGTAAAATTTAAATTAGAAATTTTGAACGATTAGTTTAACTAAAGTTATTTAAATGAAGAATAGTTAATTTAGTTGGTGGTTAATAGCCCAAGTCCATAATTTATTTAATATCAGTTGACCCATATATTAATATTAAAATAAATTAGAAGGTTTTAATACTTTTTTTTAGATCACAATAGAGGGAAAATAAAAATATAAAAGAATACATAAGGAACGAAAACCGCCGCTCGGGTAAATCAAATGTTCATCCAAATTTCTACTTTCCATATGAATTGGTTGCTATCCTAAGGTTGAATGACACAATCTATTTTATTATGTTGTTGTTGAGGATTAAAAAAGAAGCAAAGATTGAAAAGTAAAATGGGTTGTTACTGCAACTATAATAATTGTCAATTTTTTTGAGTTAAATTTATGACTAATAACAACAAAACAATTTTAGGGAAAATTTAGTCCAATCAGTGGTTAATAATTGATGGGGAATGAATTATAGTAGTATAGGGTGTATGATATTAAGCTTTGTAAATTGTTGTTATTCCATAAATCGATATGTTATGCCCGAGTGTTTCTCCAGATTCTTTTTTTATATTATCATATTATTCAAGTTTTGATATATTAAGATTAATATTATGTGTATTTTATTATGTGAATATCCTTAGATTTTTAGGTATTTGGAGGAATTAAGACTTAACCCTAGGCTTGAAATTTTAGGAAAATATGAAACTTAGCATATTAATTGGTATCAAGATTAGGAACTTGATGATAAATTCATGCTTTATAGTTTATATATTATTTTATTTAGTTTTACTAATATCAAGTTATATCCTTATGAGCCTAGATTCAACTTTTGGGTGATCTTTGGGGTTCGGGGTGGAGGTATAGTAAGATAGGTGTCTCTGAACTCGTTTACTTATGAGAAATGCACATGTGATAGATGGTGAACATCTTGAAGCTTTACACAAGGGAAAGGAAAAATCTTGAGGATTTGTGGCACATGTTCAACATTCGAGGTATGTTAAGACTTTCTAGACTTCGTTAAGGGACGTTTTCTAATTAAAGATTAAAATTGGAATAAACAATGGGTAAGGGCGAAAGATGGGAGTCTCGTACCAATGGTGTGACAGGCACTGGTACGAGTACCAGTGTTATTAAAGGGAAAATTTATTACTATAATATGATAGCTTATAATTCGAGAATGCCAAATCATATATGCATTAGTTGATGTATTTAATTAATTGATTTCTTTTGTTTGGTAGTGTTTCTTTATTGAACCTGTATAATTGTGATAATTTATATTATTATATGTCATCGCAACATTTGATTTATTGAGATGTTGCATTATCCCTTTTTTTTTATTGATATCATATTATGCACATGCATTGACATGAGACTGAGTGTGAGTAAAGGTCTACCACCTGGAGATCATCCGTGTTGAAATAGAGTTATGATATAATTTGGGCACGTGGAGATCGTTCGTGTGAAAATTGTTTGATTTTATGATAGTGCATTGAGATCGTCTGCACAGACATGTGGAGATCGTCCGTGTCGATATATGGACCTCACGAGTCCCCCATGGGTCATGAACTGTCGATGTATTTTCGAGGAGTATCATGTATATACGGTTGGGATACTACTAGGCATTTGATGCATATTATTTCATGGTGTCACATTGCATCGCTTTACATCTTTCATTTTTGTTTGAGTATGTGCTTATTTGATTTTGAACATTACGTGACATTGATTACCCATATTGATGGAAACTTGGTTGATAAGTACAATGTGGACTTGTACAATGAAAGAATTATTTTATTATATACTTCTGTCACTACTTTGTCATTGTCGTTCTTTGAGATATACTGGTACAAGTGGTTTTGTACTCATACTACACTTGCTACACTCTTTCATGGTGCAGGGCGCATTTCTTGGAGCTTGAGTCTGAGTTTGCATTAACTTGGAGTTGTGTTGGGCTGCTTGGATATTTTGCAGCCCATACCTGCATCTATGTCTATTTATTAGGTTATGTTGGTATTCTTATAGGATATTTCTTATGTTTAGACTTATTAAATAATTGGAGACTTGTATTGATTTTAGAAGCTCTTGTACTTATGACACTAAATCTTGGGGTGTTATCTCAATTTTCTGCATTTTATTATGAAGGACTTAGTATTTGAGATATTGTGTGCTACTTACCTTTTTATAGTTTAAGTTTAATTGGATAAATTATTGGGTAGGCTTACCTATCGGTTGGGAACATAGGTGTCATCATGACTTGTAATTTAGGGTCGTGACAAGTTGGTATCAGAGCCCTAGGTTCATCGGTCTCACGAGTACAAGAGTTGAGTCTAGTAGAGTCTTGCGGATAGGTGTAGAGACGTCAGTTACTTATCTATGAGAGGCTATGAGATTTTAGGATACTTCTATTCTTTCATTCCTTATCATTCGTGTGGTTCGATTTAAGGTCAAAATTTCTTTGTCTCATTCTCTCACCAATTGTGAGGAGACACTTTTAAATTCGACCTCAGTAGTAGAGGATGATGTTATGAGGTATAGTATGAATGTTGTGTGGTTTGCAAATAACTTAGTAAGGAGCGTTGTGATTTTAAAGAATGAATGACGAGGTTGGAATTAGTAAAAAGAGTTTGGTTGAGGTGTGATTTAGACAGGGATATTTGAACTTCATTTGAATATATTAAGACAATTTTATGACCCGTATTTACCATAAGTGAATAATTAATGAAATGGTATAATGTTGATATCTTAAAGAGAAATGTAAGAGTAGGAAGATCAATTGATCAAATAAGAGAATAATGATTATGGTAAGTCTATGAGGAGAAGTTGAGTTCGGGAAAAGACAAAAAAAAAATGTGATAACTTCTAATGACGTTTGAGAACATAAGACTTGTTATAAGATTTGTATAACATATTTACTTTTTATACTTTAGAATAGAGGTATACTAAATATAATTGAATAGTTTAAGTTGGATGGCATGATGACCACATTGATATTCATTTGATAGAAGTCACAGAGTGGGTAAGTCTAGTACATCAAGAGATTATAAAAGGCCAAATTGAATATTAGTTAGCGAGGACATTTAAATAGAGGGTTAATGATAAATAGTGATAAATTCATATTGTGAGGAGCCTTCCAAATAATTGAGAATCAGTACTATTAATTGGAAAAATAAAATAGGGGAGAATGATTCTTTAGTTAAAGGATGTTGGAAGGGATACTTGAATAAAGCTATATGAGGACATCTATAAAGACGTATGCATAGTAGTTATGAATGGATATATAGATCATAGACCAATACAGTGGTGATTGGAAATATTACATTAGTAAATAACTAACTGCATTGGGGTAACTAAGGTTGTTCAAAGTATCGTTCAATATGTTCTTGGTTGACTACATTTTCATTTTTAGTGTGGATCTACTTCATTTTACGAGTACGTACCTTATTTTGGATTGAAACATGTTTTGTGACTCTTCTCTTATGTCTATACATATTACTACACTTGTATATGGTTCTTAGTGGTAGATCGATTACATCATGAAGTGGCAGGAAACTCTTAGTACTTATCTGAGAATGATATATTCAATTGTGAAGTCTCAACAACTAAAAGGATAAAGTGGTGCATCATCTATCAGACTTATGCATGTGATACTAGTGTCCGTAATTCTCTTTTAGAATTGGTTCTGGTGATAAAAGAGTTCTTGAAAATGATTCAACTGATCGTGATATTGAATTTAGAATTGGCGTAGAGCTGGACACTTGACCTATTTCTATTGGTTCTTATGAGAATGCTCCAATGGAATTAAAATCACAATAACAAGACTTCTTGAGTTAGAGATTTATTAGATCAAGTTCTTTATGGGTTATTTCGATCGTACTTGGATTTCTTTATTATCATCTTTGTCAATGATATATTGGTATACTTCCATGGTAGGGAGGATTACGAGCATCATTTGAGGATTGTTCTTTAAAATTTGAAGAAGATTAAGATTTATGCAAAAATAAATAAATTATTGTGTGTTTTGATTAGTTTAGTGACATATATGGATCATGTAGTGTTTAAGAAAGGTATTGTGATGGATTTCGTGGAGATTAAGGCCGTTCATAATTGAGACAAACATGTATTCATTATCGAGATTTAGAGTTTCTTAAGCCTTGTTGGTTATTATCAATGGTGTTCTCGTTCATTGCATCTGTATTGACTAGATTGACCTAGAAGTAAATGGCTTTTAAGTGGTTTGATGTGTGTGAGCTGAGCTTCCTAAAGCTCAAAACTTTATTTACTACTACTCCAATTTTGAATTTATCCATGTAGGGAGATGATTTTATCGTTTAGTGTGATGCTTCTTGGATGTGTATGGGTTGGGTATCACTGTAGAAAGAGAAGTGATAGCTTATTCTTCGAGACAGTTGGAAATTCATGAGAAGAACTATTCTACTTATAACTTGGACTAGGCGGTTGTGGTATCACATTAGAATTTTAGAGACGTTTTCTTTATAGTGTGTAGTGAGAGGTATTTCAGTATATATTCAATAACAGAAATCTAGATTTAAGACAATGGAGATGGTTAGAGTTTCTCAAGGACTATGGAATGACTATTGTTTATCGTTTTGGGAAAGTGAATGTGATAGTAGATGCCTTAAGTTGAAAATCGTTGAGTATGGGTAGTCTACCTTTGTTACATGCGGGGGAGTGTCCTTTGGCTATGAATGTCCAATCCTTATCCAATAATTTTATGAGACTTGATACTTTAAAACCTAGTAAAGTTTTGGCTTACATGGAGGTGAGGTAATCCTTATTGAACCAAATTAGGGTTTGATAGTTTGGTAACGCTAATTTGTGTAAGATTTGAGACAACATGTTACAAGGAGAAGCCAAGGAGGAAATTCTTGATGGTGAGGGAGTTTGAGGATAAGTGGTCACATGTGTATTTCTCTGCCATGTGATTTGATCAGGCAATCATGGAAGAGGCCAATAGTTTGAGGTACTTTATTTATTTGGGATACTAAGATATATCGTGACTTGAGGCAACATTATCATTGATATCATTTGAAGAGTGACATAGTTGGAATTGTATCTCGTGTTTGAATTGTTAGTAAGTGAAGTATGAACACCAAAACCTTAAGGTATGACTTATATGATGTTTTATACTAGATTTGAAGTGGGACAAATTTGTTGGATTTGGTAGTAGGGTTTCCATGTACCTTGTGTAAGTTTGATGCAATATGGTTTATAATGGATCGATTGACCAAGTGTACATATTTCATATCAATTCAGATTACTTATATTTTGGATAATTTAGCCTAGATCTACATTCGAGAGATAGTTCGCTTGTATGAGATGTCTTTTCAGATGATTTCTTCCAGGTACATAATTAACATCTCATTTCTAGAGGTCTATGCAAAAGAAATTGGGTACTCAGGTGGATCTCAGTATATCCTTGCACACTCAGACTAATAGTCAGTCTGAACAAACTATTGAGGTCCTTAAGAACATATTGCGGGTGTGTGGGATCAACTTTGGCTGTTATTGGGAACAGATTTTTGCTTTTAGTGGAGTTTCATACAACAATGGTTATCGTTCGAGTATTGAGTTGGCATCATTCGAGGCATTGTATGGTATGAGAGGTTGATCTCTAGTTGATTGGTTTGATACATTTGCGGTTAGGCTGTGGGATAGAGATCTGATTAGAGAGTCTCTGGATAAGGTTAAGTTAATTGAGGTTAGGCTTCTCATGACTAAGAGTAAACAAAAGAGGTATGCAGATCAAAATGTTCACAATTTGGAGTTTTGGTGCTGATGAAGTATCATCAGGATGGTGCTCATGTGATTCAATCCAATTCAAGGTTATTTGATCAGATTTGACTTTTGAGGAAGTGTTGATAACCTTATTGGATAGGAAAATTTGAAACTGAGGTCGAAAGAAATTATTTCAGTCAAGGTTCAATGGAAACATAATCCCAATGAACAGGTTACTTGGGAGTACGATTCGAACATATAGACTAGATATCCCTAATTTTTTTAGCGTTCATGTACCTCCTATTCTTTTACCGTTCTAGGATGAATGTTTATTTTAATGGTAGACGATGTAATTATCTGCTGGATCATTTTGAGCACTAGAATTGTTTTGACACTTTTCGTAAAATTTAAATCAAAAATTTTGAACTATTTGTTTAACTAAGGTTATTTAAATGAAGCATAATTAATTGAGTTGGTGGTTAATGGGCCCAATCCATAATTTATTTAATATCAGTTGACCCATCTATTAATATTAAAATAAGTTAAAAGGGTTTAATACTTTTTTTTAGATCACAAATAGAGGGAAAATAAAAAATAGAAGAATGCGCAAGGAACGAAAACCGCCGCTCAAGTACAAGTGTTCATCGAAATTTCTACTTTCCATATGAATTGGTTGCTATCCTAAAGGTTGAATGACATAACCTATTTTATTATGTTGTTGTTGAGGAAAAAAAAGAAGCAAAGATTGAAAAGTGAAATGGGTAGGTACTGCAACCTATAGTAATTGCCAATTGTTTTGAGTTAAATTTATGACTAAAAACGACAAAACAATTTTAGGGAAAATTTAGTCCAATCAGTGGTTAATAATTGATGGGGAAAGAATTATAGTAGTATAGGGTGTATGGAATTAAGCTTTGTAAATTGTTGTTTCTCCATAAATTGATATGTCATGCCTGAGTGTTTCTCCATATTCTTTTTTTATATTATTATATTATTCAAGTTTTGATATATTAAGTGTGCTATTATGTGTATTGTATTAGGTGAATATCATTAGATTTTTAGGTATTTGGAGGAATTAACATTTAACCCTAGGCTTGAAATTTTAGGAAAATATGAAACTTGGCATATTAATTGGTATCAAGATTAGGAACTTGATGATAAATTCATGCTTTATAGTTTATATATTATTTTATTTAGTTTTACTAAGATCAAGTTATATCCTTATGAGCCTAGATCCAACTTTTGGGTGATCATTGGGATTCGGGGTGGAGGTATAGCAATATAGGTGTCTATGAACTCGTTTACTTATGAATAATGCATATGTGATAGATGGCGAACGTCTTGAAGCTTTACAAAAGGGAAAGGCAAAATCTTGAGGATTTGTGGCACATGTTCAACATTCGAGGTATGTTAAGACTTTCTAGACTTCGTTGAGGGACATTTTCTAATTAAAGATTAAAAATGGAATAAACAATAGGTAAGGGCGAAAGATGGGAGTCTCATACCAATGGTGTGACGCGCATTGGTGTAGCATCTCGCAAATTGAAAGAACTAGAAAGAGCTAGAATTAGAAAGAGTGATTTTTGGAAATAATAAAATCTGGAAAATTGGTTAAGCTAAGTTTGAGTTTTTTATTCAACTTCAAATGACCATAACTCCTAGCTCAAGATAAGTTAGGTGTGTTTCCAGATATCGTAGGAAATGTCTTGGAATAATCTTTCCAACGCCATCGATTTTGCACAATTTCGAGTTCGTATGGCTCAGTTATGCCCATTGTATGTTGGGTTGTTCAAATAAGGAAAGTCCAATCCAGCTTTTAGAAGGGCATTATGGTCTTTCCACCACCCAGTTAAGTTAATTCGTTTTTAGCAATTAAATTGGGGTCAAAACTAAATTGGTTCAGTTTAGACAAATTGGAAATTTACGCTAGGGTTTTTGGAGAAAGAACGCTAGAGGAGAAAAAAGGAGAAAGAGCAAAACTTGTCATTCTTTAAGGTTTAGATTGTGGAATTCGACAAGGGTTGATCCCTAAAGAGGTATGTGAGTCTTTCATAGCATTGGGTTCGTTCACCCATGCTCCAATCATGTTTATTTCAGCAAAGTTTGTTCTAGAAAGTTAAAAGTTGATTAATCTTGAATGGTATTCTTGAAATTGGCCTTCATTTTTGAGTTAGCTTGAGATTGAGGAGTTCCTTGAGGTTAAAATGTTTGTTCCTTGAGTTGTTTGAGTTATATTCTTGTTTATACATGTTGGGTATTTGAATCTAAAGAAAAATTGAGAAGAATAGTCTAGTTTGGCCGAATTGGGACTGGAAAACGATAGAAGGAAAAAGTCGGGCAAATTTGGTGCCCTAGGCTGCGTCGCAGACCACCCCTCAGTTTCGAAAAATTTATCCTCGCATCGCGAAGCGGTCACGGACAGTTCTGCCTCAAAAAGTATTTTTGCGACCAAAATTTAAATACCTCTCCGCATCGTGGATCCATCCTCAGATAGTGATTTTTTGATCTTTTCTCATGTTTAGCTATATAAAATCATTCCTAAACATTATGAGATCTTTCCTATTACAAATCACAATCCTTGAATCCATAATTCAATTCAAGGAAAGTTGAGAGTCAAGTCAAGTGAAGTTAAGAGTCAAGTCAAGAGAAGTTCATTAAAGTTTTCCAAAAGTCTTTTACAAATGTTTTAACTTTATTTTAAGACTTGAGTTTTTAGTTGAGTAAAGAGTAAAGTTTAAAGTTCATTTCTTCAAAAGATTATATGGGGACTATATATTTCCAAAGAGTTTAAATGTTTTCACATTTGAGCAAGAAAGGAAACTTTGATTTTCAAAAGAGCCTTTGAGCTAGTTTTTCAGTAAAGAGCCAGCCTTTGAGCTAGTTTTTCAATTAAAGAGTAAATGCTTTCACAATTAAGCAAGAGAGCAAACTGAGATTTTCAAGATAGCATTTGAGCTAAGTTTTGAGCAATTATCTCAAACTAGACAAAGAAGTTATGTTTTGAAACATAGAGAGCTAGTATATTTTGGGAGTAATATTGAGCACCGATATAGGGGAGAGTTCCGAAAACTCCAAGCCGCCATAAACAAATATAGCCACCATGGGTAGAAAATGGTCATACTTTTTAGATGATTCCTTAGTGTTTTTTAGCATAGACTAGTGGATCCACTTAGTAGTTCAGGTTCTATACTCATGGCAAGGTGTAGGACTACCCTGGCAGCGTGAGGCAAAATACTGTGTCATCACGGTATCTCTTAAGTGATGGTTGTCGGTTAGAGAAACTCCCACAACAGTATTTTGTATTTTTATATACATCAGAGATATTTGTATTTTCATAAACAAACAAAGTTTATATTGTATCTTTGCATACATACAGAGTTATTATTATATTTCTAAATACACAGAATTGAAAACCATCCTTTAAAGCATTTTCTTTATACTGCATTTATTTGCACTACTTTATATTGAAATGAGTTCAATTAAATTGAGTTTAGTTGAGCCAGATAAGTTATTTAGTTCCTTTCAAGCTTTTGTTTTGTTTAGCATTCAACTCGCATACTCGTACATTTAATGAACTAATGCCAATTGGCCTGCATCGTCTTATGATTCAAACACAGGTAATTAGGATCAGCATCCAGCGCCTCGTTGATCCAGTTGAGCACTCAGAGTCAGTTGATAAGCCTTTTATCTTTACGAAGGATCCATTTTATTGCTTTCAGTATTTTAGTTCATTAGGAGGCCGTGGGTCTTATTTCGACGTCCATCTCAGTTGTTTAGAGGCTTTATAGACAGAGTTAGTGATGTTAGTTCATGAGTGTTTACTTTCCCTTTTCAGTTAAAGTTGAGACTTGAGTTGCCACTTTGGCAGTGAATGTTATTTATTACATTCTAAGTTGTTTATTGAGCAGTTCAGTTTATTCTTTTAAAGTATATTTATCTTGAGTAAAGTTTTCCACTAAGTAAGTAAGCCAGTCCACGGGTTCACTTGGGGCAATAATGGTTCTCAAGTGCTAGCCAAGTCTAGGGTATAGGGTCTAGGCGTGACAAAATTGGTATCAGAACCAGAGTTCAACAGTCCTAGGGAGTCAATGAAGTCGTGTCTATAGAGTCCTAGTTATCTGTGTGAAGCGTGTCACATCTATAATTAGGAGGCTGCAACATTTAGGAATTTCCTTCACTTTTTTCATACTCATTTCATGCGATAGTGTTCATCTCTATACAGTTTCTTTCTAACTCGTGCTTGCACATAACCGATTGCGAGTTTGACTATTTTGAGAGTGCTTTCATGGGGTGTTTCTTTCCCCGTGAGCTAAGAGAAGCAAAGAGGTGGTTGCCAACATGAGAAGCGGGATGAGTTTATTCATTGTTGGGTTGCCTCGTCTGTCCCATAAGGAAAGTAAGGCAGCCATGCTTATAAGTGACATGGGCATAGCAAGGCTGATGATCCATGTGCAACAAGTTGAGGAGGATAAGATAGAAATGAGTTTATGAATAAGAGAGCAAAGACAAGGAATGAGTCCGAGCAGCAGAAGAGTAATGTTAACCAATCATTCTTCCAATAGAAACAAAAGGGACTTACTCCATTATCTGTTGGTGCACCTGCACCAAGAAACGAATGTGAGTACAATAGTCATAATTTGAAGAACTTTAGAATTAGACCTGCACATTCGCAAGGTAGTAAGGCACAAGGGGGTACTAAGACTCCTGTATGTGCTAAGTGTGGTAGGAGCCACTCAAGGGTGTGTCGTGATGGCTCCATTAGTTACTTTCAAGTATGGTTAGAACGGTCAGTTTATGAGAGAGTGTAATAGGGGCAATAGAGCCTAGTCTTCTTCAGTTGCTCAACCAGATAGAGCTGTATCTAGATGAACTACTTCAAGGCCAGGCAGAGAAGGAAACCATCTTTATGTTGTCACTAGTAGCTGAGTGTAAGAGGATTGGACAGATGTTGTCACTGGTAGATCCAAGTATTCAATTTTGATGTTCTTCCTGAGCAACTTCTTGAGCCTTCAGTGTTTCTACACCTGATGGCATGAGTATTCTTTATCATCTAGGTAAGGCTAATGTTGTTGTTGATGCTTTGATCAGGTTGTCTATGGGTAGTACCGCTCATGTTGAGGAAGAAAAGAGAGAGTTAGCGAAAGATATGCATACACTTGCACGCTTGGGAGTCCGACTGATGGATTCCACAGAAGGAGGAGTACTAGTGATGAATAGGGCTGAATCATCATTAGTGCCAGAAGTAAAATAGAAGCAAGACCAAGATCCTTTATTGCTTGAGTTAAAGGCAAGTGTTCATAACCAAAAAGTGATGACTTTTGAACAAAAGGAGATAGTGTTTTGAGGTGTCAAGGTGGATTGTGTGATTGATTTCAAGGGTAATTGGGATGATCACCTATCTCTTATTGAGTTGCCTACAACAATAGTTACCACTCTAGCATCCAAATGGCTCTTTATGAAGCTATTTATGGGGGAAGATTCAAATCTACTATTGGATGGTTTGATGTTGGTGAAGTAAGGTTGATAGAACCAGATTTAGTTCATCAAGCTATGGAGAAAGTGAAAGTGATTCAAAAGAGATAGCATTATAAGTTCTTTGGAGGAACCAATTTATTGATAAAGCTACCTGGGAAGCTAATGAAGATATGAAGAAGAGAGATCTACATCTCTTCGAATCCGAAGAAGTTCCAAATTTAGGGTACTAATCCTTTTCTTGGCTTTTATTTATAAGATTAGCATGTTGTAATTGCATTGCTTGTTGGGTGTTTGAGTTGAATGCTAACTATTACACCCTTAGCCTAATAAGAGTAATCTCATTCAAGGATGAATAGTCCCAAGGGGGAGATATTGTACCATCTCACAAATTGAAAGAACTAGAAAGAGCTAGAATTAGAAAGAGTGATTTTTGAAAATAATAAAAATCTAGAAAATTGGTTAAGCTAAGTTTTAGTTTTTTGTTAACTTCAAACGACCAAAACTCCTAGCTCATGATGAGTTAGGTGTGTTTCCAGATATCATAGGAAAGATCTTGGATAATCTTTCTAACGCCACCGAGTTTGCACACTTCCGAGTTTGTATGAGTGAGTTATGCCCATTGGAAGTTGGGTTGTTTAAATACGGAAAGTCCAATCTAGATTTTAGAAGGGCATTATGGTCTTTTCACCACTAAACTAAGTTGATTCGTTTTTAGCAATTAAATTGGGGTATAAACTGAATTGGTTCAGTTTAGACAAATTGGAAATTTACTCTTGAGTTTTTGGAGAAAGAACGCTAGAGGAGAAAAGAGGAGAAAGAGCAAAGTTCGTCGTTCTTGAAGGTTTAGATTGTGGTATTCGACAAGGGTTGATCCCCAAAGAGGTATGTGAGTCTTTCATAGTGTTGGGTTCGTTCACCCACACTCCAATCATGTTTATTTCAGCAATGCTTTTTCTAGAAAGTTGAAAGTTCATTAATCTTGAATGGTGTTCTTGAAATTAGCCTTCGTTCTTGAGTTAGGTTGAGATTAAGGAGTTCTTTGAGGTTCAAATGTTGTTTCCTTGAGTTGTTTGAGTTAGATTTTTGTGTATACACACTGGGTATCTGAATATAAAGAAAAATTGAGAAGAATAGTCAAATTTGGGTGAATTGGGACTGGAAAACGAAAGAAGAAAAAAGTTGGGAAAATCTGGTGGCCCAGGCAGCGTTGTGGACCTGCCCCATAGTTTTGAAAAATTTATCCTCGCGGAACGAAGTGGTCATGGACCGTTCTGCCTCAAAATGTATTTTCGTGACCAAAATTTAAATACCTCTCCGTATCACGGACCCATCCTCAGACAGTGATTTTTTTATCTTCTCTCATGTTTAGTTATCTAAAATCATTCCTAAACATCACAAGATCTTTCCTATCACAAATCACAATCCTTGAATCCATAATTCAATTCAAGGGAAGTTAAGAGTCAAGTCAAGTGAAGTTAAGATTCAAGTCAAGAGAAGTTAAGAGTCAAGTCAAGAGAAGCTCAGTAAAGTTTTCCAACAGTCTTTTACAAATGTTTTAACTTTGTTTTAAGACTTAAGTTTAGAGTTGAGTAAAGAGTAAAGTTTGAAGTTCATTTATTCAAAAAAGTATATGAGCACTATGTATTCCCAAAGAATTTAAAATGTTTTCACATTTGAGCAATAAAAGGAAACTTTGATTTTCAAAAGAGCCTTTGAGCTAGTGTTTCAGAGCCTTTGAGCGAGTTTTTCAATTAAAGAGTAAATGCTTTCACAATTAAACAAGAGAGGAAACTGAGATTTCCAAGATAGCTTTTGAGCTAAGTTTTGAGAAATTATCTCAAACAAGAGAAAGAAGTTATGTTTTTAAACATAAAGAGCTAGTATATTTTGGGAGTAGTATTGAGCACCGATATGGGGGAGAGTTCAGAAAACTCCGAGCCGCCATAAACCATGGGTAGAAAAGGGTCATACTTTTTAGATTATTCCTTAGTGCTTTTTAGCATAGAATAGTGGATGAACTTAGTAGTTCAGGTTCTATACTCATGGCAAGATATATGACGGCCCTGGCAGCATAAGGCAAAACGTTGTATCAACACGATAGCTCTTAAGTGATGGTTGTCGATTAGAGGAACTCCCACAACAGTATTTTGTATTTTTATATACATCAAAGATATTTGTATTTTCATATGCAAACAGAGTTTATATTGTATCTTTGCATACATACAAAGTTATTATTGTATTTCTAAATGCACAGAGTTGAAAACCATGTATTAAAGCCTTTTCTTTATACTACATTTATTTACACTACTTTATATTAAAATGAGTTCAGTTATGCTGAGTTGAGTTAAGCCAGGTAAGTTCCGTTCCCTTCAAGCTTATGTCTAATTTAGCATTCCAACTCGCATACTCGTACATTCAATGTACTGATGCTAGTTGGCCTGCATCGTCTTTTGATGCAGACACAAGTAATTAGGATCAACATCCAGCGCCTCATTGATCCAATTGAGCATTCAGAGTCAGTTGGTGAGCCTCCTAGCTTTACGGAGGATCCATTTTATTGCTTTCACTATTTTAGTTCATTAGGAGGTCGTGAGTCTTGTCCCGATGTCCATCTTAGTTGTTTAGACGCTTCATAGACAGAGTTAGTGATGTTAGTTCATAAGTCTTTACTTTCCCTTTTCAGTTAAAGGTGAGACTTAAGTTCCCAATTTGGCACTGAATGTTATTTATTGCCTTCTAAATTGTTTATTGAGTAGTTCAGTTTATTCTTTTAAAGTATATTTATTTTGAATAAAGTCTTCCGCTTAGTAAGTAAGCTAGGCCAAGGATTTGCTTGGGGCCAGCAATGGTTCTCGAGTGCCGTCCACGTCCAGAGTGTAGGCTCAGGGCGTGATAATTGGTACGAATACCGTTGTTATTAAAGGGAAAGTTTAATACTAGAATATGATAGATTGCAATTCGATAATGCCAAAGCATATGGGCATTAACCGATGTATTTGGTGAATTGATTTCTTTTGTGTGGTTGTGTTTCTTTATTGAACCAGTATAATTGTGGTGATTACATGTCATTGCGACATTTGATTTATTGAGATGCTGCATCATCCATTTTTTTTTATTGATAACATATTATGCACATGCATTGACATGAGACTGAGTGTGAATAAAGGTCTAATACGTGGAGATCGTCTATGTTGAAATTGAATAATGATATAATTTGGGCACGTTGAGATCGTTCGCACAGACACGTGGATATCGTCCTTGTCAGTATATGGACCTCACGAGTCCCCCATGGGTCTTGAACTCTCGATATATTTCTGAGGAGTATCATGTATATACGATTGAGAGAGTATTGGGCATTTGAGGCATATCATTTCATGGTGTCCGTAACACCCCTAAATGCTAACAAGAGTTTCTTGTCGATTGACCGTTGCTTATTACTATAATATGTTTTACTCATATGTTGGGAACTTAAAATTTTGGTGATAATTGCTAACTTGTTTAGCATAATTATATCATAATTTATGGGATTGCATTGGGATATTTATGTAATAGTATAATTAGAGTTATGCATACTTTTAAAAGGGGGTGAAGGATATAAATATAAGTGTATATATATGCTTTTTTGGGCAGCACAAAAACTTTTTGGACAACACCTTCGAAGGCCAGCTGTCCAAGTGATAAACATCACTTGTGTGGCTATATATTGACACTTCTCTAGTGAATATCGGTTCCTTCAAAGCCTAAAAACCTTAGAACCTTAATTAACCAATTTTTCATCAGAATCACAAGAGAAAAACTTAGTTCTTTTGGCTGGAATTCGAGAGACACACTGCTTTGTTGATAAGTGCTGAAATATGTGTCTGAGCTAGGTAGTGGTTGGTAATTTGTGTATATCTTGTTCTCTAGAGCTTAGTTACAATGTTTTGGAAAGAAAATTCACATACCTACAACTCTTATGTTTATGTGAAACTTTAATTTAACTATTATGGATTTGAAATATGGGACACAACACAGGACAAGTTCTATCCAGATTTTGGATTCAGAAATCTTGTATGAACAACTGTTAGTGTATCGATGATATCTTTTTGTAAAAAATGTATTTTTTGGTGATACTTGTTGAGTTGCAACCTTAAGAGATGTATCTACATCTTTCATGAAGGTTACAAAATCTAATTTAGCTGTTATGGATTCAAAATATGGGACACAACATAGGACAAGTGCTGTCCAGATTTCAAATTTACAAATCCTGTATGAACAATTGTTAGTGTATCGATGATATCTTTTTGTACTAAATATATTTTTTGGTGATTCTTTTTATGTTGCAATATTAAGAGATATATATACATCTTTCATGAAGGTTATAAAGTCTAGTTTTGTCGTTTTCCTTTTCAAATCTAAGTTGCAACATGGGGTACTAGACTGGCCAGAATTACTGTTTTGGGAATATAGTTGTATCTGTGTAGGCTGAGCTTACTTGTGATGATAATCTTGTTTTATTTTGACATTATTAAGATACTAGGAATTAAATAAGTCATTTAATTGTATTTTTAAGGTTATATATACTTGTGAACAAGTTGAGGACCTTGATATGTTGGTTGGTCCACAATTTCTCGCGCAGTTTTGTTGGACTGTTGCTATGCTAAAGTATTGAGGTTTGTGTATAAACTTGTACTTGCACTCTTTTAACTGATGTATATTTGAAAGTTGATCTCCATACCTTAGTTACCTCTTGTCACTTTGCATTGTTGTGTTGGTATGACGTTTGTGTAACTCGCCCACTTGTACGGATTGTTTGATCACTTGACACTCTTGTTGGGACCTTGTCCTTCTTGTTGATGTGACTTTGTCACTATTGGCATGCCTCTTGATTCGGATTATTTTCCATCTTGATTCTGGATTTGTAGTCCGTCTTAAGAATGGAAGTTGTCCATTTTAAGTACGAACTAGAAAGCCATTTTTAATATGGTTCTTGGTTCTCTTGATTATTGGGCTGTGACACCTCTTGATACAGCGCATTGGCCCTTCTTGATACTTTCTTGTGCCGGTTGTGACGACATGAGGTATATATGGGGCGATCCTTGTTATTAAATCTCTTGGAAAATGATGCTATGAGCTTTCTTAACATTTGTATCTTTGAATATCGAACTTGATACTTGTTATATATTGTTACTTGATTTATTTATTATGTTTCAAGTATGCTGCTCATTGACTTGAAAAAGGTAGCTTGGTGAATTTTTGAGGACTTCGACCTTATAGTTTTACACCACTAAGTTATATGCTTAGCGATAGTTGTTTTCTATCGTAGGGGCTGATCGAGAGGAGGCGTGAAGCTGGCCATTGGGGATGGAAATTTTGAGAACTTTAAAGAAGATCACATTTGTATATAGGCATCTATATTTTGTATAAATTTTGGGACTTATACACGATTTATGTGGTGTATATTTGCATGTAATTTTGAGGGCTAATCGGATCATGTCCATGGGTTGTAATATATGTATGGCTACAGGTTTTGTTTATTTGGGGTGTGCAAGCCCAAGTTATGTAATATATTACATTTCCTATTTGTTTTGAACGATCGTATGAAGCATGAACCCATTTAGTTTGGGTACTCGAAAGTTGATAATTTTTTCATAGCATCATCTACTAGCGTGGGGACAATATATGCATTAAAAATATTTCGTGAGTTATTGGCATATAGTAATATAAAAGGGTCGTTACGTGTCATATTGCATTGCATTGTATCTCATTACATCTTTCATTTTTGTTTGAGTATGTGCTTATTTGATGTTTAACATTATGTGTTGATAAGTATAATGTGGACATGTAAAATGAAAGAATTATTTTCTTATATACTCTTGCTGCTACTTCTTTGTTGTCGGTGTATGAGATATACTAGGTTCACGTGGTTTCGTACTTATACTACACTTGTTGCACTTTTTTGTGGTGCAAATTGTATTCGAATTTGAGCGCATTTCTTGAATCTTGAGTCTAAGTTTAGATTATCTTGGAGTTGTGGTGAGTTTAGATTATCTTGGAGTTGTGGTGAGCTTCTTGGATATTTTGTGGCCCATACCTCATCTATCTCTATTTATTAGGTCATGTTGGTATTCTAATAGGATATTTCTAATGTTTAGACTTGTTAAATAATTAGAGACTTGTATTGATTTTAGAAGTTCTTGTACTTATAACACTAAATCTTGGGGTGTTATTTCAATTTTCTGCATTTTATTATAAAGGACATAGTATTCGAGATATTGCATGTTACTTACCTTTTTACAGTTTAAGTTGAATTGGTTAAATTATTGTGTTGTCTTACCTATCGATTGAGAACATCGGTGTCATTACAACTTGTAATTTAGGGTCGTGACACTATGATCATCCCTACATAACTGGGGTTTTCCACCATTAATTCAAGTCAAACTCTCTCTAAGGTCACCCAACAAGGATTCTAAGGCCTAAGAATCACAATAATAAGGTAGGGGAATGAATGAGTTATATTTACCGAAGAATTTAGTAGAAAAGTTAAGAAAATTACCCTAGGTTGCCCTTCCTCTTCCAACAATGAGCATTATAAAATAATGATTGCTTTAGGGGAATTTCAACATAAACTGTGATTTAACCCTGCTAAAGCGGCCTAACCCACTATAACGGATCCATCATAGCATGAACACCCACTATGGGAGGAGTTAATTCCACCACAATAGCGACATGACACCCGCTATATCAGATTGCATCGAACAACAACTTGAAATTCTTCAAAAAAGTTCGTGATCAGTCAAAGATTTCAGGCTCATATTAGGTTTCTAGTTCACCAAATTATGTCCTCAATGATTGTTTATGTCCATTTTTTATTCTAATCTGTTTGAATTTCATCTATGAGAGCTTAGGTACAAAATGAGGACAAACGAAAGAAAAAGAAGTCAAAGTGACATAATATTTGAAGTGTTCAAAATTAAAATATTTTTTAATATATCAAAACACATAATGTGAATGTCGACGCCATGATTGTAAAATGTTTCATATCTTAATATTTTTTTTCTTCTTTCTTACAAAATTCTAGTTTCCACATTTTTACAGTTGCCTACATATCAAGACTTTGTTGTCCAATGAGAATAGTATTTAATAAAAGTTGTATAGAAACTCGATATACATATTCCTTCCATAAGATATGGCTATAGTAGATCCTTATCAATTTTTGGTGTATACCTATACAAAAGTAATAATTTGTGATGTATATAAATCATAATTACACATAAATACTCTTTGTCTCCTTTGGCTGAATCAAAATTAATCGCTACAAACTTTAATGTAAGTAAAGATGAGATAGTTTATTTGGTACATAATAGCAATGCAATAAGAATACGAAGCTCATGATTAAACAAGAAAAATAACAACACGTAATAGGAAGGGGAATTTTTCTTCTTCCTAGAAGAAAGCATTTTATTACTCTGAATTGTTGCAATTCCATCGATCATGAAAAACTTCCAAAATACATCTTCTTGAACATAATTCCAACAAGGTGATGATCAGTGGAGTCGCAACGTGTTGTTATATAACTCATTCCTAAATTATGTTAAGAAAGGTTGTTAGCACAATCATATATTGGATATTTTTATGTCTAATTGAAGTTTTAGGATTAGCCATATTCTTAATTAAGATTTGTGGGTCTTGATTCAACTAATTTGTAACTAATTTATATTACTATTACTCTTTTTTATTCATTTAGTTGAAATCATCGTATTACTTTTAATAAGTGTAATATGCTTAAATCGTGACACTTAAATGCTGCCAAAAATTGAGATAAATAAGCTACACTCAAGTACTGACATGTTCCTTTTTAAGACCTAACGTAGTCAATGCTTTACCTAGACATGCTAGCTAAACATTGTGCAAATGATGTTCGGTTCAGCACTGTTTACTTCTTGGTTTATAGTGAAGAGGGTTTTGCTCCGTATACATAGTTTATAAGGTACCTTGGTTCAAAAGATTGTGCTAGGGCTGCAAAATTTAGTAATTGAACCACCTTATTCTTAGTTCCACCTTCTAACTTGCTTATGACGGTTCTGAAATGTGTTAGTCCAAAACTTTAAAATCACACCATAAAGCTATTACGGACAAACAACTTTTAGAACCTTCTTAAAACAGTTAGTTGCACCAAGAACAAGAAGGTTTCATCCCCAAATTTTGCAACCCTAGCACAATCTTTTGAACACAGGTACCTCATTAACTCTTTATACGAAGAAAAATCTTCCCACTATAAGGCAAGAAGCAAATAATGATGAACTCAACATCATTTCTGCAGTGCTTAGTTAACATGTCTTGTCTCTAACTGGCAGAGCAATTGACTATGTTAGGTCTTAAAAATGAAACATGTCGGCACTTGAGTGTAGCTTATTTATTTTAAATTTATGACATCATTTAAGTGCTAGAATTTAAGCTTATTAAACCCATAAAAAGTAATACGATGCATGCAACTGAATGAAGGAAAAGCAATAAGAATTAAATATATTAGTTTAGATTAGTTGAGCCAAGACCCAAAAGGCTTAGTTAAGAAGAAAACTAATCCTGAAACTTCAATTAGCCTTAGAAAGATTAAACATATGCTTGTGCTAAAAGCCTTTCTTGACATAATGTTGGAATGTTGTAGAGCATCACCTAGCAAGAATTATTGTTATAGCCCTAATATTTTGAAATAAGTTGCAACGTCGTGGGACTCAAATAACAACTAATTTATTTAAATAATTTAAAATTTCAGAGTCACCACCTATTTTAGGAAAAATAGGAAACATGTTAATTAATTAATAAATAAATATTGATATACGAAATCAATTAGATTCTAGGTAAAGGTTCATATGATCATGAAGGAAATGAATTAGCACCCTTGAGAATCCACAATTGTGGATCCCGACTGAACTCATTTTTTTAATTGAGGAGATAAAAAAATTAATTTCACAATTATACTAACATGAAATATATATATATATAATATAGTAAAATTTTAACGTGAAATATGGTGAAATATTTACCGATTGTCAATAATATAGATAATGATTGATAAAACATTCAAAAAGTATTCAAACTTTTGTTTCGAATATCTTCAATGGAAAACAAATTTAGATACTTTTAATAAACACTTAAGCAAAGTATTACAACGGAATTAATATGAATCAAAAGAAATAATAATAAAAAAAAAATTAGTAAAAATAAAACTTGTTTTATATATATCTGAGTGAGGTCTTAAAATTCAAAAAAAAAAAAAAATCGTCATCAGCTACTGAAAAAATATTCATTCAATATCATAGTAAAAGAATCAAATGAATCATTATTATTAATAATAAGCTATCTATAATTCTTTTTAATCACATTAGAAACACAGTGTCACAATTTCAAACAGTGGTCAAGGAACGGTAGTGGTCTAATGAGATGGATCAAAGTTCCACAAACAGACAACAAGTTCCACCAACAAAAAATTCCTCAACAATGTATCAGGTAGGAAATGATTAATGTTGAACACATCTAAAACAATGAACAATAAGCAATATAAAATAGCAATTAAATAACAAACATTCACTATTTAGAAAAATGATAGAACAAAGTAACAGAATCAAATTAACACAAAATATTTGCCAAAAATTGTAAAACCAAACCATATAAATATAAAGAAAATCTAGATATGCTATAAAAAAAATATATAACCATGGTAAATAAAAGAACACATCTATTATACAAGACATGAAATACCAATAAAAAATAAAAGGTGAAACAGATCAGAGATACTAACAAAATTGCGTTGGCAAAAAAGTTTGTAGGTAAAGTTGATTTTTCATGTAATCGCCGGATCTCTGACTCTCTATTCAAATCTCAATAGTGTACATCACCGGAATTTTGACCTATAACAAAAAAAAACTTTAGTTGGCGGATAAGGGAAGAGGACGTTGGTTGGGTCTCTACAGCTGTGGTGGTTTGATGTTGTTAGTGGTTTTGCCGAGAAAGTTCATCAGAGCATTTTTTTTTGTTGGCATTTTAGCATGAAATTTGTATCAATTGATAGATCTTGAAGATATCTACATACCTATGTAAGTTGTGTGGGATGAAGATGACTTAATCTTTTGAATTTTATAAAGAAAGTGGCAGCTGATGTTTTTTTTTCTCAGCTCTATGGAGTTTGGTTAAGAATAAAAGGAAATTATTTGTGGGTTCATGTAGAGGATGCTGAGGGGAATAAGTGCTAAATTTTGGGGCCATTTTGAGGTAGACGGCTGGATGACTAGTGGTAATGAGTGGCCATAAGTTCGCTGAGAAACTTCTCACCAGAAATTCGATATGAAATTTATATCAAATAATAGATAATGAAGAGACCTACATGCCGATGTAAGTTGTGTGGCATGAAGATAACCTGAACTTTACGAATTTCAAAAAAGAAAGTGATTTTGGTGTTTGATTTTTCTCAGATCTATGAATCTTGGCTAAGAGTCAGAGGAAATGATAATTTGTGAATTCATGTATAATGTGAGAGGGACAAGTGGTGAAACTTGTGATCCATTTGTAGATTACCGAATGGAGTCTAGTGGTGGTGGGCAGTGATCCGATGTCAGCTAAAAGGAAGGAGAAAAAGATGAAAACCTAAAATTCATCCGCCACTTTAATTTGGAGAGAAGAAGAGTGTTATAAAGGCAACAAAGTCACCCTACTTACAAACCATGGGCTTCCTTAATTAATTTCTCTTTGTTTGCACTACTTTATGTGCATTTGAATGTATTCAGAGACTTTGCTAAAAATAATAAATGTAAGTAAGTTATATAGAATGTTATTAATGTCATGTAAATATGTGATTCAAATAAAAATAATAATTTAATGAAACTAACATTTTATTTATATACGACACAATGTGACAAGAATAGTGGTAGTAAAATTAATCAAAAAGAATAGATAAATATCCTAATATTTTTAGAAATAAGGATATTTATCGATAAATTTTTAAAAATATATATAAAAAATAATTTCTACTATTTGATGAATTAAAAACGTAAAATTATCAACTTTGAAAATATCAGGTTAAAATTGGGTGTCCACAATTATCTCCAAGAAATAGTAGTTTGACATTTGGTGATGATCAATGGAATTTCAACAAATCTTATAAATATAGGTTTTTTATTCTAAGAATAAAACTTTTCTCCTTGTATAAAGTGTTTTTATTCTTCATAGTTGATTATCCGCTTCATGTTCTTCCTGCTTTGATTTGTCCTAATATTTATTAATGATGGTGGTTTCAAAGTTAGTACACCATATAATTAATGGTACATCTTTACGAACCAAAGTCCAATCAACTTCAATATGTCGTTGAACCAAAATAACATCCTCTCAAGTTGCATATGATGAGACTAAAAGGCATCACAAATGAACTATAATCACATTACTTGTCATGCCCCGAAGCTACCCTCAGGACGCGGACACGGAAGCTAGGATCACGAGTGACCCAAAGCTAACTCTACTGGCATATCATAAGCATACTTAAAGATAATTTGAATCAATAAATACTATGCGGAAGCTAATCATGAAATAATCTGAAATGATGGGGAATACCCATAAACTATCTGTATATATAATTACTGATAGTTTAACAACAACTGAAAGGCCACACTAAAACGATAAAGCTGAATCTAACTATGTCTAAAAATAAGCCTCCAACTGACTAAAAGTGTTGGGACATGCCCCAACTAAATCTAGCAAAATTGAAACTAAAGACTAAAAGCAAAGGAAGATAATCATGTCAACCGTCCTCGAAGAATGAGGACTCACCACTGATGCTGCTGAACTAAAGTTTGGGAACCGATCTATGCGTGATTTGGAAGCTGAGAAATTAAACCTACATCACAAGAAGATGTAGTGCAGAGTATGCGTCAACACTTAAAGGTACTGAGCATGCAAGATAAAGTAAAGTTGAACAATAAACATAACTGAACCAAAGCATATATATGAGCAATAATAAGAGATAAGCATGATACTAAATTGAGAATATTGAACATGAAATGAATGAATGCAATGACCAAGTTTATAACATGCTGAGACTGAATATTGAATTGTGACTGATAACGTGGTCAATGCAATAGAATCTGTCTGTAAGGGAGCTACTAAGAACCAACATAAAACCACATGAGTTGAATGTGTAGTTCGATGTATACGCCCCATCAAGAAGACCACCCAATATACCCTTCCAAAGGTATAGAGGCATGACTGGCGTGAACACTAAAATGATGCCCACAAAGGGGACTCACAACCTACGAGGCACTTAATTCTGGGACTTGAGGGAGACTGACCCTAGTCCACTCAATATTAACCTACTCCCAATTGATTATGTAATTAACAATTTATGACTTAATTTTTGTAATACTAGATAGCTCAAAATACTGACATGCTAACTGAAAATGCAACATTAATGTACTGATAATGAGAGATATTCAAATATGAAGCATGTATATCTAAAATAACTGACCTAGCATGTGTAATTCATTTCTAAAAGAACTACATAGCTAGGGTTCTGAATATCACACAAAACCTAAGCAACAATGTGATAATCTGACTTGGATCACTCTAACAACTAAAACCAAAAATTTCTAGGATTCAAGAAACCCTAGGTCTTGATAATATTAAGGGAATCAAGAATCTAACTGAATTCTAAGGACCTAATGGGTGAAATGAACCAACTAGTAAAAACCCTAATGGGTCTCGACCTACAGACTGATCGACGGTCCATGGACTGATACACGATTCGTCCTGTCAATTTGTCGATCGACTTCAGAGAAAAGGTTTAGAGGGGTCCTGAGGGTCTCAACCTATAGACTGATTAATGGTCCGTTGAGTGATCCAAGATCCATCCTGTAAGTTCGTAGATCAACTTCAGAGGATAGGTTCTGAGGGCTCGATCCACAGACTTGGACCATGATCCGTGGTCTGACCTACGGTCTGTGTGTCTGGCTATGGGTCATGCCTTAGAAAAGTTTTTGTCTGAGTTTCTGGAGAGGGTTGTAGGTGGTCATCCACGGACCACTAGGACGAGTCGTGGGTCCCCCTATGGTTCGTGGGTTGTAGCTGCAACTTCTGAAATGCTGGTTTGGTATGTTTTTGAATATCGAGTATTATATTATCTCCCCCCTTAGGAACATTCATCCTTAAATGAAGTCTAAACTAGTTGGATATTGAGGGAAAGAGATACAAACCCTCCCACTAATTTCTAGAAACTGATTCTGACTGAACTAAGTTCCAAGGACATGCAAATACGCTGAAAATGCAAGTATAAACTGAAGGAACATGATACTAAGACTGAATCTACACAAGAATTACTGAAAAAATGGAGAGGAACTATTACCTCAAGCTGGAATGGAATCGAAAGGAAAGAGATGAGAATACTTGGCCTTCATGGCTGCTTCTACTTCCCAAGTATCTCCCTCTACGGCCTTACTCCTCCACAAAACCTTGACTGAAACGACTTCTTTATTCTCAACTTTCGAATCTGACGATCAAGAATCTCAACTGGTACATCTTCATAAGTGAGATTATCCTTTACAACTACATTTTCTAAAGGTACAATAGATACTGGATCACCCACATACTTCTTCAACAATGAAATGTGAAAGACCGGATGCAGTGCTTCTAGTTCTGTTGGCAACTCTAACCCATCATCCACTTTACCAACTCTTTTCAAAATCTTGTAAGGGACCTACATATCTAGGGATGAGCTTCCCTTTCTTGCCAAATCTCATCACCCCTTTCATAGGTGACACTTTCAAGAAAACCCAATCATTAACTTGGAACTCTAATTCCCTTCTCCTTACATCTACGTAGGACTTCTGGCGACTCTGGGCTATATTAAGTCTATCTCAAATGAGTTACACGTTCTCCATAGCAACATGAACTGAATATGGCCCTATCAAGGCTGATTCACATACTTCAAACCAACCAACTAGAGATCTACATCTACACCCATATAATGCCTCATAAGGGGCCATCCGAATGCTGGCATGGTAACTATTATTGTAGGAGAACTCTATGAGAGGAAGGTGATCATCTCAATTACCTTTGAAATCGATCATGCAAGCTCTCAACATTTCCTCTTAGGTATGAATGGTACGCTCTGCCTAACCATCCGTCTGTGGATGAAATGTTGTGCTAAGATTAATCTGAGTACCAAGACCTTTATGAAATGAATTCCCGAAATTAGAGGTAAACTGAGTACCTCTATCTAAGATGATATACAAAGGAAACCCATGCAACCTGAGTTTCTCATTAATGTAAAGCTTGGTGTAGTCCTCTGCCGAATTTGTGGTCTTAACAGCCAAAAAGCATTCAGACTTAGTGACTCTATCAACTATCATGCAAATGTAGTCATGCTTTCTACAAATACGAGGTAAACCTACAATGAAATCGATGTTGATCACTTTCCACTTCTAAGTAGGAATGTTGATCTCTTGAGTCCTACCTCCTGGTTTCTGATGTTCTACCTTCACTTGCTGGCAATTAGGGCACTTAGCGATAAAATCTGCTATATCTCTTTTCATACCTTCACACCAAAAGACTTTTCGCTGATCACGGTACATCTTAGTGGCGCCTGGATGAATAGAATATTTGAAATTATGGGCTTCTACAATGTCTCAACTCACCCACCTTAGGAACACATAATCGACACTGATAGCGAAGCATACATCTCCCCCTTGGGAGAAAACCTCAACTCTCTGTTGATGAATTGCACCTTTTAGTTGATGCAATATCGGATAACTACCTTTTTTCTCCTTTACCTCTGCTATCAATGAAGATTCTGCCCCTCCGCTACCAATGAAGATTTTGCCCTATTTTGAACTGTTACACCACCATCTAATATGCTCATAAGACGAACTCCTGAGCGAGCAAGCTTGTGAACATCCTTTGCTAGTTCTTTTCATTCTTCCTCAACATGTGCTACACTACCCATAGATAGTCTACTAAGAGCATTTGCTAGTACATTGGCCTTACCATGATGGTAAAGCACAGTTATATCATAATCCTTGAGTACCTCAAGCTATCTCCTCTGGCGAAGATTCAACTCATCTGGGTGAACACATACTGAAGGCTCTTATGATTTGTGAACACATCCACATGAACACAATATAAGTAATATCTCCATATCTTAAGTGCAAACACCATTACTGCAAGCTCGAGGTCATGAGTCAGATAGTTCTTCTCATGCACCTTTATATGTCTAGAAGCATAAGTTATAACCTTACCTTACTGCATAAATACACAACCTAGGCCGACTCTAGAGGCATCACAATAGATCACATAACCGTCTGAACCCTCTGGTAGAGTCAAAATAGGAGTCGTAGTCAACCTAGTTTTCAGTTTTGAGAAGCTCTTCTCACACTCATATGACCACTGAAACTTAACCTTTTTCTGAGTCATCTTAGATAATGGGGAAGCTATAGATGAAATTCCTTCCACGAACCTTCTGTAATAGAAAGCCAAACCCAAGAAAATTCTAATATTTGTAGGAGAGGTACGTCTGGGCCATTATTTCACTGCTTTTATTTTTTGAGAATCTACTCCGCTCCCTTTGTTAGACACTATATGCCCAAGGAAAGCAACTGACTGCAACCAAAAGTCACATTTGTTAAACTGTGCAAATAACTGGTGATCGTTGAGAGTCTGAAGGACAACCCTCAAATGAGTCAAATGTTATTCCTCATTCCTTGAGTGTATAAGGAAATCATCAATAAAGACGGTAACGAACAAGTCCAAATACTACTTCAACACTCTGTTTATCAAATCCATGAAAGCTGCAGGAGCATTGGTTAGTCCAAAGAACATAACTACAAATTCATTATAACCATATTGAGTTCTGAAGGCTATTTTTGGGATGTCACTATCTCTGACTCTAAGCTGAAGATAACAGGATCTGAGGTCTATCTTCGAGAGATAACTATAACCCTGAAGTTGGTCGAACAAGTCATCAATCCTAGGGATAGGGTACTTATTCTTGATTGTGACTTTGTTCAACTGCCTATAGCTAATACGCATTGTGATAGAACCATTTTTCTTTTTCACGAACAACACCGGCGCACCACAAGGGGAAATACTAGGTATGATGAAAACCTTATCTAGAAGGTCTTTCAACTGCTCTTTCAATTCCTTAAGCTCAGCTGGAGCCATTCTGTAGGGAGGAATAGAAATAGGTTGGCTATCTAGCAGGAGATCAATTCCAAAGTAGATTTCCCTTTCGGGAGGAACTCCAGGAAGATCTTCTAAAAACACTTCTGGGAGCTCATTAACTACTGGAAATGACTCAAGAGGTGGGGTTTCAGAGCTTGAATCCTTAACCCGAACTATATGATGTATATAACCATTAGAAATCATCTTTATGGCCTTAAGGTAAGAAATGAATCGACATATAGGCATTGAGCTACTACCCTTCCATCCTTAGACTTGCTCGTTTGAAATTGGAACCGAGCGATTCTAGTTCTACTATCGACTGAGGCATAACATGAATGCAACCAATCCATGCCTAGAATGATATCGAAATCTACCATTTCTAACTCTACAAGGTTTGCTGAGGTGACTTTCTAAGAGACTATGACAGGGCAAATTTTTGTATACCCGTCTAGCTATAACTGGGTCACCGACTAGAATAGAGACTGAGAAGGGTTCTGAGAGAGTTTTTGGACAGACGCTTAAGATTACTGCTATATAAGGAGTTACAAAAGACAAAGTAGCCCATGTTGTCTTTCCACTGAGTGTACCATATGTGTGCCACATCCTTAAGCTGGTAGGATGAGAATTTCTCCCAATCACTACCAGTACTCCAAAGATTTTCTTAACCTCATTAATGAAGTTTTGTGGGTCCTCACCAACTTGCAACCCTAGAAACTCAGGCGGATTCATCCTAACAAAGTCTCGAAATCTAGCTGCCACTGAACCACCATTGCTATTAATAAGTAGCAACGGGTACATGTTGATTTATCTAATTAGATACACTCTAGGCCAAGAGTTTAAAGAAATTTCGAAACTCTGCATTCGAAACCTCATGGGAGGAATTGTGTTAGTATTATGAGCGTTAGCATTCTGTGGGTAAGCTCTATGATAAAGCATGATCTTAAGCGCATAACGAATTATTAGAACAAGGAAATTGGATCATACCTCACGCACGCACAATAAGAGTAACAAAGAGAGTGAAGGTTTCCTAAAACACTTCGTAGCATCTCTTTTATTAGATGTGGTGCACTTCACACCCATGAAAAGGACTCTACTAAGTACGGCTTTTCAGGCATCCTAGAACTCTTAAACCTAGTTCTCTGATACCAAGTTTGTCACGCCTCATGCTACCCCTAGGACGCGGACAGGGGACCTAGGATCACGAGTGACCCCAAGCTAACAGTACTGGTATATCATAAGCATACTTAAAGATAATATGAATCAATAAATACTTTATGAAAGCTAATCATGAAATAATCTGAAATGATTGGGAATGCCCATAAACTATCTGAATATATAAATACTGACAGTTTAACAATAATTGAAAGGTCAAACTCAAAAGCTAAAGCTAAATCTAACTATGTCTAAAAATAAGCCTCTAATTGACTAGAAGTGTTGGGACATGCCCTAGCTAAATCTAGCAAAACTGAAACTAAGGACTAAAAGCAAAGGAAGATAATCATGTCAATCATCCTCGAAAAATGATAACTCACCACTTTGTCACGACCCAGACCATCGTGATTGGCACCCATACTAACCCTCCGATGGAAAAACCACTACTACAACCCAAATGAAGCAACTAAACCAAAAACTTAAGCATTAAGGATATGAAAACAATAATAATAGCTAAAAACTGAAGTTCCCATAAACTTCCAAAAGATCTAACAACTAACAATGCAGAAAAATACACCTAGAACCTAAAAGTCAATGCACCAAAACATCTAAAGTTCAACAAGTCTAAACAAGAAGGGATACAACCCCAAACTAATGAACTAATACTAACTAGAAAAGTCTAAATCCGAAATGGTGGACATAGACGAAAGAGAACTCATGGCAGCCCGGAAGAAACGACTCACCCTTGAATTCGAACGATCACTGATCTTTTAAGCAAGGTCCCTGTACTCAACAAAGAAAGAGCAAGTGCAGCATTAGTACACAACCACAGTATACTGGTAGGATCACACCGCTATCCCATTAAGTGTAACATACATAAGTCAATACAACAATATAATCACATGCATATATCGAACATATACAATATTATCAACATATACAAATAAAGAACAACTTCACATTTCTCAAGATACACAACTATAACAAGTCATTGGTTCTCTCATGGAATCTAAACCCAAACAGTTAGCATACCGAAACATGGTACCCGATCCAATGTTTATGGAGGAACGTGGCTACCAATACCATAGTTATGCCGTAACATGGCAACCGATCCAAGTTAGTTATGCCGAAATGTGGTAACTGATCCATTCAACACACCACAATCACAATCACAAGTATATCCTCAAGATCATACATTTAATTCAAGATTTCATGGCAATAATCATTCATCTATCTCATTTACAACAAATGTGATCAATAATGCAACATTAATATACATACATGTATCATAATGAAGCAAGAACAAACATACATCACACAATCATAAAATCACAACCATCACCTACCTCGAAACAAGCTTGAAACCCTAAAAGACTTGATCCATCCCTTTCCTAATTCATTCCTCTTGTTCTTGGTCTACAAACAAACAATAATATACAGGAATCAATAAAAAATCACTAGTTACCCGAATTGCTAACAATTCTATGAACCCTAGTTCATACGCATGATCTCAAGTATCCAAATTAGGGTTGTTTCCACCATAAACTCCAGATCAAAACTCTTCCCCATCAATATTTACCCATTCTATTACGTTTTACGGATCGAAAAACATATTTGGGGAGTGAAAAGCTTACCTTTAGCCACAAGAATGGTGGAAAACTATCAAGAGTTGCCTGGGGTTCGTTCCTTAGCTCAAAAAATCAAAAAAAGTAGGATAAAGTCATTTTGGGGTTTATTTACGACTTTAAGTCGCGTCTGGCCCACCACAGCCACCCTCACCCCGCTACAGCGGCCCCTCCAAAGTGACAAAACCCAGCGCCAAAGCAGCTTTCACAAAATAATGAGCTATTTTAATAATTTCAAGATCCCCATTTCACAACACACCTCTAACCAACGATGCTCATAAATTCTCCTTCACGCTAAGATCGATTTCGAAAGTTATACTTGCCTGAATTCAATTTCGTAAAGTCGTATGGATTTCTTAACGATTTATCTATCCCCTCATGCAATCAAAATCATAAATAAATCACTTGATTGATACCAAATTTCCCTACACCCTAATTACTCTAATTTCGTCCAAATCTTGACTAGGTTGAGAAAATCCAAATACTACGAAAAAGTTTTTCGGCATCAAATTTTCCCCCTTTGGTTTTTTTCATAATGACGAAAACCCATTCGTTACAATTGATGCTGCTAAACTAAAGTTTGGGAAACAATCTATGCGTGATTTGGAAGCTGAGAAATTAAACCTACATCACAAGAAGATGTAGCGCAGAGTATGCGTCAACACTTAAAGGTACTGAGCATGCAAGATACAGTAAAGTTGAACAATAACCATAACTGAACCAAAATATATATCTGAGCAATAATAAGAGATAAGCATGATACTAAACTGAGAATATTGAACATGAAATGAATGAATGCAATTACCAAGTTTATAACATGCTGAGACTGAATATTGAATTGTGACTGATAATGTGGTCAATGCAATAGAATCTGTCTGTAAGGGAGCTACTAATAACCGACATAAAACCACATGTGTTAAATGTGGAGTTCGATGTATACGCCCTATCGAGAGGATCCAATATACCCTGCCAAAGGTATAGATGCATAACTGGCGTGATTACTAAAATGATGCCCACAGTGGGGACTTATAACCTACGAGGAACGTAGTTCTGGAACTTGAGGGTGACTGACCCTAGCCCACTCGGTATTAAGCTACTCCCAATTGATTATGTAATTAACAATTTATGATTGAATTTCTATAATATTGGATAGCTCAAAATACTGACATGCTAACTGAAAATGCAACATTAATGTACTGATAATGAGACATTCAAATTCCAGGCATGTATATCTGAAATAACTGACCTAGCATGTGTAATTCAAGAACTAAAAAAACTACATAGCTAGGGTTCTGAATATCATACAAATACTAATCAATGACATGATAATATGACTTGGATCATTCTAACAACTAAAAACCAATAATTTCTAACATTCAAGAAATCGTAGGTCTTGATAATGAAAAGGAAATCAAGAATCTGACGGAATTCTAGGGACATGATGGGTGAAAGGAACTGATTAGTGAACACTACCAAAAAAACTGTGAATTACATAGGGATTTTCCTGGGGATTAGTATGAAAATTCGCATGACATTTTCTTTCCTGCAAATTTTCATACTAATTCCCAGGAAAATCCCCATGTAATTCACAATTTTCTTTTAGTGGAAATCCCACATACCTGGTGATGAAATCACGAAGAAATCTTCTAATTTAAGGGTTGGAACTGAAGAAATCTTGATGCATGTTCTTGGAGGGCTTCTCGACTTTCTCTCTGATTTTTGCTCCAAGTTTGATGAATTTTTGGTAAATAATTGATTAGTTTAGGTTTTAATTAGTTTAATAGACTAAAGCTGACCAAAACTACATAGTTTAGGGGTTAAACGACATAGTTTAGGGGTCCAACGCATGAGGAAAAGACCAAATGACCCTTGACTTAAAATTTGCTAAAGCCACTGATGGGACTGATCGACAGTCCGCGGACTGATGCACGATTCGTCCTGTCAATCCATCGATCGACTTTATAGTATGGGTTCTGGGGGTCCTGAGGGTCTCAACCTACAAACTGATCAACAGTCCGTGGAATGATCCATGATCCGTCCTATCAGTTCATTGATTGACTTTAGAGACCAAGTTTTGAGGGATCCTAAGGGTCTCGACCTACGGACGGATCAACGATCCGTGGACTGATCCATGATCTATCCTATCAGTCTGTCAATCGACTTTAGAGGATGGATTATGAGGGCTCGATCCACAGACCTGGACCTATGAAGATTTTATTTAACTTATTATAACCCTAAAAAAGATTCTTTCTGCTATCAAGTTATCAAGTAGTTTCAAGCAAAGAACTATTGCAACAGCAGCTTCTAGTCAACAATAGTCTTGTATATATGAATAGAGAGCTATCGACCAGATGGTGAAGTTTAGTAGCCAAGGTAACAATAAAACACAAGTTTTATCATCCACAAGTTTGAACCATTAATAGCCAAGGGACACTACATTTCGCCAAATGGGCAAAGGCATAACCTCAACCTGCATACATAAAGAGTTTCTCCTAATATATTGACCTCATCAAACATTAATCAAGGTATTGCTCTCAAGTCAACCCCTATGTTGGTCGATAACATAAGCTAAGAAGACATCAAGATGATGTGAGTGGTTCTAGGATATCTCATGGCACAAATGTATTAGGATATTATGGTTCAATTTTTCCTCAACAACTGACGTATCTTTTTTCATTTTCAAACAAAACTCATGATATTAATGTTTCTCACCGATAAAATTGGATGCCTAGCATGTTTGGTTTGCACCAAACCTCCATGTTTTAGGTTGCGCTTAGTGGTGGAGAAGGAGTTGTACTTTGGACTTATGGACTTTTACCCATCATGTTCAAGAATTTTGTATTGGTCATATCTTTTCATGTTTCATAGATTATCATTTACTTGAATTAATATATCCTCACATTTAATCACAATTTTTGATGTTTCTAGTATCTGGATTTTGATTTTGCATCTCTTGGTTCACTGAAAAATTCATAATATAGAAAACTTTAAAATCCTCAAATCCATTCTTCAGGAAATAAGATATCAACACTTAAATTTTTCATCGATGACACTATTGATGGTACTTTAGGAAATAATATTTTTAGCGGCTTCAGGATAAGGTGGATGTGTAACATTCTGTTTCAAAATCCTTGAATTATCTCAACTCGACTCCCCAATTTTTCTAAGTATGTTTCCTTGAAATAGTATATTCTTTCCTAGAGAAATATCATTAAATTTTAGTCCAGGGAGATTGTTGATTCATACGAATTAGAGTGTGGAAAGATTTGTAATCTAAATTGTTTAAAGCTCAGAGTTAGCAAAGTTGCATTCAATAGTCGAGGGTTATTTTTGATTCATTTTAGTTCCTAAAATTTCAAGTTTTGTAATCTAGACTGTTTTAAGGCTAAGTGTTTCGTGAAGTTGGGTTAAATGCTATTGAGGTGTAAGTCATTCTTTTTTAACCTTCATGATTCAATATTTTTCATGATAAAAGATTTTGTTATTACTTTACATTCCTTACTCAACACAACTTTAGTACTTTACAAAGGAATAAATCGAATAATATGATCCTTAGGAAAATAGGGTGTTAGTATTCTAATAATAGTTTGTAGATTTGAAAACGATACATTAATTTTTTTCTAATACAACAATAAAAACTAAGGTGAGAAAACGAAACCTACAATATCTTAGATTTTTTTCTTTAGTTTTCTCCCTTTTTTTCTTAAGAAAAGTATAAAATTTGTTAAAGTATGCTCATCATTTAATACAGGAAGATAAAATAAATAGTTGAGATAATTTCTAGAATAATCTACCAGTGATTAATTATTTTCATATTAAAAAGTACTACAACCCACTTCAGCTAATAAATGTATAAAAATATCCCATATATATTAAACATATTAGTGAGTTAGTATTTGATAATCTTTATGGAACAATAAGAATGCTATAATATTACTAAATTTTGACGTACGTCTTAACATAAAGTATCAAAATATATAAATGATAATTTATGAAAAACCAATCAATGATAATTAGAATTATTTCAGAAAGTATGATTTGTATAATTCTCAATTGATTAATTTTATTACCAATATAGTATGAAAGTATTTTAATGAATGATCGAATCAATCCATTGCCACATAGATCCTTATCTATCTAAATAACCTTTGAAAGAAAATAAAAATGGATAATTGGAGGGATCTCACCTATTTAAGTGGGTGTGATAAATGTATAAAAATATCATATATATATTAATCATATTAGTGAATTAGTAGTTGACAGTCTTTATGGAAAAATAAGAATGCTGTAATATTACTATATTTTGGCGTACGTCTTAACATAAAGTATCAAAATATATAAATGATAATTTATGAAAAACCAATCGATGATAATTAGAACTATTTCAGAAAGTATGATTTGTATAATTCTCAATTGATTAATTTTATTACCAATATAGTACGAAAGTATTTTAATGAATGATCGAATCAATCCATTGCCACGTAGATCCTTATCTATCTAAATAACAAAATGGATAATTGGAGGGATCGCCCCTCTTAAAGTGGGTGTGGATCTTGAATTCCCCCCTTTTTTTTTATGACAAGAACCTTTAAAACATTTCTTGAGCAAATTTGGAACTTTTATAGTCATATTTGTAAGATTTTGAGAAGATCTCACTTTCTCTACTCATCCAGTTATAACATATACGTACATATTAAATAAATACGTAGAAGATAGACTCCGAATATGATAAGAAGTATGAAAACAGTGGAAATAAAGTCCTAATGATATAAGGTTGCTATTCTGGAGATATTAAGTGAAATTAGGTATTGAGCCTAATTCACACCCCAAAAGCTTGCTCAAAGGGAGTATAATTGCCCAACTCTTATAAGGAGTCCACTGATCTCATTAACTTCCAATGGGGGACTTTTGTCATTCTTTTAACTTCCCACCTCACGCTCGGTGCTTAGCATCTGGTGCGGGGCAATTTTTATTTTTGGAGCAGGCAATATTGGGTGAGATGGACCCTGCACTGATAACATGTGAGATTTAGAGAATATCTCACTTTCTCTTCTCATTTAGTTGTTACATACACATACATATTAAATAAATACAAAGGAGATAGACTTCTAATTTATTATGATGTTTATAAATAGAAGAAATAAAATCCTAATGATATAAGGTTGCTATTTTGGAGATATCACATGAAATTAGGTCTTGGGCCTAACTCACATTCTAAACGCTAGCTCAAAAGGAGGATAATTTTCAAAGTCTTATATGGAGTCCACCAATCTCATTAACTACCAATGTAGAATTTTTTTCATTCTTTTAATATCCCACCTCACACCCAGTGCTTAGCATCTGTTGCATGGGAAATTTTTATTTTTGGGACCCAAACATTGGGTGAGATGGACTCTGTTTTGATACCGTGTGAGATTTGGAGAAGACCTCACGTTCTCTACTCATTCAATTGTAACATACACGTACATATTAAATAGATATAGAAGATATAGACTCCTAATATGATGAGAAGTCAGGAAACACAGGAATAAACTCCTAATGATAAAAGGTTGCTATCATGGAGATATCCTTAAACTATCTAGACTCAGTCATTCCATTCTTTTGATCATTTTTTTGTTGGTATTTTCTTTCAAATATTTTCTGAATTCCTTATATATAGAATAGAAATTTAGGAAACCTTCTTCTCTTTTGATAAAAGGAGAAGATGCGAAAGGTCTTAATTCAATCGATCTATTGTCACCTAGATCAAGCATATATGAATTTAAAAAAAACTAAGAATTTAAATTTATTTTTTTTATTAATGAAGGATAGTTTTGTCCCTAGGAAATAAGTCATGCTATATAAGCAAATGGATATTCTTCAAGCAATTAGAAATGAGAGACAATATTATTCACATATCCCATCTATTTAAAACATTCATGAAAACATCAAAGGAGATTCTTGATATATGCTATACGTATGATTGACTCAATTATTTTACATCAATTTTCCAAGGATTGACACATTTCAATGTCATAAGAATTAGGGAAATCTCAGTAGCTCAGTTGGTTGACTATGGATAATTGAACTTTCACACAGTTCCGATCTCCAAATACCATTCCTTTTTCATGTTTTTTGTTATTCTATAGGGACTAAGATTTAAGTTAATTATCTTAACTAATATCCTAAGTGAAACATGTTGCCTAATTGTAACAACTTGACCCGGTCATTATGAGTAAGTCAATAGTGAAAGAATTTGGGCCAAAAAACTTTATGAGTAGTGGGTTAAACTTTTTTGACAAGGCCAATCTTAGTAAGAATTGGGGGTAGGTGAGGTCTATGTCCATCCGGGGATCGATGGGATGCTATTATGAGGTTTTATTAATTTATTCTTGTAGCTAAAACATTAAGAAGTCCATAGACCTTTAAGATTTAGGTAAGTACGACTCCTCAAATTGATCTTCAGTGAAAGGTCTATGTCGAGACGTCAAAGGAAGAGTTTTATTGTAATAATGGACTTTTCTGCAGTTTAGGTTTCTGAATCTTCATCAAAGCTGCTATTGCAAAACCCATAAGGGATCCCTGCTACTAGGATGTGAAGCTAGTTGCTTTAAGTTTTATATGTTCTACTTTTGTTGATAATGTTAGTATATTTTCCATTTTATGTTTATTAGGATGGTGAATTCACTCCTATAAGGTTCCTCTAGGAAGTAGGAGAATAAGATGTTAGCTTTGTATAACTAATTTTCTTAAGTTACTATACGGTTGCTATTACTTTGATCAATATGTTGTTTGAGTTAATTGAATCTACATTTATGGATATTCTAATCAATGTGACATAGCTTGTTTATTGGTAACTCAAGTGATATGCATTCAAGAACTACAATCTAAAGTGTCTATGATTGTATTATAGTACTTGTGTGGGGTGTATCACCCTAATAGCTTTTATCATTGCTTGGAAAACTTGCAGAAGGTCCTCTTGACTCCAAATGGCCCTGTAAATGTCTAAGTATAGTTGATATATGGTCATCTTCTAGGAAAATAGTAGTTTCCTTAGTACTTTTGCTTGATATTCATAAGGTCATAAGGTGAGAGCATTTTTACATTTCTTCTATTATTGGTTGGTTGAAATAGGGTTGGCTTGGGGGTCAAGGGGCTGCAGATTCAATTAACTTAAACAACATACTAATCAATGTAAATGAAACTGTATAGTATCTTTGGATAATAAATTGAACAGAGTTAGAGCCCTATGCTCCAACATCAAAAAAGAACCTAATAGAAGTGCATGCAACATCCTAATCAACATAAGATGGAAAGTATACTAAGACTATCAACAAAACGAGAAAACATCAAAGGGGAAGCACCCAACCTGTCATCCTATCACGACCCGAGTGTACACCCTGGACGTGGCCGGCACTCGAGAACCATTGCTGGTCCCCAAGCGAACCCTCATTCTGGCTGACTACAAGCGGAACACTAACTCAAGCATACAAAAGTTTAAAAACTAAATAAAATTCATAAAACTAAAATACAAAGATTTAACTCAAATAATTTACTTTGAATATAAATGGAATATCCAACTAGCCAACAATAGACAACTTAAGTCTTTAAAACATTTAATAAGATAAATGAAACACATTTCTCAAACTTTACTTTCAATCTATGAAGCCTCTAAATGACAAAGATGGAAATCGGGACAAGACCCATGACATCCTAAAAACTGATATAACTAAAAGTACAAGTGGAACCCTCCAGAACCAAGGAGGCTCACCATAGCAAACTCGAATTGCATGTGGTATCAATGAAGCACATGTTGATGACCCTGAATACCTGTATCTACATCATGAAATAATGCAGAACAAATGGCTCAATACGTGGAATGTACGAGCGTGTAAGAGGAATTCTAAAGCATAATATAAGCTTGAACTTGATAAAAAGGAAACATACTTACCTCTTCTTAACTCACTCAACTAACTCAACTCAGGAATAAGATACTCAACTCAAAGATAAAATATTCAACTCGGTGAAATAAGGCTCAACTCAATAATAAGATATTCAACTCAATGAAATAAGGCTCAACTCAATAATAAGACACTCAACTCTTGGTACTCAAACTCTGGATACTCCATTCTGGATACTCAACTCAATATAAAGAAACAATAAGAGATGCAATATATGAAAAGCTTTTAAAACAGTGAAAAGCAACTCAATGTATTTAAGAATACAACATACTCATTTTGTATGCAAAGATACAATAAAAACTCTGTTTGTATATGAAAATACAAGTAAACTCTGTGTATATAAAAATACAAATATCTCTGTAGGAGTTTCTCAAACTGACAACCATTACTTATGAGCTATGTGATGATGCAATGTTTTACCTCACTCTATTAGGGTCTTCCTATACTTTGCCAGGGGTATATAACCTAACTACTAAGTGGATCCACTAGTGTATCATAAAAATCACTAAGGAATCATCTAAAAAGTATGACCCTTTTCTACACATGGTGGCTACATGGTTTGTGGGGGTTGAGACTTGTCTGAAGTATCCCCCATATAAGTGCTCAATACTTCTCCCCACATATACTAGATCATATGTTTAAAAACATAACTCTTTCTGTGGTTTGTGATAATTGCTCAAAAAACTTGCCCAAAGGCTCTCTAGGAAATTATGTTTCCTCTCTTGCTTAAATATGAAAGCATTTACTCTTTACTGAAAAACTAGCTCAAAGGCTCTATTGGAAATCAGTGTTTCCTTTCTAGTTTAAATGTGAAAACATTTACTCTTTGGTTATACAAAGCCCCAATATACTCTTTTGAAGAAAACAACTTCACTCTTTACTCTTTACTCAACTTAGAACTCAAGCCTTAAAACAAGTTTAAAGCATTTGTATACGACTTCTTAAAATAAGGTTCATGCTGAATTATGGGTGTGAACGACTCAATTCAAGATTTTCAATAACCATAGATATAACTCAATACTTGGAACTCAAGAACTTCAATGATACTACTCATTTCAAGAATGCTCAACTCAGAGGGTTCATGCGGAATTATGAGCATGAACTATTCAACTCAAGGACTCAAAGATACTTTTCATCTCAAGACTTCGCAACTTATAGGATTCATGCGGAGTTAAGGGCATGAACAACTCAAATCAAGGGCTTCATGGGTAACATGTATTAGTCCCACGATTAGAAATATAATATCGAAAGGATTATGAACTTTATACTTAAGACTTAGAACTTGAAGATAATACTCCTCTCAAAGATACTCAACTTATGGAGTTCATGCGGAATTATAGGCATTAACGACTCGACTCAAGGGTCAATATAACGATATGGAACTCATGAATATGACTCCTCTTGTACTCATACTTACTTCCTCAAAACTTATCTCGAATCAATAGTTGATCTCAAGGGATTCACAATTGAACTCAAAGACTTTCTTGAACTCTACTCTTAACTCGCTCTTGAATGTGAATTATGAATTCAAGAGTTGTGGGTCATGATATGAGGGGTCTCGTGATGACAAAGTAGACTCATAAATACATTCTCCTCACTTTCATACTCACTTGCTCGAGTCTTGAAACAAGCTATTAGAAATTGTAGAAGACTCCTCAAAAAGACTCAAAGGGACCTTCTCAAAAATGTTCGAAAGAACTCTCAAGACTTGCCTCTCAACTCTAAATTGAATTTTATTTATGAATTATGTGTTGTGATTTTTGATAGGAAAGATCTCGTGATGTTTAAGAGTGTTTTTATATAGTTAAACATGAGAAACGATCAAGAAATCACTGTTCAAAAGCAAGTCTCCGACGCGGAGATGCATTTTAATATTTGGTCGTGAAATAAATATTGAGGCAGAGGGCTCTGTGACCTCTCCACGACGTGAAGAGAAAATTTATGTTTTTGAGGAACAGGTCCGTCGTGGACCTGGTACCCAGTTTCTGCCTAACATTTTCCTTCTTCATTTTTTAACCTAATTCGCCTAAATTCAATTTTTTTTTCTCAATTCCTCTTTAGATTTAGATACCCAATACATGTACACAAGAATCTAATCAAACACAACTCTAAAATCTACGTGATTTCCTTAAGAACTCATCAATCTCATCTTAACTCAAGAACGAAAGTCAATTTCAAGAACACAATTCAAGAACATCAAACCTTCAACTTTCTAGAACAAACTTAACACTGAAATTAACATGATTCGTGTGTGGCTGAACAAACCCAACACTATGGAAACTTATATACCACTTAGGGATCAAACCCATGGTGAAAATTTGCAAGAAAACTCAAGGACCTCGATGAATGCTTTGATTCTCTCCTCTTTTCTCTTCTTGAACTCTCAACTAAAACTGTAGGTGTATGTATATTAGGATTATAAAACTGAACCTAATCAGATTACACCCCTAAAACATTATTAAAAATGTATTAAATCTATTAGGTAAGGAAAAGACCAAAATACCCCTTACAATTTTTGGATAAATTTCCTTAACTGGATAGCCTGATTTCAAAAGGGCATATTTCAGTCATCCGAACTCGAAACTTTGCAAACTCAGTGGAGTTGGAAAGATAATTCAAAGACCTTTCATTGTATTCCTTGTAGCCCACCTAAATCATCTTTTAATGAGAGTTATGGTCGTTTGAAGTTGACATAAAACTTAAAGGAACTTAGTAATGACTTGAATGAACTCTCTTTAGTTCTTCTTGGAACACAAGGTTCTACATCTAGTGACCTAAACACTTAAGAAATTTTAAATTCCTCGGTAAAATCCTACTCACAATGAATGATGGGTCGAGTCATAGCTCAAAAAATATCTGGGGTGTTACACATCCTATTATACAGGATGTGTGTGAGTTTGTTTATATCATTGTACTTTCCTCCTCAATCATATTTGTATTTTTATATTTTTCCAAGATTGATGTCATCCTCTTAAGATTTTGCTTAATTACTTGTACCTGTAACTTTCCCTTACTTTCTTTCAATATGAAAAGTGCAATCTCAAAGTTTGAGGATGGATAACTGAACTTAAAGTTAACATTTGCAAAACCCAAAGGACTTTGCTTTACTAACTCTCTAAAGGCATGAAATTATCCGAACCACACTTGTAGACAAAATGATTAGTGTTTGAATCAAATAATATTTTTGTATCAAATTTATTTAGATTCCCAAACTTGTTATGTATTTGGATAATTTCATCCTCCGATGGCAACAAAACAAGATTAAAAATCCTACGATCAAAATCACTGATGGTGTTTTCTACCATCTTCCTAATCTTCTATTTCTTGACTAGAAAGCTCTTATATATGCTTCTTTTAGTTTAGTCTTTCCTTCTTCAAATGTGAAGAACAAGTTCCAATGATGTAATATTACGGTGGGATATTACATTTTCTAATTTTAGATATTTTCTCTTATTTCGTGGTATATTGATTGAGTTTATAGGGACTCAATCTTTTAGTTGTTTTAAAACTGTCTTCCTACTATTTTATATTATAACTTGGTTATAGAAAATGCTGATTAGGTTAAATTTTGAGTTGGTAGTTGGTTTTCTCACTAAACGGTAAGTGTGGACGCCACCTACAAAGGTCTAGGTCATGACACATTTTGGAGGGGAAATGGAAGATGATAGCAATGGACTTTGTCATAGTCTTGACACATAGTTTTCAGAGATTTTATTCTATTTAGACCATCATGGATGTATTGACCAAGTCTGCTCTCTTTTTGTTGGTTTAGACTTCGTAGAGTTCAAAGAGGTTAGCTCAGATCTACATTTTGAAGATCACCCATTTACATGGGTGCTAATTTCTATCATTTCAAATTGTGGTACTTAGTTCACTTACTAATTCTGAAGGACAATTCAGAGAGAGTTGGGCCCCCGAACTAAGATGAATTTTTGAAATGGCTTATGAGTTCGCCTTACCTTTGGCTCTTTTAGGTGTTCACCCTATTTTTCATGTCTCTATGTTGAGCCAGATAAATCTCACACATGCTTTAGTAGGTTTGTTTCTGCTTGGTGAGTTCTTGGCTTTTTAGGAGGAGCTTGTGGCTATTCTTGACATGCTAGTTAGGAAGTTCAGGTCTAAGGAGATCCCATCAATAAAGGTTTAGTAGAGGCATCATCTTGTGTAGAAGGCTACTTGGGAGGCCAAGCTAGACATATGACCCTATATCCTCACCTTTTCAACCCTTCAAGTACTTTATTCTTTTTTACTTTTGTGGATGGAAGCCCTTTAAGTAGTGGATTTGTAATGACCCTTGCAGTCATTTTCTTGCATTTGCTTTGAATTTTTTTTTTTTTAATCTTTTTGCATAGCTTCCGTGTAGCATTTGTGTTGTTCTTGGATTAGTGGCACATTTTCTAAGATAGTCGGTGAAATTTTTGTGGAAGTTTTTCCCTTTATGGAAGTTTTAAGTTGAAAGAGTTAACTTTGGTCAATATCCGGAGAATCTAACATCGTATAAGATCATCATTTGTTCCATCAGTTCTGGAAGGTCTATTTGTTCTAGTAGCATGGTTTTCTTGGGTTCCTAGGCCTTCGGCATGAGTTTGAGCCATAAGGGGAGTACTTTGGCAAATGTCTTACTTCGGTCAACATCTTGGTAAATGTGCTTGGTTGAATATTATGTTATTGCTATTAGCTTTGAAATGCCAAGTTTGTTCTTGAATGACCTTTGATTTGGGTCCCAAGGTGATTGGGATGGGTTTGTGATGTCTTGCATTTTGTTGGTTTTTGTAGTTTTTGTTGGGTAAACATTTTAGTGAAACATCCTCCGTTGATTGTTTCTTCAAATTATTTGAGTCCCAAATATCAGCTTTAATGGGGTAGCATAGTTCATTTGTATTTTCGGAGTTCCATATGAATCCAGAGCCCCTATCATAGATATTTCTTAACTCTAAAGTGCAGTTGATGTAGTGCTGATGGGTGCATAACTTACTACACATTCACGAACCAGGTACATGATATCCATATATGGAAACCCTACATGCATCAATCAACCTAACTTTTGAGTTCGTGGAAAAGGTCCTACGTTCGCAGAAGGTTTTTCAAGTTGACCTCCGCGTTCGCTGACCAGGTCCTGCTTTCACGAAGGCAAGTGACTGACAATTATAAATTTTAAGCATGAACTTAGCATGCATTTTCTTAAAATATCAACTCCTTTGGGTGACTTTGAAGCTTGATTCATGAAGGAAATCAATGGCGAATTTGGGGAAATTGTCAGTTCATTGCTTGGAACATAGTGTTGGTCATTAATAATCTATGAAACTCATATGTTCCATCATTATCTCTCTTAATTTCTTCAATATTGATTATCCTTGATTTTAAGTTGATGGTACTGTTTTGAGCTTACTAGTGCTCAGATTGCGCGTGTTTTCAGGGCCCAAGTTCCTTGATCTAGTTGGGACCTTCTGAACACAGTCAAAATTAATAGTTCGCATGCAAGTTCAATGATCCTATTTTGACCCGATTTTTGGGTCCAAATTCTTTAATTATAAATTGGGTATCATTTTGCTTGTTTTGATATTCTCTTCACTAATTTGATAGTGTGACACCTTTCGGAGGCCTTTAGAAAAAGGAAAAGATCTGGAATAGAGGTCCAGATGATGTTTCAGCCTTGGGGAATGTTATGGTTCATTCTTTTTTTACTTGAATTGATTAGAATATATGTATGTTTAATAGTAGCGGTCATTAGGAAGGCTTTAGTCTAAGGCTTTAGGTTAGCATGATCATTAGACTATACTTTCGTCCATTGGTTAGTAGCTTAGCATATAGTCGATAAGCTTAATTAAGATTGATCCTTAGTCTTGATTGATATGTTCCTTAGAATGCTTCTAGGAGGTCATAACTTAGATTTATTTGTATTTGTTGACTTAGTATGGCCGCATGACCCCGACTTACTAGCACCCACACTAACCCCCGGTAGAAGAATAAACTAATTAATACAATACAATCCATAGAACAATAAAAATAACCAGTTTATAAATCAAGAAAAGCTTTTATAATTCCAAAATCCAGTTTGCAATAAAACAAAATTTGTCATCAACACTGCAGAATTAATCCCCTAGAAACTGAATGTCGTCTACAAAAACTGTAACTGTTTAGAATAAGGGATGCAACCTCAAAAATCCAAGAAAACATAAGTATAAAATCTCTAAGTTTGAAGAGATGAACTAAGAAGATAAGAGTAATATATGGAAACCCCGAAGAAGTAGCTCACCCTTGAAATCAAATTTCACTAGTCTAACAGTAGAGGTCTAGCAGGAGTTACCTAAATATACCATGTACTCAACAAAGAAAGAGAATGTGCAGTATCAATACACAACCACCGTGTACTGATAGGATCATCGGCTAGTTCTAGTTATATGAAATATGAACAAGAAACTACAAGTTGGGAAAATATCTAATATACAATTAAATCACACTTATAGGATAACACGGACTCTGAGTTCTCACCTTGAGTTGATATGCATATAAAAAATGAACAACCATAGCACAACAACTCAACCAGGTTCTCTCATGGAACCCACACACAAATTGTTAGTGTACTAGTGTGGTACCGTAGCAAACCATTTACGGATTTTGTCATACTAGGCATGGTACCCAAGCCAGCGATTAGTATTTACAAGGTGTGGTTTACGAGAAAACCATGGGGATATCCTTTACAAGGCATGGTACCCGAGCCAACCATCAAACACACATCACAATCACGACCACAATGAATAGCAATCACATTTGTACACTCAAGTAAGCACATGCAATGCATGCAATTGGCAACATTGAACATTTCAAATCATACTTTTTCCATTTACCCAATCATGTGTCATGAATGTAATACTAAAGAAGAAATGAAAAAGCACATATAAGATAAATAGGAAAACAAACAACCATCGCCTACCTTGAATCAAGCCTTGGAAGCTCTACTGAACATTAGTCTTCCCCTTTTTATGAATATTGGCTTGCTCCTGGTCTAAAACAATAACAAAATACACAATCAATGAATAATGTCCTATAAATACTTGGATTATAATCAAATCCTAACTCCAGGTGATTCCATAGATCATCCCTACAAAAACTAGGGGTTTTCCACCATTAATTCAAGTCAAACTCTCTCAAAGGTCACCCAATAAGGATTCTAAGGCCTAAGAATCACAATGCCAAGGTAGGGGAGTGAATTTCTTATCTTTACAAAAGAATTTAGTAGAAAGGTGAAGAAAATCACCCTAGGTCGACCTTCCTCTTCCTAAAATGAGTTTTATAGAATAATGAGTGGTTCAGGAATTTCAGCATAAAATGTGATTTAACCCCGCTATAGTGGCCTAACCCACTATAGCGGCTCTGTCATAGCGTGACTACCCTCTACGGTAGGATTTTATTGCAACACTATAGCGATGTGACATCTGCTATATAATATTGCATGGAACAAAAACTTGGACTTCTCCCAAAATGTTCGTGATAAGTCAGAGATATTGGACTCATTTTAGGTTTCTAGTTCACCAAATTATGTCCTCAATGGTTGTTTATGTCCATTTCTGATTCTAATCTGTTTTGAATTTCATCTATGAGAGCTTAAGTACAAAATAAGGACAAAAGAAAGCAAAAGAACTCAAATTCATATAATATCCTAAGTGATTGTAAAATGTTTCATGTCTTAATATTTTTTTTTCTTCTTTCTTAAAAAATTATAGTTTCCACCATTTTACAGTTGCCTACATATTAAGACTTTGTTGTCAAATGAGGATAGTGTTTTATAAAAGTTGTATAGAAATTCGATATACATATGCCTTCCATAAGATGTGGCTATAGTACATCATTATCAATTTTGTGGTGTATACCTATACAAAGTAATAATTATTTTTGATGTATATAAATCATAATTACACTTATATAGTCTTTGTCTCATTTGGCTGATTCAAAATTAACTGTCACTGCCAACTTTAGTGTATGTAAAGATGGAGATAGTTTATTTGGTACATAATAGCAATGCAATAATAATACGAAGCTCATGATTAAACAAGAAAAATAACAACACGTAATAGGAATGGGAATTTTTCTTTTCCCTAGAAGAAACCATTCTATTACTCTGAATTGTTGCAATTCCATCGATCATGAAAAACTTCCAAAATACATCTTCTTGAACATAATTCCAACAAGGTGATAATCAATGGAGTTGCAACGTGTTGTTATATAACTCATTCCTAAATTATGTCAAGAAAGGTTGTTAGCACAATTATATATTGGATATTTTATGGCTAATTGAAGTTTTAGGATTAGCCGTATTCTTAATTAAGATTTGTGGGTCTTGATTCAACTAATTTGTAATATTACTATTAGTAATTTTTATTCGTTCAGTTGAAATCACCGTATTACTTTGAATATGTGCAATATGCTTAAATCGTTGAAATGCTGCCACAAATTGAGACATAAGCTACACTCAAGCGCTCACATGTTTGTTTTTAAGACCTAACGTAGTCAATGCGTTGCTTGGACTTTTTAACTAAACACTGTCCAACTAATGTTGGGTTAAACACTATTTACTTCTTGTCTTATAGTGAAGAGGGTTTTGCTCTGTATACATAGTTTATAAGGTACGTGGGTTTAAAAGATTGTTCTAGGGTTGCGAAATTTGGTGATGGAACCTCTTTGTTCTTAGTGTTTTGACTTCCTTATGTAGGTTCTAAAAAGTGTTAGTCCAAAACATTAAAATCACACCATAAAGCTATTATGGACCAACAACTTTAGAACCTTCTTAAAGAAGCAGAAGGTGGCACGAAGTACAAGAAGGTTCCATCACCAAATTTTGCAACCTTAGCACAATCTTTTGAACACAGGTACCTCATAAAGTCTATAAAGAAAAATCCTCTTCACTATAAGGCAAGAAGCAAAAAATGATGAACCCAACATAATTTCTGCAGTGCTTAGTTAACATGTCTAGTCTCTATCTACTAGAGCAATTGAGTACATCAGGTCTTAAAAATGAAACATGTTAGCATTTGAGTGTAGCTTATTTATTTCAAATTTTTGACAACATTAAATGTCAGAATTTTAAGATTATTAAACCTATTAAAAGTACGGAAAAGGGTCAAAAATACCCTTAAACTATCTGGAATAGATCATATTTACCCTTAAACTATATTTCGGCTCAAAACTACCCTTCCCGTCAAACTATTGGGTCAAAAGTGTCCTTATTAATGGAAGTTGTTAAATGCCATGTGGATGCCAAATGGATGCCACATTGCACACCAATAGGGTTCCACCTCCATATAGACTAAACGGAAAAGGGTCAAAAATACCATTAAACTATCTGAAATAGCTCATATTTACCCTTAAACTATATTTCAGCTCAAAACTACCCTTCCCGTCAAACTATTGGGTCAAAAGTACCCTTCTTATTAACGGAAGTTGTTAAATGTCATGTGGATGTCACATTGCATGTCATAAGGTTCCACTTCCACATAGACTAAATCCCTAAATCCTAATTACTCTTTTTTTCCCCCTCATTACATTATTTTCCAGAAACAATTTCACCCCTTCTCCCTCATTTCACGACTAGGGTTTCATAGTTTTCTTCGTGGCTGGGTTTCAAAGTGGATATTCGTGGTTGTAGGTTAGTAAATATTTTTTCTTATTTTATTATGTTTACGATTTCAAAGCATGATAGTTAGGATTTCACAACTTTCCTCTCATTTCGTGGCAAGGGTTTCATAGCTTTCTTCTGGGATGGGTTTCAAAGTGGATATTCATGGTTGTAAACATAATAAAATAAGAAAAAAGATTTACTAACCTACAACCACGACTATCCACTTTGAAACCCAGCAACGAAAAAAACTGTGAAACCTTAGCTGCGAATGAGGGAGAAAGAGTGAAATCGTTTCTGGAAAATAATGAAATGAGTGGAAAAAGAGTAATTAATATTTAGGAATTTAGTCTATGTGGCAATGGAACCCTATTGGCGTGCAATGTGGCATCCACATGGCATTTAACAACTTCCGTTAATAAGAAGGACACTTTTGACCCAATAGTTTGACGGAAAGGGTAGTTTTGAGCCAAAATATAGTTTAAGGGTAAATGTGAGCTATTTCGGATAGTGTGAGGGTATTTTTGACCCTTTTCCTTTTAGTCTATGTGGCAGTGGAATTCTATCAGCGTGCAATGTGGCATCCACATGCATTTAACAACTTCCGTTAATAAGAAGGGCACTTTTGACCCAATAGTTTGACGGGAAGGGTAGTTTTGAGCCAAAATATAGTTTAAGGATAAATATGATCTATTTCAGATAATTTAAGGGTATTTTTGACCCTTTTTTGTTAAAAGTAATACAATGCATGCAACAAAATGAAGAAAAAGCAATAAGAATTAAATATATTAGTTTTTGATTAGTTGAACCAAGACCCTAGACTTAATTAAGAAAAAAACTAATTCTGAAACTTCAATTAGCCTAATAAAGATGAAACATATGCTTGTGCAAAAATCATTTCTTGACATACATTGGAAATGTTTTCTAGAATAACAAGATACAATTCCATATAGCTTCACCTAGCAAGAATCATAGTTATATCCCTCATATTTTTAAATTAGTTGCAGCATCGTGGGACTCAAAAAACAACTAATTAATTTAAATAATTTAAAAGTTTAGACTCACTACAAGAAAAAAGGCATTTCCCAACAATTAATTTTGTTGCTATATAGGATGTTGTTGAAAAAGTACTTTTGGCAACAATATAGAAGTTATTGCATGTTGTTGCAATAAACGCTGATGTGAAAAGTTTTTGCAACAACAAAATATATTGATGCCAAAAAACTAACTTATTGCAACAAAAATAATTGTTGTCTTACATTAATATAGTTGTGGCTTATAAAATTTTTCGCAACAAAATTTAGTGTTGCCACAAATTAACCTTTTTACCAACAATATCAGTTGTTGTAAGAAATTGACAAAAAGTTAGTTAGGAAGGCTTTTAGCAACAATATTTTTTATTGCAATAAAGCTCACATATTAATTATATACCTTCAGCAACAATTTGTGAGTTGTTGCTACATACATAATACACATTTTCCTTTTAGAAATTTTATACAAATATTTTCCACACTTTTAGCAACATTTGTGAATAGCTGCTATATACACAATACACTTTTCTTTCAGAAATTTTTCACAAATATTTAGATTAAGAATTATATAAATTTGCAAAGGTAAATATAAGATTGATATTCCAAAGAACTAAATACTTCTACATATGTTTGTACTTGTAAGAAAAAATAATAATTAAGTCATTAATTATATTATAATCCTACTAGTTATAACTTTTGGATATTCCGATCTTCCAATAGTACTTGCATTGAAGCAATGGTTGAATTATGCATGTTCATCCTGCAAATAAAAGATAAATATAATTATAATTTGACAAAGTAAGTTATAAAATACACAAATATAAATCTAAAAAGTAGAGATATTCACATGAGTGCACTCACTAATACACCCAAACACACTTTAATCTCCTAATAACCTTAATCTCCAGATAAATCACCTTATTTCATTTGAAAATGACCATAATCAGACACTCTTTAAATCATGTACAGAAGAGAGACTGAGATGTTCCAGATTTGGCAAAGGATCATCAAACTGTTCACTTCGTTCAACCCCAAGAATGTCAGAAAAACAAAAGGAAGTCAAAAGTAATCTTAATCTCCTGGAATAATTTTGTGAAATAAATCTTTTAAACATTTTCCAGCTTCCTGGAGACTTCCCTTTTCCCTTCTTATCAAACCTTACCAACAACATTGATTGAGTATAAAAAGAATAATAGTTGAATGTGAAATCACAAGAACAACTCTCTATGTGTGGTGATTTTAATCCATCAAAACTCTTCTTGTTCACAATCAACTTCCTATCAGCATACTACTCTCCAAATCAGATGCAAACAATATCTCATCAAAAGAAGTCGATCCATGCCAGCCACCCATCATATTTATTATTTCAAGGCAAGAAAATTTCTAGAAAAATCTTTGGTGGATACTGCTCTCCAAATCAGATGCAGGAATATTTAATAACCCCAGATTTGACAACTTGTGCATTCCTATCGGCAGACAACATTACTGTGTATTATCACAATCAAGCAATTGCAAATTACAAAGATTACCAATATCTGGTAACTCTTTCAACTCATTGCAATTAATAGTATTAGAGATCGTTGTTGACATAGACTATTGATGGAAGAAGGCAATGCTTTAATAACAGTATGACTCAGATTCACAACTCTTAGAGCTGGAAATGCGAAACAAGAGATATTTAGGCAACATACCTCACTTGATTTCTTCTTTTCCAGCTCTACAATTTTTGCCTCTAGTGATGATTTTTCACTCAAAAGCTTCTCTTTGAGTAGAATAAACCTACAACCTTAGCTTTAGCAGTGGCAATAGATGGAAGACGAGACCCTGCAGAACAATAAACCATGCTAAAAATATTAGAATAATTAATCAAAATTCTTAGATTATTCAACCAAGCAAATGTTGTCAACTACGAGTAGAAAAGAAAATTTCCTCTTGAGAGACCATACCTTAAAACTAATGAGGTGCTAGAAGAAAAGGTGCAATTTTGTACAAGGGACAAGCTTTCAGATATTATTGAGAAAATTATACATATAGTAACAACACAATGTATCATAGACATAATTGTTGACTTTGAATCATCAATGGGTGTGGAAACTCGACAATGAAGATCACGATGTCAAACTATACCAATAGATACCAAAGATGATTAACTCTTTTTTTAAAGGTGAAATACACTAATTTTTGGTCAAAAACTAAATTTCGTAAAAGTTTAAAAAGCAACAGTAGACACTAACCTAAACAGATCATGCACTTAAAAGAAAAAATAAGACACACACATTAATCAATCAATAAGTAACAATGCATGTGTGATAGTTTACGACAAACACATTAAGCTACATGTGATATTTTAGAATCAGTATTAAGTTGTGCATTATATTTTGGCAGTCTCCGCCTTATCGCAATCTAAGAGCAAATAAGCAGCTTTGAGTTCTTCCATTGTTTGATGAATATTGTGTCTTGCTTCTTTTACACTCTCGATGTTTGGGATTAAGGCCAATCCCATGCAGTATCTGGTCAAGGTTTCCATGGGGATGTAAGAATGGTTAGAAAAGATGGAGCACATCAAGAACAAATGCTTGCACAAGTCGGTTGGCAGGAAATTGTAGTTCAGTTCTATGCATCTGCCATGTTTTTCAATACTACAGTGCATCTTGAAATTCCTCAAGAGGTTGAAGCTCAGTGATTGAAGAAGCAACTACTTTTAGCTACTATTCTACAACCTTGCTGGGCTGATCACAATCAAGACGGTCTTGCAAATCATAGAACTGTATAGCAGTACTGACAGAGAGGCGAACACATCTGTCTCTTAACCCCTTAGAAGTCAATACTTTGCTATGCCTATCTTTCCCTCCAGATGCACGAGAAACTTTAACAATTCTGTATGTAGGCCACCCATATAATTTCCCAATTCCACCTAGGTCACTGCTTTCTATGACTTCTCCTACATCATAACTGCTCATCCTCTTTGTTACTCATTCTTGGAAATTTGCACTCTTCATACCTTTCTCAAACAAAAAATCAAGTTTATTTCTAGATCCAAATCAAAAGGGGTGTATTTAGGACTTGATCAATTAGACTTCATTAAAAACAAGTAAAAAGAGGTATATGTAGACAGATGTGTACTGCATTAATCATGATTACACATTAGTTTTGGCTTTTATAATGATATATAATAGTGAGTCGACACCATAAGTTTGTGTAAAAAGGCATTTTTTGTGGTTTGATATATCACGTTCAGCTACAGATACACAGATAGGACTTTGTTCAAATGTCAGAACCCTTCTTTTTTGCAGTGCTAACAAAACAACGTTCTGTGTTTTTGTTCAGAACTCACACCACACACAAAAATAAGCACAAGCACCCAAATAACTAGTCCTAATAATATTGTTACTAAATCGTAGCTACATCTCTCCAGAGTCAGGTACAATTTGATGCTCAGTTCTATGTAATATTTTTACCCAAATCATAGCTCAGTTTTATGCACTTCTTGAATGGTTGCAGCATTGGAACTCTGGAGACATGTAGTCGTATTTTCCCAATATCTCAAGTCCTTATTCCGAGTACACCTCCTACAGTTGAAAGTTCTATTGGCAATCCCCTGCATTCCTCAAAAAAAACTCTGCCCTATCTCTTCAAAAACAGATGATTTCTACTGGAAAGTATCAGAAATAAAAGGCAATTGGAATTTAACTAAGTATCTGAAGCTCTTTCTTTACCAACTTCACCACCTCACCTCATCTTCCTTATTTTATAAAGAAATTACCAAGGCAAACTATTAGAAGAAAAATCTGAATTGCAATCTGTCATCTATTTCATGAATAACACATGATAATAATATAATAAAGCCAACTGTAGTTGATTATGACCGAATCCAAGAAACCAACAATGACAAAAGAATCAATCCGACTCATGAAATTCAAGAGAACGATGAAATGAAAGAAACGGATGTGTTTGAAGTTCCAATTGAGAAGTTAACTCCTCCAAATGTTTAAATTAGCCACCCCTCTACTGAAGATAACTTGAAAAGATCAAGTCTTTCACCTGATGAACTGGTGAAACCATTGTTTGAAGAGCTGAATTTGAAGGATGAAGAGATAAGTTCATTGAAATCCAAGTTGGAGGAGAAAGAAAAATATCTTGAGGTTTTTGGCCAAGAAAATGAAAAACTGAAAAATGAGCTGAATGAAAAGATGCAAGAGATATCATCCCTTAAGGAAAAGGAAGACTAAACGAGCCTCAAGCTAAACCAAGTAGCACAAGAGCTGGAAACAAGCAAGAACGATGGAGTTAACATAAAGGAGAAACTTGAAGCCACTGAAAAGGCAAAAGAGGCATTAGAAAATGAAATGAAGAAACTAAGAGTCCAAACAGAACAATGGAGGAAAGCTGCAGATCTGCAGCAGCAATATTAGCAGGAGGAGGCGTGGAGATGAACGGGAGATGGCGACCGGAGAGGTGTGAATCAATGGATAAGCACTATGGTAATGTATTTGAACCAGGTGTTGGCGGATATGGCGGTTACATGGGTTCACCAGGGTTGGTTGATGATTCTGATGTTGTTTTTGGACACGGGAAAAGACAAGGTTCCGGTATTAAGATGTTTGGTGACCTCTGGAAGAAGAAGGGCCACAAATAAGTGTCATGTTTTGCCAGCTAAATGCTCACTTGCCATTTTATGTTTATTGGCTAATGTATGAATCTTCTTCTTGGCATCTGGCCAAAACTACTACTACTTATGCTGAGTTTAAATTTATGTGTTAGCAGTATCTTATTTCTTTCTAGTCTTAGCTCAAAGCCTTAACCTGTCATTCAGGGCAATGCCTTTAGATCCATAGTTTAAGGCATTTTATGTGTGTAGATCCATAGTTTAAGGCGTTTTATGTGTGATGGATGACAAAATTCTGGTGCATTGCTTGAGATTAGATTTTTGAGCTAGAGTCTATCGGAAACCGCTTCTCTATCCTTCCCATAGAGGTAGGGGTAAGGTTTGCCTACATTCTACCCTCCTCAGACTCCACAATGGTACTACACAAGCTTTGTTGTCGTTGTTGTTGCTTGAGATCGGATGCAACACCCATTCGAATGTCAACACTTACATAAAATGTTAATGCACATATTAGTTTATGCAGAAAATACACTAGACGTGAAATGACACTGGTTAGAGAACCTTGCTATCAATGAAAATTATTGAAATTTTGTACTAAGGTTTAATTTCACTAATGTTTTTTGACCATTGTCAGCTATTAGATCACAAGAAGTGACATTTTTGAGTTCCACAAGAAATGTATAAAAACTACAAATTTTATCTTCGAATTGTCCAGTAGTTGTCTTTTCTATCAAGGCAAAATTCACCAGTGTGTACTAATCTCACCAAAGAGACTAAATCAGAAGCAATTGAACTTTAACAAAGCAATTGAAATTTTTCAAAATAACCTAGGAGACTAAATCATAAGATAATCATACGCAAAAATTCACCGAACTTTGTGAGAAGAAACTAAATCATAAAGAAAACTCACCTGAGATGATTCAAGAACTGCGTTCTTCTTCAGTGAACTGAACGAGAAAACATAGGTTCAGTTTTCCCCAAAACTGAAGAGATGCAAGTTGTGGCAAACAAAAATAAAAAATGGGTGAACTTCTACAATTTTTTTGGCGTAAACAAAACAAAAACCCGCGATTGTAATGGCGGAAAACTAAAAAAAAAACTGTTTTTTGCCACAATGTATAAGTTATTGTCAAATAAAATATATTAGCAACAATAAAAAAAAAATTATTGTTGCCAGTATCAATAGGTTCAACAAAATCCAATAAATTCATAAAGAAAGTATGAATTATCAAGTGTTGTTGGATAGATTTGAAGAAGAAAACAAGAGAAAAATACTTCAAGTTACTTTTGATGGACAATCAATCTTTTTTAACTCGTACGTTTGTGATAGAAAGTTTGAGGCTGATAACTCAACTTTATTCTTGATTGGCATATTTTTACATTATTTAAGCATCCTCATTTGTAATATCATCATGGAGTGTATTACAAATTCTGTGGTGATCAGAAAATACTTAGTTCTCTCTAGCTCTTATTTTTTTCATGTTTGTTAGGCAGTACATGTTAGGTACTTCATTAGGATTAATAAGGTAAAGCCTAGCCCCCTTGCTTGCACTTATCCCTAATGATATTTTTTATGTTTAATAAAAGGTCACTAGACACTGTCTAGTGGTAAATTTGCGGAAAAAAAAATTATTGTTGCCAAATATTTTTTAAGATAGCAACAAATTAATTAAAATGTTGCCATTATTAAAGTTGGGCAATAATATCATCATTGTTGCAATATTTTAATATTTGAAACTTACTATATTAATTATTATTAACAATATAATATCGCAACAATACTAACATATTTGGCAACAACAAAAATATTGTGGTTAAAAATTAAAAGATATACCAATAATTAAATTAAGTTATTGTGATTTATCAATATAAACCAACAATAATATAGTTGTTGCTAAAAAATTGTTGCGAATTCCATAATTTGTTGTAGTGAGTCATCGCCTATTTTAGGAAAAATAGGAAACATGTTAATTAACTGATAAATTAATATTAATAGACGAAACAAATTAGATTCTAGGTAAGGGTTCATGTGATTATGAAGGAAAGGAATTAGGACCCTTGAGTAGCGATAATTGTGGGTCCCAACTGAACTCATTTTCTTAATTGAGGAGGAGAAAAAAATTGGTTTCACAAGTATACTAACATGAAATATGTATAAATAAATAATATTGTAAAATTTAAACATGAAATATGGTGAAATATTTACCTATCATATATATATATATATATAAAAGAGAACCCTAGGCCCGCCTACGTGGCATCACCACAAACTAGGATTCCCTTTTAATTTATTAATTGCCAAAACTAGCATTCCCCTTTCATGAAAAATTGTGACCTTTATGAAAAGTTGTGACATTTATAAAAAGTTATAACTTTTATGAAAAGTTGTGACTTTTATGAATAGTTGTGACTTTTATGAAAAATTGTGACCTTTCCGAATGATTGTAACTTTGTCAAACAGTTGTGACCTTTTTGATAAGGCACCATAAGCATTTGTTCACACTACCATTTGTTGTCTATAAATAGAGGGATTTCCTGTCACAACTATTTGTATGTTTTTTCCCGCTATAGGGTAGTCAAATTCAAATACATTAATTAAGCTTCTTATGAATTTTGTTTCATTCGTCAAAGTTTTCTTGCTCCTATTTCATGGAGCTTAATCTTTACTATAAGTCATAGTAATTCATGTAACTATGACAATTTATCTTTGCCATTTTGGTGACTTTTGTTTTAATTCTGTTAAATTTTTCAGCAAGGATGATTGAAAATTGATCGCTTCTTTTGTTCCTTTCTACAGGTTTCTTCATATTAACAAAGAAAATTAATTTTAGTGCAATGCGACATTACTACTCTTGCACCTCTCAGTCCACAACTCAGAATGCTGCTGAAATGGTTGAATTCATTACATTTGGTTCTTTAGTAAATAAAACTTTTATTTCTTCCACTATTATTTGTAGGTTTTTTTTGGCAATAGGAGAGTCAAATTCAAATATATTAATTAAGCTTCTTATGAAGTGTGTTTCATTCCTCAAAGTTTTCTTCCTGCTATTTCATGATGCTTACTCTTTTACTATACGTCATAGTGATTCATGTATCTTTTGCAATTTCTTTCTGCTATTTTGTTGACTTTTTTTTTTAACTCTGTTATAAATTCCAGTGAGGATGATTAAAAATTTATCTTCTCTCTTGTCCCTTTATACAGGTTTCTTCATATACTTTTTGGGAAAGTTTCTTGTGGGTTGTGCTATATTTGATAGCACACAACAACAAAAATGTGATAACTAATACGAAATCAATGATGAAGTTTGTTAAAAGAACCAAACATATTGCTCTCTTTCTTGACACAATTAGTATACTATTTTGATTATTTTTTCTTAGGTACAAAAATTTTGTATGACATTGCACTCTTCCTAGAATATTAATATAGAGACAATTAGTTCACTTCTTTTATCGCAAGTTAACTAATTTGTCAAATTTCTTCGTCTCTTCTTTTTGGGCATAATAATAGATCAAGTTTTCTTGAAACTAACAAATATCCAAAATACACTATAACAAAAATAATTTTTATCGGCAATAAATTTGCACATTAAGGAAGAGTGCTAGAGCCTTACCGACATTAATTAATTCTCATTAGATTCAATGTTGCTATAGACTTTAGGGACATTTATAGACAATATCAATTGCCTCTGAAAATACATATTTAGCGAAAATTAAGTTATTAATTGCCGTTAACGACCATTTTTCTGTAGTGATAACTCTTTTTTTGATAAAGTTTTTTGTTTTTTTGATAAAGAAGTAATAACTCTTTATTTTTGCTTCTTTTAATTAAATTTTTGAACTATAAACTTGGATACAATCTGACAAACTATATTTTTGAAAAATATGTTAAGCAACATGTCTTTTTCTTCTTGATTGTTAGGAAAGTAAGGTCATCTTTACTATTATTTGTGGATATTTGTGGGTTCAAGTGCTCACAAAATTATGCTGTGAGGATTAAATATGTTATGTGTCAAAATTATGGCTTAGAATATCCAGTTGTGAACAGTTCCATTCAGATGTTACTTACTGCTTGGTTGATAATTATATTAATCCTTTGTAACTGCATACTATAACCATAACAATGACTATGGTTCAATTCCAAATAAGTTGGGGCCAGTGATATGAAACCTAAACAATGGTAATGACTATTCTGACACAATGATGAAAAATATTTATGATACTTATAATTTTAGGGTTATTTTAAGCGTATACATGATACGACATACTATAAAAAAAGGATTGATTGAGGTTCATAAAAAAGGAGCCGAAGGTCCTCCGTTTGAATTTAGTTAATTATGTTCTTGTATGGATGTGATGTTCCACTTTACTTGGGAATGTTGTTGTTCGAGGCTTTTTGGTCTCTTCTTTAACATTTGGTGTTGTTCTTTATAATTTTTACTTCTGACCAACTAGTACAATCATATATTTGATATTTTTATGGTTAATTGAAGTTTTAGGATTAGTTGTATTCTTAATTAAGATTTGTGGGTCTTGATTCAACTAATTTGTAACTTATTTTTATATTAGTATTACTCTTTTTTATTCATTCAATTGATATAACCGTATCACTTTTAATAGGTGCAATATGCTTAAATCGTGAAACTTAAATGTTGCCACAAATTGAGATAAATAAGCTACACTCAAGTGCTAACATGGTTCTTTTTAAGACCTAACTTAGTCAATGCTTTGCCTAGACATGCTAACTAAACACTATGCAAATGATGTTGGGTTCAACATTGTTTACTTCTTGACTTATACTGAAGAGGGTTTTGCTTCTTATACATAGTTTATGAGGTAACTGGGTTCAAAAGATCGTGCTAGGGTTGCAAAATTTGTGATGGAACCACCTTGTTCTTAGTGCCCACCTTCTAACTTCATGAAGATTTTAAAAAGTTTTAGTATAAAACGTTAAAATCACACCATAAAGCAACTACGGACCAACAACTTTTAGGACATTCTTAAAGAAGTCAGAAGGTGGTACCAAGAACAAGAAGGTTCCATCACCAAATTTTGCAACCCTAGCACAATCTTTTGAACACAGGTACATCATAAACTCTATATACAAAGCAAAATCCTCTACACTATAAGGCAAGAAGCAAAAAATGATGAACCCAACATCATTTCTGCAATGCTTAGTTAGCATATCTAGTCTCTATTTGACAGAGCAATTGACTATGTTAGGTATTAGTAATGAAACATGTCATCACTTGATTATACCTTATTTATTTCAAATTCGTGACAACATTTAAGAGTTGGAATTTGAGCTTATTAGACGTATTAAAAGTGATACAATGCATGCAAGTGAATGAAGAAAAAACAATAAGAATTAAATATATTAGTTTTAGATTAGTTGAACCAAGACCCAAGGCTTCATTAAGAAGAAAAATAATCCTAAAACTTCAATTAGCCCAAGAAAGATTAAACATATGCTTGTGCAAAAAGCCTTTCTTGACATATATTGGGAATGTTTTCTAGAATAACAAAGATGCAATTCCATAGAACATCACCTAGAAAGAATCATTGTTGTATCAGTAATATTTTCAAAGAAGTTGCAATGTCTTGGGCCTAAAAAACAACTAATTAATTTAAATAATTTAAAATTTTAGAGTCACCACCTATTTTTAGGAAAAAATAGGAAATATTTTAATTAATTAAAAAATAACTATTAACATACGAAACCAATTAGATTCTAGGTAAGGGTTCATGTGATTACGAAGGAAAAGAATTAGCAACCTTAAGAATCCATAACGGTGGGTCCTGACTGAATTTATTTTTTTACTTTAGGAGGAGTTAAAAATTAATTTCACAAGTATACTAACATGAAATATGTATATAAACAAGACAGTAAAATTTAAACATGAAAGATGGTGAAATATTTACATATTGTCAATAATATAGATAATGATAAATACAAAATTCAAAAAGTATTCAAACTTTTCTTTCGAATATCTTCTTTGAAAAACAATTCTAGATACTTGTAATAAACACATAATAAAAGCATTACAAATGAATTAAAAGAAATAATAATAATAATAAAAGTAAAAAATAAAACTCGTTTTATGTACATGTGAGGTCTTGAAATTCCGAAAAAATTCTTCATCGGCCATTGACATAATATTCATTCAATGTTATAGTAAAAGGATCTAATGAATCATTACTATCAAAACAAAGTATCTATAGTTCTTTTTAATCACATAAGAAACATAGTGGCACAACTTCAATAATGGTCAACGAACAATAGTGGTCTAATGAGCAATGGATCAAAGTTTCACAAACAAACAACAAGTTCCAGCAACAAAAGATTACTCAATAATGTGTCAGGTAGTAAATGAAAAATGTTGAACACATCTAAAACAATGAACAATAAGCAATAAAAAATAGCAATTAAATAACAAACATTCATCATATAGAAAAATGATAGAAAATAACAACGTAACATAATCAAATTAATACAAAAAATTAGCCAAAATTTACAAAAACAATACAAGAAAAATATAAAAAATTGAGATATCCAATAATAAATATAACCATGCTAAATACAAAACACATCTACCATACAGGATATGAAATACCAATAGAAAAATAAAAGGTAAAACAGATCAAAGATACTAACAATGATGCGCCAGAGAAAAAGATTGTTGGTATAGTTGATTTCTCATGTTATCGTCGGATCTCTGATTATCTATCCAAATATCAATCGAGTACATCATCGGGATATTAACCTGCAACAAAAAAAAAACTTTAGTTGGGGGATAGGGGAAGAGGTTGTTGGTTGAGTCTCACTGGAGCTGTGGTGGTTTGATGTCGTTAGTGATTTTGCTGATAAAGTTCATAGAAACATTTCTTATCAGAGTTTTAGCAAGAAATTTGTATCAAATGATATATCTTGAGGAGATCTACATACCTATGTAAGTTTTATGGTATGAAGATGACTTGAACTTCATGAATTTTAGAAAGAAAGTGGCAGCTGATGTTCTTTTTTTCTCAGATCTAAGGAGTTTGGTTAAGAATAACAGGAATTATTAGTGGATTCATGTAGAGGACGATGAGGGGAAGAAGTGGTAAATTTTGGGGGCATTTGGAGGTAGACGGCTAGATGTCTAGTGGCCATGAGCGGCGATAAGTTTGCTGGGAAACTTCTCACCAGAAATTCGGCATGAAATTTATATCCAATGATAAATATTGAAGAGACCTACATGTCCATGTAAGTGGTTTGGTGTGAAGATGACCTGGACTTTTCGAATTTTAAAAATAAGTGGTTTTGGCTGTTTCTCAGATCTATGGAGTTTGGCTAAGAATCAGGGGATATGATAATTTGCGAATTCATGTAGAGGGTGAGAGGAACAAATGGTGAAATTTTAGGTCCATTTGTAGATTATCGAACCGAGTCTGGTGGTGATGGACAGTGGTCAGATGACAGTTGAAAGGGAGGAGAAGAAGATGAAAACCTGAAATTGACCCACCACTTTAATTTGAAGAGAAGAAGAGTGTTATAAAGGCAACAAAACTCCCCTACTTACAAAACCATGGGCTTCCTAAATTTAATTTATCTTTGTTTGCATTACTTTAGGAAAAGGCAAAAATTCCCCCTGAAATTGTCACGAAAAATCAGTTTCACGCTTAATTATTGTGACGATCTATTACACATCTGAATTATTTAAAAGTGAATTTATTTCAACTCTGACACACATACAATCAGTCGCATGATGAGAAAGTGTTTCATGCTCTCGTCATGTTATCACCATGTCACTGCCACATCAATAATTATGTCATATTTCTTAAAAAATAAATCCATGGCATCCAATTTCTTCTTCTTCTCTATCATCATCAAAACCACCATTAAACCACTACCATTGTTTCTATTATCACCAAATTCACTTCTCCACCACTATAGATTTCACAACCCACAACCAAATTCACCATCGGAATTACATCACTATAATTGAAATTCATCACAATCATAACCATAACTTCAATATCTACATCAAAATCACGAGTTTCATTGTCATTATCGAAATTAAAAGACATACCATCACTAATCTTTTCACCCATCACCAAACCCACCACAAAAAAATATCACAATTACAAATTTCATTCAAGCTCAAAGAGGAGAATGGTGAAAAACTTGCAATATTTATTTGCAAAGATTTTAGTTAGACAATTGAAAAACTAGTGCTCCATTTACTATTACTAATTTTGAAGAAATCTAGAGAAAAATTGAATTTTATGCAAGCACCCAGAAATTTTTTGTGTAGAAAAAAAAGGATTTGAAAATTTTCTTACTTCAAATGCTCACAATCAACAAAAAAGACAAAAATAAATTGAATAATTAGTGCTTCACTTGACGAATTTGATGTGGAAATAGAAAGGATTGACCAATTTTAGATGTCTAGTCGGAAAATTTTCAAGCAATAAACCTAATTAATTGAACAACTTTGCGATCTTTGCGATGGATTTCTATCCCGCAATATTGTTTTCTGTTTTTTTTTTTTTCTTGAAAAGTTATCATGAAAAAAATTATTTTTCACATTAGTCAAAGCAAAAAGAGTGTTGTGATGAGAAAAAATGGAGGAGGAAGAAGAAAAGTAGGGTAATCTGAAGGAGAAGGGTGAGGGTAGTGGGAAATTGTCTTTTTTTTTTTTTTTTTTTTTAACTCAAACGTGCTTTATTTATTTTTTATTTAATCTTATTTTCACATCAGCTTTGAGGGTGGTATTAAATTCACTTTTGAGTAGTATAGGTGTGTAATAGGCCACCTCAATAATTTAAGTGTGTAACTGACTTTTTGATAAAACTTCAGGGGTGAATTTATGCTTATTCCCTATTACTTCTGTGCATGTGAATGTATTCAGAGACTTTGCTAAAAATAATAAATATAAATAAGTTATATAGAATGTTATTAGTGTCATGTAAATATGTGATTTAAATAAAAATAATAATTTAATAAAATTGTCAGTTTTGAGGGTGATATTAAATTCACTTTTGAGTAGTATATGTGTGTAATAGGTCGCTAAGTGTGTAACTGACTTTTTGGTACAACTTTAGGGATGAATTTATGTCTTTTCCCCGTTACATTATGTGCATTCGAATGTATTCAGAGACTTTGCTAAAAATAATAAATATAAATAAGTTATATAGAATGTTATTAATGTCATGTAAATATGTGATTTAAATAAAAATAATAATTTAATAAAATTGAAACAACATTTTATTTATACACAACACACTGTGGCAAGAATAGTGGTAATAAAATTTATCAAAATTAATCGATAAAAATTCTAATAATTTTACAAATAAGGATATTTATCGATAAATTGTAAAAATATATAAAAAAATAATTTCTACTATTGAAAGAATTAAAAACTTAAAATTATCAACATTGAAAATATCGGGTTAAATTGGCTGTCCACAATTATCTCCAAAATAGTAGTTGGGCATTTGGTGATGCTCGATGGAATTTGAGCGATTCATATAAATATAGGTTTTTTCTTCTAAGAAGAGAACTTTTCTCCTCTTATAAAGTGTTTTTATTCTTCATATTTAATTATCAGCTTCATGTTCTTCCTGCACTGTTTATCCTAATATTTATTTATGATGGTGGTTTTAATGTTAGCACACCATATAACTAATGGTACATCTTTATGAACCAAAGTCTAAACCTCAATATGTCGATGCACCACAATAACATCCCCTCAAGTTGCATATGATGCAACGGGAAAGGTATCATGAATGAACTATAATCACGTTTAATACTTGCATTAGTTGCATTAGTCGTACATAGATTATTTCTCATGCATTGTCTGATTTGGTTTATTAAAAATAACATCTATTACATTAAATTATTTATTTAAAAAAATATCCTCCACAATTATAGTGAAAAGATGTAAAAGGGCTTTTGAGGAGGTAATTAGATCTTTAATTATGCTAATGCATGCATGAAATTCCTCTTCATTACTAATACCTAGAAATCCATGGCACTAGAAATACACTCCCAAGGAAAAATAATGAATTATTGGATGAATAAGGAAAACTAAAAGCTAATTTTACTTTCTTCCATCTTTTCTCCACAACATTACTTTTGATAACACCACAAATTGTTACCTAGAAAAATAGGCAATGCAACTCGGGTAGTTTACCCCCTGTCTTATATTTTCTAATCTTATCCCTTTTTTATTTTAATAAAAGTAAAAATTATTATCAAATAATCCTCGTCCATAAATACATGAAGATACAAATGTATACTTTATTTTTCTTAGTTTCTATTTAGACATTCCAAGAATATTTTTTACCTTATATTTTCAAATACTTTCTAAATATTTTGAATTGTTAGCGATTTTGATTTATAGTACTTTTTTATGGAGTTTTCAAATATATTTATATAGATCGAGAAATATTTTGATGATTACAAAAGAGAAACATATTCAATTAATAGGTTGCTACGACATGTTCTTATCAGACAGAGACCATTGGAATTAGGAGAATGTCAACCAGGCAATGCAAAAGGATTTAAGAAATGGATGTAGCATATTTATTAGAAGAGTCCAACTTTCATAGCTTTATTTTCATAGAGGATTCCTACATGGAGATAAATCTCAACGAAGGGTGACAAATAGAATCCTAAAAAGGACAAGGAATTCTTAGAAGAAATGACATCTGCTAAATGAAGCAGAAGTACTACATCTATAAATACAATAAGGGTTTCACAAAGAACCTTGCACCCTTACACAAATATTTATAAGCTTCACAATCAAATAGAGGGTGTTCACATTTGCGAGAGTTCTGCCTAAAGATGAAATGCATCCAACACTAAAAAAGAAGATTGAAGAATACGTTTCATAGATGGCTTATGCTTTAAAGTTCTTGGGTTAAGTTTTCTTGTTTTGTTTTTTATTGAGTTGTAACCTTTTCCTTTAGGAGTTTAGAAAACACATCAAGTTGGGGTCAACTTGAAATTCTGTCAATAGTTAAGGGAGATTGTTGATTCATACCAACTAGAGTTTAGCTCTTGGGATGGAAAGATTTGTACTCTAAATATGTTAAAGCTCAGAGTTATCAAAGGTGCATTCAATAGTTAAAGGGTAATTGTTGATTCATTTTAGTTGCTAGAACTGAATGATTTGTAATCTAAACTTTTTTAAGGCTTAGTGTTTAGTGAAGTTGGGTTAAATGCTATTGAGGTGTAGTTTATGCTTTTTAACCCTTCATGATTCAGGATTATTGTGTTATTACTTTGCTCTCCTTACTCAACATAACTTTAGTACTTTACAAAGGAATAAATAGAATAATATGTTCCTTAGGAAAATTAGGGGGTTAGTATTCTAATAGTTTATAGATTTGAAAATAACACATTATTTTTTCTACTACAACAATATAAATTAAGGAGAGAAAACGAAACCTACAATATCTTAGATTTTTTTTCCTTATTTTTCTCCCTTTTTTTCTTAACGAAAGTATAAAAATTGTTAAAGTATCCTCATCACTTAATACATGAAGATAAAATAAATAGTTGAGATAATCTCTAGAATAATCGACAAGTCATTAATTATTTCCATATAAAAGAAATAGTAGAACCCTCTTCAACTAATATATGTATAAAAATATCACAAATATATATATATATATATATATATATATATATATATATATATATATATATATATATATATACACACACACACACTAGTTTTTTGACATGTGTGTTGCACGTGATTACCAATTTCAAAAATATATGTATAGTAAATAGTATTGCTTATTTAAGCGAAGATTTGAATAATAAACTTAGTAAAAAGTAATATTGTAGATTCTTTTGTGAATGTTCAACGTGAATTGTCATATATATCTCTTATTTACGCAAACCTATGAAGATGGTCAATGATAAATTTCATTAATTAAATGCAATAATGTATATATTTATTTCAATTTGATGAGGTTCAATCATATAATTAGTCTTATCTCACTAATATTACCTTATTGACAATATTTGCTTTGTATTTTTCTTGTCATTTAACCAAATGTGCTTTGCATGTGTATTCCACATTAAATTGTTCGGATGTCATATGAACATGTGAAGAGAACAACTACATTTTATACATTCACATATTTTCACATTTTTTGCGAATATTTTATAATAATATATTTTGAAGTTAGAAGTTCTTGTTAGCTTGATAATACATGTGTGACATATATAATACTCTAATGTAAATACAAATACATACCCAAATATAAATATATATTTGCATTAATGAAAATATTTATCTCATAAAATCACCTATTAAATAAACAATAAAAATTAAACAAATAAAAACTTCAATTGGCGTTATTCCGAGTCATATGAACTTTTCTTCGTCTAAAATACTAAAATATTAAGAAATAATAAATAAGTAAAACAAAAGGGCAATGTTTATATAGTAATAACTATTTTGAAGCAAATTTCATGAGAGTCTATCACATAAGTAGCATTGATTAATAAGTCATTCGTTTTGTCTTGAGCATCAAAAACAAATCGTGATAATTCTCTAAATTTTGGAAAATATATTTAGAAACATATATCTACATCACAAGAGAAATTATTAACAAAAACAAATGAATTTAGACTAAATCATGTTAACTTCATATATTGAAATATTAAAGTAATATTGCAAGCCTTTTAATTCTTTAAAATGTACCTACGAAAATAAACAAAATCGTGATATACTAAAAAGAATTATCTTACTCCATTTTACCAGTATCCCACCCTAACACTACCAGCAGGCGTACAACTTTGTCTCTCCCATGTATTGATACATATTAATCATTAATATAAGTATCTTTTGTAAAAAAAAAAAAAAAAAAAAAACATAAATTTTTATGGAAAAGAAGACAACTTCACCTCTCTTATTTTTCTTGAACGAGGAGATAAGACTGAATTGTTCATCTAAATTATGGAGGTCATATAAAGAATTTATAGGTAGAAGGCTCACCTTCAAACTTGTAGATTTCACATCTCTTGTATGATAAGTTTGTTAAATTGACAACTTGACAATCAAACTTGAAAGTTATTGATGTTGTTTTCTTATTAAAGATACTACTGTCCTTTTGTTATTATAGATATTCTGCGATTTATACATACTAGTTTTTTGACACGTGATTACCAATTCCAAAAATATATGTATAGTAAATTGTATTTCTTATTTAAGCGAAAATTTGAATAATAAGCTTAGCAAAAAATAATATTGCAGATTCTTTTGTGAATGTTCAACGTGGATCGTCATATATATCTCTTATTTACGCAAACCTATGAAGATGGTCAGTGAATTTTTTTTTTAGTTAAATGCAATAATGTATATATTTATTTCAATTTGATGAGGTTCAATCATGTAATAGTCTTATCTCACTAATATTACCTTATTGACAATATTTGCTTTGTATTTTTCTTGTCATCTAACCAGATGTGTTTTGCATGTGTATTCCACATTAAATTGTTTAGAAGTCATATGAACATGTGAAGAAAACAACTAAATTTTATACATTCACATATTCACATTTGTTACGAGTTTTTTTTTTTAAAAAAACGCGGAACATTTCAAAATAATATATTTTGAAGTTAGAAGATCTTGTTAACTTGATAATACATTTGTGACATATATAATACTTTAATTTAAATACAAATACATACCCAAATATAAATATATATTTGTATTAATGAAAATATTTATCTCATAAAATCAACTATTAAATAAACAATAAAAATTAAACTAATACAAACGTCAACTGGCATTATTACAAGTCATATAAACTTTCTTTGTCTAAAATACTAAAATGTTAAGAAATAGTAAATACGTAAAACAAAAGGGCAATTGTCACGACCCGAGAGCACCCCCTAGTCGTAACACGGCGTACTCGACCCCGAAGGGGTCTTATACAAGCCTCATAACATTCATTCGTCGCATAGGTAATAGAATTAGTACAGAATTAAAACTTTTTATTCAAAAACCATACAATCTAAAGACATTCATTTATAAAGCAGCGGAATACTAAAGTCTCACATGGCCATCTTAGATAAAACTTTAAACAAGATAGGGTCACGACCCTTTACAATCGAAGTCTTAACAATTGTCTCAAAACAAGAAAAAACTAGAAACAATAGAAGTCCTTGTCCTCGATCTATGAGGACATACCCAAAATGTCTTGGAGAACTCTATTCCAAGCTTGACTAGGAAGGATGAAATTTAGTGTCAATCCCTACACTTCATAAAGCACAATTTAGGAATTGAGAGAAATCATGGGTTCATAGAGTATTTTCATCATAAATCATCAATTAAACATTAATACAATCATAATTTGTCATAAGAAACCATTTGAAAACGTTTGATGAAAGAACCCATGAGATTAAGTAAAACCTTAGATTTTACATGTTTGGAAATCACCTTTGCATTGGCTCCTTGAATGAAAGGTTAGATAAGGATCAAGACTACCATACCTTGCTATTGATTCCCCACGAAAATTGAAGAAGAAACACTTTGAAATCCCCAACCCTAGCTTGATCTTGACCTGGATCTCTAATTGAGTTTCTAGAGAGAAGACTTTTTGGGAGCGAAGGGTTTTGATTTGGGGTTTTTAAATAATAGAATGTAAAATAGAGTTTAACACTTTTAATACTCTTAAAATATGTTTATAAACCCAAAATAACCATCCAAACACTTAACTAGCCAAGGGAGGAATTTACCAAACCACCCTTGGCTTGGCCGTGTCTTTGACAGCATCAGGTGCCATTTACGAGACCTAGACTCAAAGACCGTGAGTCAATTCACGGACCGTACTGTTGGTCCGTGGTCTGGGTTAGAGAGGTGCATTTAGGGTCCATGACCTACGGAGGTCATCCACGGGGTGTGGACCCCTTCCGTAGGTCACCTCATTTTGGGCATCCTCATGGTTTTATTTGGGTCTTAGGGTTTAGACTTAGGGTCCTCCTTAAGGACCCTTAAGGTGGTCCTTAGGGAGTCGTACCTTGATGTTTAACGCCTAAACACCTCAACCATAGCTCGGGACAACACAAAGAACCATCAAACCTCACACCAAACTCTAACACACACATGTTAGGCTCTAGCTTAACTTATTCGTTTTTAGGGTTGTTACATTATCCCCCACTTAGGAACATTCGTCCTCGAATGACACTGTAAACACATTAAGGGGTTAACAACTCAAGACTAGCAGCCCATCAAGCAAGCGACATCCATATAAATGCATAAACATAGGAGGAAACATCCACCCCACATCAATAAGCTCAAAACACAACAAGAAGGTAGGAACTACATCTACAAACTCACTATGCATCAAAACTTCACATTTCTCATTTCATTGGAGGAACTTCCTTCTCCAAGCCATATCATGCCCATCACACATCTATAGGCACATTATGCAATTTTCTCAAAAAACACATTATGCAACTTCTTCATAAAAACACATTTAGGCATGTTCAACAAGTCAACTCATGAAATTAGGCAACTCATCATAGATGCATATTAACATGAGGAACACAATTTGAAAACTCATTTTCTCATATAACATGGAAACATAATATCACACATGACTCCACAACAAGAAACAGCTACAAGGAACTCTTGGTCTCAAGCTTGAAAAGGAATAGAAAGAAAGAGATAAGGATATCAACACTCTCAACAACCTTACTATTCAACATACTATCCCCCACCTAGGAGAAAACCCAACTAAGGCTAACATGAAAACAACATAGAAACCTCATCACAACATAAAGGAACTATAACTTACCAGTACCTTCATCCAGATTAGCTCCTTTGCCCTTTTTGGCTTGAAGTGCATAGAAACGATTCTTCTTTGAAGCATTAGGATCCAGGCAAACATAAGAAGCTTGTTTGGCCTCCCTTCCTCTAGCCGTAAGAGTAGGATAATTTCTCACTTGGTGATCATGCTTTCCATAACCATAGCACCCACTAGTACCGGCTAGGCACTTCCATGGTGTCTCTTCCCACAAGTGGTACAAGAAGGTTAAGAAAATGGAGGTCCACCACCTTTCTCCTCATTAACCTTAGGAGCACTAGAAGAATCTTGATTTGGAGCTCTCTTCTTGAACCTAGGTTGACCTTGCTCATCGGATCTACCCCTCTTCAAATCCCTACTCATCCTCTTAAGTTTGGATTCCTCAATAGATTGAGCATACACCATGAGCCTAGAAATATTCATATCATCATGGAGCATTGCTGTATGACACTCTTCCTTGAGTAGGTCGGATAAACCAGTCACAAAACTACTCATCTCATCTCTAGGGTTAGACACCAGGATGGGGCATACTTAGACAATAGGGTAAATGTCAAGGAATACTCCTCCACACTCATGTTACCTTGCCTAAGGTTTATAAAGTCCTCCACCTTAACCTCCCCCTTCTCACGAGGACAGTACTTACTAAGGAAAGCTCCCTTAAACTCCTCCCATTCTATAGGACCCGCTTCAACCGGCCTATTGGCTTTCTATTGAGTGAACACTTGGGCAACCTCTTTCAATTGATAGGAAGCCAACTCCACTTACTCCCTTGAGGATACCCCTATAGCAGTGACTATTTTATAAATTTCATCCAAGAATTCTTGGGGATCCTCTTCCACTCTAGAGCCAAGAAAAATAGGAGGATTCATCCTTACAAAGTCTTTCAATCTTGAGGCTATGGCAACCACATTAGCATTCACCCTAGGCCCCACATCTCGATTAATTTGAGCCGTCATGGCTTTGGCTAAGGTTAGAAAAGCTGTCCTAACCTCTTCATTGTTCATGTCCGGGGGACCCACCGAAACTTGATTCTCTTGACGCACTTGGTCACCTTGAAGACTTTGGGGAGGAACTCCCTCATTCACAACTTCCTCTTCCATCTTTCATGGGTTAGCCCTTGTATTCATATCCTATAAACACAAGAGAAGGATTAGGAAAAGGACACCTATAGAACTAAACTATAAGGCACGAATTCAAGAATATGAAAGAAGTGTAACTTTCTAATGTCCTATAGCCTCTCGCTCATAGATGTGTCGCGACTCACACCGATGAACAAGACTCTACTAGATGTGGCTTGTGAGACATCAACCAAAAAACCATTCCCAAAACCTTGTGCTCTGATACTATGTTTGTCACGACCCGAGAGCACCCCCTAGTCTAACACAACGTACTCGACCCCGAAGGGGTCTTATACAAGCCTCATAGCATTCATTCATCGCATAGGTAATAGAAATAGTACGAAATTAAAAAAATTTATTCAAAAGCCATATAATCTTAAGAAATTCATTTATATAGCAGCGGAATACTAAAGTCTCACATGGCCATCTTAGACAAAACTTTAAACAAGATAGGGTCACGGCCCTTTACAATCGAAGTCTTAACAATAGTCTCAAAATAAGAAAGAACTAGAAACAATAGAAGTCCTTGTCCTCGATCTATGAGGACGTACCCAAAATGTCTTGGAGAACTCTATTCCAAGCTTGACTAGGAAGGATGAAATTGAGTGTCAATCCCTACACTTCATAAAGCACAATTTAGGAATTGAGAGAAATCATGGGTTCTTAGAGTATTTTCATCATAAACCATCAATTAAACATTAATACAATCATAATTTGTCATTAGAAACTATTTGAAAACGTTTGATGAAAGAACCCATGAGATTGAGTAAAACCCTAGATTTTTCATGTTTTGAAATCACCTTTGAATTGGCTACTTGAATGAAAGGTTTGACAAGGATCAAAATACCATACCTTGCTATTGATTGAAGAAGAAACACCTTGAAATCCCCAACCCTAACTTGATCTTGACCTTGATCTCCAATGGAGTTTCTAGATAGAAAACTTTTTGGGAGGGAAGGGTTTTGAAATAATAGAATGTAAAATAGAGTTTAACACTTTTAATACTCTTAAAATATGTTAATAAACCCAAAATAACCGTCCAAACACTTAACTAGCCAAGGGAGGAATTTACCAAACCACCCTTGGCTTGGTTGTGTCTTTGATAACACACAGGTGCCATTCACGAGACCTAGACTCACGGACCATATTGTTAGTACATGGTCTGGGTTAGAGAAGTGCATTTAGGGGCCATGACCTATGGAGGCCATCCATGGGGTGTGGATAGATCTACGGGGCGTGGACCCCTTCCGTAGGTCACCCCATTTTCGGCTGCCTGAAGGTTTCCTTTGGGTCTTGGGGTTTAGACTTAGGGTCCTTCTCAAGGACCCTTAGGGTGGTCCTCGACGTTCAACCCCTAAACACCTCAACCATGGCTTGGGACAACACAAAGCACTATCAAACCTCACACCAAACTCTAACACACAGACATTAGTCTCTTGTTTAACTTATTCATTTTTAGGGTTGTTACAACAATGTTTATATAGTAATAGCTATTTTGAAGAAAACTTTATGATAGTCTAAATCACATATGTGGCATTGATAAATAAAGTCATTATTTTGTCTTGAGCATAAAAACAAATCGTGACAATTCTCTAATTTTGGAAAAGATATTCAGATGCATATATCTACATCACAAGAGAAATTGTTAACAAAAACAAATGAATTGAAACTACATCATGTTAACTTCATATATTGGAACATTAAATACTAATGCATATATTTAACGAATAAATAATTATTATATCATCAAAATTATTTTTCTCAAGTCCTCGAGGTTATGGAATATGCCCTCTTAGGATAGAAGAGTTACTTCTCAGAATAGTCGTACCCCATATTCCGCTAAACTTCAAACTCCCTCAACAACAATAAACCACACAAAAAGTTTTAAAATGCAAGAAGAAGAAGAGTAGAAGATTGGAAAAATTATGGTTGAAAAATTAGTGCAATCGCCTCTATTTATTGTCACGACCAAAATCGTTGTGATTGGCACCCACACTAACCCTCCGGTGGGAGAACCACTACTACATCCCAAACTAAGCAACTAAACAAAAAACTAAAGCATTTAAGTTACGGAATCAAGTTAAATACTAAGGAAGAAATAGGAAGTTCCCATAAACTCCAAACAAAAGTCTAACAACTAAAACAAATGTGGAAGAATGCGCCTAGAACCTAAAATTCAATGTATCAAAACTCTAACAAGATCTATAATTCTAAACAAGAAGGGTTAAAACCCCATGTACTAATAACTAACTAGAAAGCCTAAGTTTGAAATGTGGACATACACGAAAAGAGAACTCATGGCAGCCCGGAAGAACTGACTCACCCTTGAATTCGAACGACGATCACTGATCTTCTAAGCGAGGTCTGTCAATAGTCGCTTGAAGATGCCTGTACTCAACAAAGCAAGAGCAAGTGTAGTATCAGTATACAACCACAGTGTACTGGTAGGATCATGCGACTATTCCATTAAGTGCAACATACATAAGTCAATACAACATAATAATAACATGTATACATCGAACATATATAATATCATTATCATTTACGAACAAGGTACATTTTCACATTTCTCAAGATACACAGTTACAACAAGTCATTGGTCCTCTCATGGAACCCAAACCCAAACAGTTAACATACCAGAATGTGGTACCCGATCCAATGTTTATGCCAGAACGTGGCAATCAATCCCATATTTATGTCGGAATGTGGAAACTGATCCAAGTTAGTGTGTCAAAACGCAACACTCGATCCATTCAACAAGCCACAATCACAATCACATAGTACATTCTCATAATAATATAATCAAGTCATGATTCATGGCATTTATCATTCATCTATCCTCATTAAATATTAATGTGATCAATAATGCAACATTCACATATATACATACATGTATCATAATGAAGTAAGAACAAACATATATCATATAATCATAGAATACAACCATCACCCACCTCGTAACAAGCTTGAATCCCCTAAGAAACTTGATTCTTCACTTTCTAAGTTCGTTTTGCTTGTTCTCGGTCTACAAACAATCGTAATAACACGAAAATCAATAAACAATCACTAATTACCAGAATTACTAACAATTCCATCAACCCTAGATCATACACATGATCCCAATACCCAGATTAGGGCTTTTTCCACCATCAGATCAAAACCTCCCCCCATCGATAATTACCCATTAGATTACGTTCTACGGATTGAAAAATGGATTTAGGAGTTAAAATATTACCTTTAGTCTTAAGAATGGTGGAAATCTGTCAAGAATCGCCTAGGGTTCATCTCCTTACTCTCAAAATCGAAAAGTGCAGAAAAAAATGTTTTGGGGTTTATTTTTTACTTAAGTCGCGACAGTCCCACCACAACGGTTTTCACCCCGCTACAGCGGCCCAGCTCTGGTAGCAAAAATCCCGCCCTAGCGGGTTGCATGGATCCAGTGAGTCGATTTAAGAATTCCAAATGCCCATTTCACAACACACCTTCATCCAACGACATTCAGAAACTACCAGTTCACGCTAAGATCAATTTCGGGAGTTCTACTCGCCTGAATTCGATTTCGTAAAGTCATACATGTTTCTTAACGTCTTATCTATCTACTCATGTGATCAAATTCATAATTAGATCATCCAATTGATACCAGATTTCCTCAGACCTCACAGACTCTGATTTCATCCGAATCTGGACTGGGTTGGGAAAATCCAAATACTAAGAAAAAGTTTTCCAGCCCAAAATTTTTCCCCGTTGGCTTTTCTATAACAACGGGAACATGTCATTACAATAGATACCAATTTACCTATCACTCATCCTCGAGTGACAAAACATAGAAAAAGTAAGCTAGAGAGGGAATGAAGTAGTACCTGAAACGACAAATAATTGGGGATACTTGTCTCGCATGTCCCTCTCAGTTTCCCAGGTAGCTTCCTTAACTGGACGATGCTTCCATTGAACTTTCATGGACTTAGTCTCTTTGGTCCTCAGCTTATGCACATCACAATCAAGAATTTCAATCGGTTCCTCGTCATATTAGAGGTCTTTGTCTAACACAATTGAGTCCCACTTTATGATATAATCCCCATCACCACGATATATCTTCAACATAGACATATGAGATACTGGATGGACTCCCAATAAATTAGGAACTAAAGCCAATTTATATGCTACCGGTCCTACACAGTCAAGAATCTCAAATGGATCAATGTATCTAGGACTAAGCTTGTCCTTCTTACCAAAATGTCATCACCCATTTCATAGGTGATACCTTAAGAAGAACATTCTCACTAGTATGAAATGCCATGCCTCTTACCTTATGATTTGCATAGTTCTTCCGTCTACTCTGGGTTGTTAAAAGTTTAGCTTGAATACTCCTCACCTTATCTTCAGCATCCTTCACTACATCAATCCCTACTTCTCAAACCTCGAACTATCCTATGGGTGATCTACATCCTATCCCATATAATGCCTCTAACGGTGCCATATCAATGTTGGAGTGATAACTATTATTATAAGAGAATTCACACAAAAGTAAGAACTTATCCCAATGCCCCCCAAAATCAATCACACATGCCCTTTACATGTCTTCTAACACTTGAATAGTCCTTTCTGACTTTCCGTCCGTCCGTCTGTGGATGGAAGGCTATACTTAAAGTGAGTTGTGTGCCCAATTAATCATGCAATTTCCTACAAAACTTGGATGTGAATTGGGTACCACGGTTTGAGATGATAGAGAGGGGCACCCCATGCAACCTCACTATTTCTTTCACATAAACTTTAGCCAATTGTTCAGCATTATAATCTATTCTTATCGGAATAAAAGGGGTTGACTTAGGCAATCTATCAACCACTACCCAAATCGAATCAAACTTCCCCAAAGTCTTGGGAAGACCAACCATAAAATTCATGGCTGTCCTCTCCCACTTCAATTCCGGAATTGACATTCTTTGAAGCAAACCTGCAAGACTTTGATGTTCAAACTTCACTTGTTGACAATTTTGACACCTAGCCACAAACTCTGTTATGTCCTTCTTCATGGCCGGCCACCAATAAATTCAATTCAAATCTCGGTACATCTTGGTCACAGTTGGATGAATTGAATATCGAGAGCCATGAGATTTTGTCAATAATTTCTGAATCAAATCATCAATTCGAGGAACAGAAATCCTTCTTTAAAACTAAGCATACATCCATATCAAGAGTGGTATCTTGTGCCTTACCAATCGCAGTCTTCTTCTTAAGTTCATTCAAATTTTCATCCTCAAATTACTTTCCTTGATCTCTTCAATGAACGTGACCCTTACTTCAATACTAGCTAGCACCTCGCCTCTTTCTGAAATGCCCATCTGCATGAACTTAGACCTAAGGCCTGAATTTCCTTAGCCAATGGTCACTTGGTTACACTCAATCAAGTTAAAATACCCATACTCACTGCTTTTTGACTAAGAGCATCTGCCACTATAATTGCCTTACTCGGATTTTACTGAATGGTGACATCATAATCCTTGAGTAATTCCATCCACCTTCGCTACCTCAAATTCAGATCCTTTTGAGTGAACACATGCTGCAAACTATGATGATCAATAAACACATCACATTTAACACCATAGAGGTAATGTCGCCAGATCTTAAGAGCAAACACTACCGCTGCTAACTCCAAATCATATGTTGGATAATTTCTCTCATGCACCTTCAACTGTAGTGATGCATAAGATATAACAGTTTTATCCTGCATTAACACAACACCCTTGCCAGAATGTGAAGCATCATGATTAACTATAAAATCTTTACCTTCCACTGGTAATGCTAAGATAGGTGCGGTGGTCAAGAGAATCTTGAGCTTTTGAAAGTTATCCTCACATTTTTTTGTGAAGCTTACCTTCCTTTTTGGTCAAATTTGTCAAGTGAGTGGCGATAAAAGCAAAGTTCTTCACAAATCGACGATAGTAGCTAGCGAGCCCCACAAAACTCCTAATTTCCATCACAGATCTAGGCCGAACCCAATTCTTAAACGCTTCAATCTTTTGGGATCTACCATTACACCTTCTTTTGAAATTACATGCCTAAAAAATGCAACCAAATTTAACCAAAATTCACACTTCAAAAATTTAGCATACAACCTTTGTTTTCCAAGAACACCCAGAAATATAGAAGATGGTTGGCATGCTCTTCTTCACTTTTTGAATAAACCAAAATATCATCAATAAAGACTATAATAAAAAAAATCAAGGAATTGCTTGAACACCCCATTCATCAAACTCATAAAAGTTGCAGGCACATTAGTCAACCCGAATGACATAACTAGAAACTCATAGTGCCAATAACGGGTTCTAAACGCCGTCTTGGGCACATCCTCAGGCCTAATCTTCAATTGTTGATAACCCGACCTTAGATCAATCTTAGAGAACACTGATGCACTTTGCAATTGGTCAAAGAGATCATCTATTCGAGGCAGTGGATACTTATTCTGAATGGTTACCCTATTCAATTGTCGATAATGTACACACATCCTCATACTACTATCTATTTTCTTAATAAACAAGATAGAAGCACCCCACAAGGAAGCACTAGGACGGATGAATCCTTTATCAAGAAGTTATTGGATTTGAGCCTTAATCTCTCTCAATTCTATCGGAGCCCTGTGATACAGAGGGATGTAAATGGGATGAGTACCAGGTTTTAAATCAATGCAGAAATCTATATCCCTATCCGGCGGCATACTAGGCAAGTCATTAGGAAACACTTCTCTAAGTTCTGACACCACAGGAATAGACTTAATAGATGGAGACTCAACCTCAACATCTTGAATATGGGCCAAATAAGCCAAACAACCCTTTCCTACCAGTTTTCTAGACTGAATGAAGGATATGATCTTAGCTTGCTTAGGCTTGTACACCCCTTCACAGTCTAATTTTTCCTTTCCCAAAATTTCTAGAGTCACAAATTTAGTATTACAATTAAGCACAACATAATAGGGGGACAACCAACTCATGCCTAAGATTATATAAAAGTGAATTATATCCAAAATCACCAAATCAACCCAAGTCTGATAACCCATAAACAAAATAGAACAAGCACATTAGACATGAGTGACTATGATAGACTCTCCAACTGGGGTAGTAGCATGGATGGGGGCGTCAAGTATATAACAATTCATATCAAATTCTGAGGCAAATCTCATGGATACATAAGAATAGTAGAACCCGGATCAAACAACATATTAGCCATTTGGTCACAGACAAGAATAGTACCTGTGATTACCACGTCAGACTCCTCTGCCTTATTCTTGCTCGAAAAAGCATAACATTGTGCCTTATCATCATGACGGGTGACTTCCCTGCTTGGTTGCACTGTACCTCTGCCTATGTTACCATTTCCTCTACCCCCACAGCCTCATTGATTACCTCCTCGCCTACTTTGTAGACAACCTCGACCATTATTACCATTTCCCGCAAGTACCACTGCTTTAGACGGCTGCTGTGCGGAATCCATCATGCGTGAGTGGGGAAAATCTCTCCTCATATGCCCTGGTTCTCCATAATTGTAGCAAGTATGATCAAAATATGGTCTGCTGCCTGTCGAAGGTGCATCTCCCTGGCTATCCTAAATCAAATTATGAGATGGAGTTCTAGAGTAATTACTTGTAGGTGGACTGAATTGGCTTGGCTGCAAGTGTTGGCCTTCCTGCCCTTTGCAGTAAGAACCTTGAAAGTTACCTAAGTTCTTGACCTTTTTTGCCAATGCCTTAGCTTGACCGTCTCGCCTCACCCCTTCCACCTTCTTAACAAAGTCTGTCACATCATTAAAGCTTCTCCCTGCAGAAGTCATATGAACAGACAATACCTGCAATTCTGAATTTAGCCCCTTAACAAATAGGTGGATTCTCACTTCCTTAGTAGTCACTAATTGCGTAGCATATCTAGACAAAGCATGGAACATGGCCTTATAAGCAGCCACATACATACCACCTCCATAAACTCATCCTTCTTGCGATCTCTCAAAGTCTTAGGCACATACTTCTCTAAAGAAGGGCATGAAACTGAGTCCAAGTAAGTGGAGGTAAAACTAAAGATCTACATTCCATATAAGCTCTCCACCACTACTTAGCCTCACCTTGAAGTTGAAAGGTCACAAACTCAACCCCATACTGATGGACAATTCCTAACTTATGAAGCCTCTCGTAACAATGTAGGATGAACTCATATGCATCAGTACCTACATTTCCACCCACCTTGTGAGTAGTGATAGCGATAGGGAGATTGGCGGGAGCTTGAGTTGCTTGAACGGATGGAAGCATTCCAAGACAAGTCAATCCTTTCAAAAATGACATGATTTGTTGAGCTAACACTGTGTCTATGGGAGGAACAACTGTGGTCTCAGCTTGCACCTATTCCTCTTGTTTAATATCCTCCATATTTTCAAGCTCGATATATTCTTCTATCTTTTCCTGATGCAAGGAAGGAGCCTCATTCATGGGAGCATTTTCAATCGATGCTCCATCTCTAGTAGGTGCTACTCTCTCTCAGCCTCTAACCCTAGCTCTTCATCTACCCGTTCCTCGACCACAACCCCTCGCTGCAGATTCCTCAGCTGAAGCATTAATGGGAGCTACGGGCCTACCGTCGTTGAATCTAGTGTTAACCATCTGCAGATAGAAGAATGAAGGAGGTTAGATACTAATTTGAATAGCGAGATACCAATTGGAATCAAGTTGTAGCACGAAAGGAGATAAGAGAAAAGTAGATATATTTCCTAAAGTCCTATAGCCTCTCGAAGAAAAGTTCAAACATCTCTGTACCATTCCGCGAGACTTTACTAGACTCATTTTGGTACATCGAGATTAATGAACCTAGGCTCTGATACTAACTTTTTCACGACCCAGACTGTTGTCATTGACATCCACACTAACCCTTCGATGGGAGAACCACTACTACGACCCAAACCAAGCATTTAAACCAAACACTAAAGCATTTAATTTACGGAAGCAAGTTAAATACTAAGGAAGAAATATGAAGTTCCATAAACTCCAAACAAAAGTCTAACAACTAAAACAAATGCATAAGAATGTGCCTAGAACCTAAAAGTCAAAGTACCAAAACTCTAAAAAGATCCATAACTCTAAACAAGAAGGGTTACAACCCCAAACTATTGTACTAATAACTAACTAGAAAGTCTATGTCCGAAATGTGGACATAGACGGAAAGAGATCTCATGGTAGCTCGAAAGAACTGGCTCACCCTTGAATTAGAACGACGATCACTGATCTTCTAAGCGAGGTCTGTCAATAGCCGCCTGAAGATGTCTGTACTCAACAAAGAAAGAACAAGTGCAATATTAGTACACAATAACAGTGTGTTGGTAAGTTCACGCGGCTATCCCACTAAGTGCAACATACATAAGTCAATACAACATAAGAATAACATGCATACACCGAACATTTATAATATCATCATCATCTACAAACAAGGTACAATTTTACATTTCTGAAGATACACAGTTATAACAAGTCATTGGTCCTCTCATGGAACCCAAACCCAAATAGTAAGCATATCGAAATGTGGTACCCGATCCAATGTTTATGCCGGAACGTGGAAATCGATCCCATATTTATGCCGGAACATGGAAACCGATCCAAGTTAGCGTATGGAATGCAACACCCGATCCATTCAACAAGACACAATCATAATCACAAAGCACATTCTCATAAGCATACAATAAAGTCATGATTCATGGAATTCATCATTCATCTATCCTCATTTACAATTAATGTTATCAATAATACAACATACGCATACATACATGTATCATTATGAAGCAAGAACAAACATACATCACACAATCATAGAATCACAACCATCACCTACATCAAAAAAAGCTTGAATCCCCTAAGAAACTTGATTCTTCCCTTTCCGAATTCATTTCGCTTGTTCTTGGTCTACAAACAATCGTAATAACACGGAAATTAATAAATAATCACTAACTACCCAAATTACTAACAATTCCATCAACCATAGATCATACCCATGATTCTAATACCTTGATTAGGGCTTTTTCCACCATACATTCCAGATCAAAACCTTCCCCCATCGAAAATTACCCATTAGATTACATTATACGGATCAAAAAATGGATTCGGGGAGTTAAAATTCACCTTTAGTCTTAAGAATGGTGGAAAACTTTAAGAATCATCTGGAGTTCATCTCCATACTCTCAAAATTGATAAGTGCAGAATAAAGACATTTTGGGGTTTATTTCCGACTTAAGTCATGACTGTCTTGCCACACCGGTCCTCAACCTGCTACAGTGCCCCCCCTCCCCGACTGTCCCAACAGCTTGTACGGAACCAGTAAGTCGATTTAAGAATTCCAAACTCCTATTTCACAACACACCTTTACCCAACGACACTCAGAAACTACCCGTTCACGCTAAGATCAATTCCAGGAGTTCTACTCATCCGAATTCAATTCCGTAAAGCCATACAGGTTCCTTAGTGTCTTATCTAATGACTTATGTGATCAAATTCATAATTAGATCACCCAATTGCTACCAAATTTCTCCAGACCTCATAGTAATTTAACATTTAAATTAGGAGTTCATGATTTTAATGTAACTAGTTTTTCGATACGTGCGTTGCACGTGATTATCAATTTAGAAAATTTAAGCAACGATTTGAATAATAAGCTTTGCACAAAATAATAATGCAGATTCTTTTGTGAATGTTCAATGTGGATCATCATATATATATCTTATTCACACAAACCTCTAAAAATGATCAATGTAAAATTTTATTAGTTAAATGCAATAATGTATATATTTATTTCAATTTGATGAGGTTCAATTATCTAATTAGTCGTGTCTCACTAATATTACCTTATAGACGACATTTGTTGTGTATTTTTGTTGTCATCTAACCAGATGTGTTTTGCACGTATATTCTACTTAATATGTTTAGATGTCATATGAACATGTGGAAAAATACTACATTTTATTTTTTAGAACTATTTTTGTATATTAATTTTTATTTTATAAGTCATAACATAATAGATGACGTTCTTTTTGTTGGCTCTCATATTTAACTTCTCAATTGACTGGGTACATAAATCAAAGATGTTTATCTAACTATCCATAGTTAACTGAGAAAGATTTCCTTTTTTGTTTACCGAAAAAACTAAGAATTAAAATTAAACAATATATTCTATCTGTGAAATCATATATATAATCACATGCTTATCTTACACCCAACAAAGATGTAGTTCATATACCTGTTAACAATTTTCAATTTATTCAACCAAGCATGATTCATCCAAGGAAAAATAACAACACCATGTTATCACATATATAGGGGCGGTATAATAATATGAAAAAATTATTGGTTGAAAGTTAATATAAGGAAATTTGAAAGAATAAATAATTAATGTTATAAATATGAGAATTCATAATATTATAAATAAAGAGTGTAATAGAGTGTGAATAATATTTGCAATAATTTGTAATAACTAAAAGAATTATAATTTTATAACTAAAAGATCAATATGCATTATATGAATTTCTAATGTTACTGTTTTTTTTTATAATTACTAGATTTAAATTTTGTGTAGGGACAAAATGAAAATGTTTATTCCATATTACTAAATATAAAATTTATTTTGTTAATGATAAATTTTAAATGATTCATATATATTCACATATTTTCACATTTGTTGTGAGTTTTTTTTTAAAAAGAACTTGGAAAATTTTAAAATAATATATTTTGAAGTTAATATATATATATATATGCTAGCATTAATAAAAATATATTTCTCATAAAAATTAGCTATTAAATAAATTATAAAAATTAAACTAATAGAGACTTCAACTCGCATTGTTAGAAGTCATATGAACTTTTCTTTGTCGAAAATACTGAAATATTAAGAAATAGTAAATTAGTAATACAAAAGGACTATGTTTACATAATAATAAATATTTTGAAGCAAATTTTCTGACAATCTAAATCACATAAGTAGCATTGATAAATAAAGTTATTCTTTTGTGTTGAGCATAAAAAAAATAAATCATGACAATTCTCTAACTCTTGAGAAGTTTAACAATTTTGGAAAAGGATATTCAGAAGCATTTATTTACATTACAAAAGAAATTGTTAACAAAAACAAATGAATTTAGACTAAAACAAAAAATTAAACTAATACAAATTTCAACTGGCATTATTACAGATCATATAAATTTTTATTCGTCAAAAATACTTAAATATTAAGAAATAGTAATCAATAAAACAAAAGGGCAATGTTTATATAGGAATTACTATTTTGAAGCAAACTTTGTGATAATCTAAATCACATAAGTAGCATTGATAAATAAAGTCATTCTTTCGTATTGAGCATCAAAAATCAAATTGTGACAATTCTCTAAATTTAGAGAAGTTTAATAATTTTTGAAAAAGATATTCAGAAACATATATCTATGTCACTAGAGAAATTGTTAACAAAAATAAATGAATTTAGACTACATCATGTTAAGTTCATATATTGGAATATAACATACTAATGTACATACTAAGCAAAAAAATAATAATTATATCATCAGAATTACTTTTCTCAAGTACTCGAGGTTAAAGAATATACCCTCTTAGGATAGAACAATTCACTTCATCATAATAGTGGTAACTCATAATCCACTTTTTAAAGAAGAAGAAGAAGATTTAAAAAAAATTGTGGTTGAAAAATGAGAGGAAACCCCTCTATTTATATTCAAAAAGGGTAATATGAACAAATGTTTTTTGTGTCTTATCTGAAAAGTCATGACCTTTCCAAGAAGTCACAACTCTTTGGAAAAGTCACAAATCATCGAAAAATCACAACCCGTTGAAAAAAGTCACAAGTCATCGAAAAGGTCAAAACGTAAGTTAGGGATATTTTAGTAATTTAACATTCAAGTTAGGAGTTCATGTTTTTGAGGTAATATATATATATATATATATATATATATATATATATATATATTTAACATAATAGTGAATTAATATTTGATAATCTTTATGGAACAATAAGAATGCTAGTTATATTACTAAATTTTGACGTACGTCTTAACATAAAGTATCAAAATATTAGAACTATTTCAAAAAGTATCATTTGTGTAAGACTCAATTGATTAATTTTTTTTTACCAATATGGTACAAAAGTATTTGAATAAATGATCAAATCAATCCATTGCCATGTAGATCCTTAGCAATCTAAATAACATATGAAAGAAAATAAAAATGGATAATTGGAGGGATCTCCCCTCTTTAAGTGGGTGTGCATCGAATTCCCTTTTTTATGACAAGAACCTTCAAAACATTTTTCTGATCAAATTAAGAACTTCTATAGTCATATATGTAAGATTGGGAGAAGATCTCACTTTCTTTGCTCATTTAGATGTAACATACATGTACATATTAAATATATATAGAGGAGATAGGCTCCTAATATGATAAGAAGTCTGGAAATAGAGGAAATAAACTTCTAATGATATAAGGTTGCTATTTTGGAGATATCATCTAAAATTAGGTCTTGTACCTAACTCACATCCCTAAAGGTAGCTCAAAGGGAGGTTAATTGCCTAAGTATTATAAGGAGTCCACCCATCTCATTAACCACCAATGTGAGACTTTTTTCATTCTTTTAACATCCCACCTCACACCCAGTGCTTAGCATCTGGTGGGTGGGCAATATTTATTTTTAGAGGCCCCAAAAATTAGTGAGATGGACTCTGCTTTGATACCATGTGAGATTCAGAGAAGATCTTACTTTCTCTGCTCATTTAGTTGTAATATACATGTACATATAAAATAGATACAGAGGAGATAGACTCCTAATATGATAAGTAGTCTGGAAATAAAGGAGATAATCTCCTATTTATATAAGGTTGCTATTCTTGAGATATCATGTGAAATTAGGTCTTGGGCCTAACTCACACCCTAAAATCAAGCTCAAAGGGAGAATGATTGATCAAGTCTAATGAGGAGCCCACCCATCTCATTAACCACCAATGTCAAATTTCTGTTATTCTTTTAAGATACCACCTCAAGCCCAGTGCTTAGCATCTGGTGCGTGGCAATATTTATTTTTGGGAGCCCCAACATTGGGTGAAATGGACCCTTCTCTGATACCATGTGAGATTTTGAGAAGATCTCACTTTCTCTACTCATTCAATTGTAGCATACATGTACATATTTAATAGATATAGAAGATATAGACTCCTAATAAGATAAGAAGTCTAGAAACACAAGAAATAAACTCATAATGATATAAGGTTGCTATCCTAATGATGTCCTAAAAATATCTAGACTCAGCCATTCCAATCTTTTTATCATTTTTGTGTTGGTATTTTCTTTCCAATGTTTTCTCGATTCCTTATATATAGAATAGGAATTAAGGAAACCTCCTTCTCTTTTGATAAAAGAAGAAGATCAGAGAGGTATTAATCCAATTGATCTAATGTCACCTAGATCATGCATATATTCATCTAAAAAACTAAAAATTTATATTAGTGAAGTATATTTTAGTCCCTAAGAAATAAGTCATGCTATACAAACAAATGGATATTCTTCAAGCAATTAGAAATGAGAGACAACATTATTCACATCTCCTATCCATTTAAAACATTCATGAAAACATCAAAGGAGAGTCTAATGTATGCTACACAGAAGATTGACTAAATTATTTTACATTAATTCTCCAAGCATTCACACATTTCAACGTCATAAGAATTAGGGAAATCATAGTGGCTCAATTGGTTGGCTATGGATACTTGAACTTTCACACAATTTTGATCTTCAAATACTATTTCTTTTTCATGTTTTCTACTATTCTACAGGACTAAGTTTAAGTTAATTATCTAAACTATTCCCAAGTGAAACAGGTTGCCTAATTATAGCGACCTGATCCTATCATTATAAGTGTCACGACCCAACCAATAGAGCCATGCGAGCACCTTACATGCTACCACCTAATTAGGAGAACCCTCTTATCACAAAAGTTAGAACATGCGGAAAAATTAAATAAAACGGGAATAAATATACTAACAGGATTTATAAATAAGGACCTTTCACACAATTTCGGTTAAGACTTGTAAAGTAATTAACACCCCCAAGGATCTAGTCTAAACAGGTATAAGAGCTACTAAGAATGCAACAGGACAATAAATAAAAGACACAACTCCCCTTATGCGGAAGGAAAGACAGAAGTTGCTGGAGAATTTCTTCATCTTCACCTAATGAAACATCATTGACCCTGCATCCAGACTATGCCCAAAAGTCATAGCAAGAGAAGTATCAGTACAAAACCACACATACTGGTAGGCATCATCGGTCAACCCGACACCTACCGCATAACGTAAGAAATCAAATAGCAAGAATATGCAATAAACCACTCGCTTCTCCATTTTTCCTCTTTCTCGAATACCTCAAAATTACACTAGTACCATTCCTACCTACCGCCTTTTTATTCAACTTACCTACTAGATTCTTGATCATGGCCTAACCATTCTAACACATAGAAGAGTCCACAAGTACAACTACAAGCATTTTGACTAACCGCCCATGACATACCCTTTCTTCATCTTCTATGTTACCCTGCCCTTGCCACATGACACATTACATCACGTACACTACCTCCACTTCTCTCGCTTGCAACATACGGACAACCCTTGTCTCTCAACATTAACACTCTTGAACCCTTGGCCCTTCTAGTTTCATTCAACAACGAGATACATAACGGATTAAATCAACATAGTAGAACAAACTTAAATAGGTCATCATAATCATTTACAACTCTGGGAAAACAACATCAAATATCACTTACGAACAACATGCAACTTCACCATTACAAAATATACAATTATGTCAAGTCATTAGTCCTCTCAAGGGACACAAACCCAAACTTTTAGCATACCGAAACATGGTACCCGATCCAATGTTTATGCAATAACGTGGCAACTGATCCTATAACTATGTCGAAACGTGGCAACCGATCCAAGTTAGTGTGTCGAAACACAACACCCGATCCATTCAATAAGCCACAATCACAATCACAAGTATATTCTCAAAATAATACAATCAAGTCATGATTCATGGTATACCTTATTCAATTATTCTCATATACGATTAGTGTGATCTATATCACAGTATTTGCATGCATACATGTATTATAATGAAGCAAGAACGAACATACATTGTGCAACATGAAATCACAACAATCCCAATGAAGTATTCACCGACGTATATCATTTAAACAATAACTCGACCATACTTATCCCTAGTTCATCATCTAAGGTTTCTTCCTATGATTTAATCATCTTTTGTTCGGTGCACGAAGGCTTACGCATAAATCCTACCATTGATTTACATTATATTATGCAGTGAGCACAAAATTATAACTACTCCATTAAATAAACCTAGCCTACCGGGCTCCAAGCAGGTGCACAGAGTTTTTGACTTTAATTTTTGTTTTCGAATTTTGTGATGGTGATCTTGACCAAAAATCTGCCATCCACCGTGCTCCTTACACTAGAAATCTCCTTCTCCTTCCTTCCTAAGCTTATAGTAGCTTTTGGGGGGTTTCTAGCCTGTTTTACTCCTAATTTAGGTATTTTAGGAAGAAAAATAAGATTTTGCGTTATTAACATTTTATCTCGCCTATCCCTCTCTAGCGCCAGCTTAACCCACTGTGGCGCTGCCGCCCTAGCGACACCTGGCCCGCCTTGGCAGGACAATGGCCTAGTAATTTCCCAAATTTTTCTTTTCCTAAATAACGACGGTTTTAGTCGTTACAATATATACCAATTTACCCCCCGTTCATCTCTGAACGACTATTGCACGGATCATCACATGCCCTATTTTGAGTTACTTCTAAACTAATGAATTGGTCCACCGCGGAACCCATGACGGATGGTGACCCTTCCAAATCAAAAAAACACAAAAGATGCTATACTCAAAGGGTCAGTTAGGAATTTTATGGCAACACAGGAAGAAATGGAGTGTCCACTTACCTAGCCTGATCCCACTAGGGCGGCAACCCTTCCACTGAGGCGAGGCCTCTGTGGCAAGGCATCTCTCACTGGAGCGGGATATCGAAAATAGGAAAGGGGGGAATGAGGACAATCTACCTTTCATCCGGTTTCTCAATGCTGCCAGTCAGGAGAGGCATCACGATTTCCAAAACCACAAATTCAGTTGCGAGAGAAGTTTTGTCTTACTCTAGCTGGAGGAGAAAGAACCTGCCTTTTATGATTGCTTGATAGAGTTCGGGTGGGCTCCACTGATCGAGGCTCCTCCCATCGTACGTGCCGACATGGTAAGAGAGTTTTACGCTATCCTTCCCACTATTGCTGGGACGACCCTCACCCCCTCATTCGCATTTCGGGAGTTAACATCCCCCTAAATTCCACGACCCTAAATGAGGTACTAGTGTTGCCTTAGGCCTCGAACACTGAGTACGATACCAAGCTAAAGGAGATAGATCTGGGATGGCTGAGGGACACACTGTTGGAGACTGCACGTCGAGACAGAGTCTATTGGCCTACTCTGAGGGTATTACTAGCGCAGACTGGTCACCAAATGCTAAGAGGTGGATTCAGTTGATCACTAAGAGGATCTGCCAGTTGAGAAACCACACCGATGTGACGTTCCCTCAGGCCTTGGTGGTGGCATGCATTGAGGGGGTGCATATTATCTCAGAGTGGAAGATATTCTACCGATGTAACAAGAAGGTGTTCTTCCTGCCTTGACTTATCACTGCGTTGTGCAAGCGGGCGGGAGTGCTGATTCTCGACACTGATGAGGTATTTGCCATAGATCCCCCCTTTCACCCTCTTTTGGTTAGACATGACTCTACTTGTTGGAGCAAAAGGAGGAGGACAGATCGGGCCAGCAGCAGTCAGGCAGCTGCGGAGGCAGAGGAGGAAGGAGGAGATGATGATACACGGGACAACACTCTTCCCACCCAGTCCCAGCCCCCCACTTTCCTATCACAACCCGAGTCTACACCTTGGATGCGAAACGGCGTACTCGACCCCAAAGGGGTCTTATACAAGCCTCATAGTTCATTCATTGCATAGGTAATAGAAATAGTATGGAATTAAAACTTTTTATTTAAAACCATACAATCTAACATTCATAAACATTTAAACGAAAGCGAAAGTCTATATCTCACATGGCCATCTTAGACACAATCTTTAACAAAACTAGGGACACGACCCTTTACAATAGAAGTCTAAAATAGTCTATTACATGAAAAAGGAAAAGAACTTCTAAAACCTTGTCCTCGATCTATGAGGACATACCCAAAATGTCTTTAAGAACTCTAATCCAAGCTCCACTAGAGAGAATGCAATCACTTGCCAGAACCTACACTTGTAATTAAACATGAAGAAAATATGGCTTAGCACAATTAAGTACTAAATATGATAGCCATGCAAAAACATGCTCAAAAAGGACATTTTAGTTGAAAGTCATGTTTTTATGCCATTTTGGTAAAACTTCATGAACATAGTAATAGAGGCATAATATAAGTGACAACCAACATGCAAGTCATTTATCCACATTAGAACATGATTAACCATATAACCCATTATCTTTACTTTAGGCCTTCACCTCAAGCAACTCCCGTGCGATACTTTGTGCAATGTATGAATAGCGTCCCATACCACCATCTACACCAAGGTACCACATTAAGGCACAAAAAGTGAACTTACCATTCAACCTTTCCATCTTCTCATAATACTAATATATAAAAGAGACACAAACATTACATAAGTTATGTCAACACATAAGGACCATCACCTAAGACAACTCTAAGTCATACTTATGCAATGTGCAAGTAGCATCCGATACTACTACTCACACTAAGTACTCCTTTGAAGTCACAATAAGCAAGGAACATTCAAATACAATAAGTCATAACAAAGAAGTAACTCATAATACAATCCAAGTATAGCATACATCATTTACATTTAAGCATATAAGAGTCAACATTCTCCATTAGGTTCATTACATTAAGAGCACCTTCATTCATTAGACATTAGATCAACATTCTTCATTAAAACATTATCACAAGAGCCTAATCATTTCATTAACATTATAAAGAGCACACCATGACCTCCCTCAAAATCCTACTTATGCAATGCATAGATGGAGTCCCATTCCACCACCCACACTAAGTAATGCATCCTTAAAAAGCCATAGTTCATTAACATTCTTTGTGGGTGTAAGCCTTACGCGACATAGACCATGTGAGCAATTCATGGAATCCCGGTGTCACCCTCACCGGATAAGGGATTCCCACTTGCCTAAGGTAGGACCATTGTTTTTAGCTTAGGTGGATCCACTAACTAGACCTATGCGGGAACATAGTTTAAGGGATAGGGAGATTTTTACTAGATGTCCCGCCTCAACTCTCATATGAGCATCCATCTCAAGAAATTGTTATTAGATATCCCGCCTCAACTCATGTATGAGTATCCATCTCAACCAATATCCACTCGGTGTTTAGCATTATTCCCCACGAAATATTTGACATTCATTATTATGGGATAAGAGATTGTTACTAGATACCCTGCCTCAACTCATGCGAGGGCATGCATCCCAAACCCAACATTTATTCATTCATTGGAAAGCTCATAGATTCAAAGATGAGAATAATCTTTCACCTAAGAACCCTCTTATTGTGAGAAAGTCCTTTCACAACAAGTCATTAACTATCACGCCCCAAACTCAAGGGGTGTAACTGCCTCCTAATGCTAGAACTCAGGCTCGAGCCGACCTTGCTGAACCATTTACTACTAGTGTATGGCAGCCACATGCAATCAAAAAAACAAACAAGTATGTCTCGGCTTAAAATTAAGCCTTCGACCGGCAAGGCCCCTGTTAACAGATCTATAAAAGAAACAACTACTCCCAAGAGTTCATATAAAGAAACAACCAACTAGCACAAAGTCTTGATTGGGCTGTCGAGGCCACCATGATCTCTATATCAAAACTGAAAGTAGGTATATATCAAGACAATACGTCAAAAAGCTAACAAGCTACAACAAACCAACAAACTTGGCCAACATGGCCATAACGTAGCTATACACCCCACACACTAGTCTGCAAGACTCTAAGAGTAGTAAAGATTGGAGGGATAGGGCCCCAACCTACCCATAAAAAATATACTACAAAAGCTAACAAACCTCCCAACTCTGGCAGCTTCGGAGGAAAGGGGATAGCCAACCGGATAAAAGTCAATCCTACTACTTAGGAGGTCTACTGGGTCATCTATCGGGACCTGCATGCATGAATGCAGCGCCCCCCAGGCAATAGGGCGTCAGTATAAAATAATGTACAGAGTATGAAAGGCAATAGACTATGAACATGTATCCTAATATGCTAGACTAATCCGATAAATAAATCAAGGATAAGATAAGTGTACTGACCTGCTTCTAAATCAAAACTTATCAAAAATAATAAAACAACAACCTAACCAAGCCCCCATAAGCTCGGCAGGTACAAACAACAAACAAGACCACCTACCTAGGCCCCCATACGCCAAGAGGTGCCAATCAGTCTATATACCCCTATTAGTAGTCCCCTCGCCCCGTAGGGAGTCACATAGCCCTCTTAGGCATCAACATAGCTTATAGATAACTCATAGCCCTCATTGGCAACAACATGGCCCTGTAGGAAGTACATAGCCATCTTAGGCATCAATATAGCCATGTAGGCAACTCATAGCCCTTCTAGGCATAAATATAGCCCCGTTGTCAACTCATAGCCCTTTTAGCCATCCATATAGCCCTGTAGGCAGAACATATCCCTTCTAGCCATAGATCACATTATTGCAGCTAACCATAATAGCCCAAATGGAAACAATAACAATTCAATAAGCTAAAAGCGAGCAATCTAGCTATAAGCAACCTATATGAATAGCCTCTAAGTCGTGTCCAACATAGGGACGCCACTAACTGAATAAGAATCCCGACAAGAGAGGATTATATCCACTCAAGCAACAAAGAATCAACAATAATGGCTACAAGGATAACAACACAATTACATTGCTCCTACGCTTTAAGGAAACATGTTGTAAGAAGGGAATAGCCTTACCTTTCCAATGAACGCTCGAAAGACTGTAGTTCCTTCACAAAAGTTATTCCTTATGTCCTAAGCTTCACAAACACTATATATACACAGCTGGTACGCACCTATAAACATTTCATAATTAATCTTACATCGAAAGATTTGCCATATTGCCCCAACTGGTCAAAATGTCAGTAGAAATTCATAAAAACAATCATAAAAGAGTCCTGAGATGATTACCTTAGTTAACCAAGTGTAAACCTTGAAGAAACACCAATAACTACAAATTGATATCTTCGAAAACTAGCTCCAAAAGCAGCTAAAAGAAGGGGAAAACGATTGCCACGTGTAGAGATCATGTTTCTAGGCATGGGGGCAACCTTTAATGGTAAAAATCGTCAAAAACTAACCTTCAACATGCAAGAACTCCATAGGAACTCTCTCTTAAGCTTTTTTTTCTGGTTTGGAAGTGAAAATAAATGTTTTCATGGCTTAAAACGTTGCATAAGCCGACATACCACATTTTTTACCCGACCCGGATTCTACCGCGTTAGTCTGTAGTAAAACCCTCATAAGTTTTTACTCTGATGTCACTTGGATACGGGGTTTTATGTGTTGCAAACTAGACTTGTAGGCCTTCAATTTAATGGGTGATAGGCCTTCTAACTCTTTATATATTGGGAGAAAACATCAAAGACATTTGACCCAAATTTCACATAAATCTTTAAAAAGGAACTTACGATAACTTTCGCCAACTTTTATTTTGCCACTTACCTAACTTCAAAACTTGAGATACAACCCTTGAACACTTAAATTATGACATACCACATCATTCTTAATTTATTACCCACCCTCCTTGTCTTTCCACGAAGATACGAGTTAATTTAGATGTTTTGAAAAGTCGGGGTGTTACATTAACATTCATTAGAGTACAAGAGAGAATAGCCGTTCAATTAACCCATCATCATTAACATTGTCATTGAACTTCATTAATTCTTCATTCAAGTGTGTGTGTGTGTATGTGAGAAGAGCCTTTCACATAATCATCATCATTCACAAGTGTTACTAGAGAGATAACATTCAATCCTAAAACAATTAGCTTCTAAACATGATCATAACTCATTCATTTAGATCACACACATACTTCACATCATAATTATAGATTGACCTCCACATGTAGGGTACAAGGAATATATCCATCAATTCAATACCACAATATACATAGTAAATAAACAGCTCCACCTTTCAAGTGGATCAATAGTTCAAGCACAATTCTACTTCAATATGTAATTAGGTCATAACTTGCCCTTTCAAGGCCATGATCAAAAGTCACTAAAACACCAAAAATTTACTACAATTAAGGCATGTATAATGATACAATTCAACAATCTAAATCAATTTTGGCATAATCCATCAACATTCATTCATGATCAACAAACCCACTTCATAAGGCACAATTTAGGAATTGAGAGAATTCATGGGTTCATAGAGTATTTTCATCATAAATCATCAATTAAACACTAACACAATCATAATTTGTCATTAGAAACCATTTGAAAGCGTTTGATGAAAGAACCCATGAGATTGAGTAAAACCCTATAATGTTTTTCATACTTTGAAATCACCTTTGAATTGGCTCCTTGAATGGAAAGATAGACAAGGATCAAGACTACCATACCTTGTTGTTGATTCCCCACAAAAATCCTTTGAAAACCTTGAAGATTCGACCTTGAGATATTGAATTCTTCACCTCCAATGGAGGTTTCTAGAGAGAGAGCTTTTGGAGGGGAGGGGAGGTTTTGATATGGGGTTTTGAAATAATGAGGTCTAAAATATGTTTTAATACTTTTAATACTCTTAAAATACTTTAATAAACCCAAAATAACCGTCCAAACACTTAACTAAACAATTAAAGAATTTACCAAACTAACCTTACCTTGGTCGAACCCATACAACTTTTGTAGGTCCAAACGACGGATCCCTATCCATGAATCGTGGATGGGTTTACACCTCATATTGTCACCTCGTGGTTTGATTTAGAGGCTTGGTTTTGAAGGACATGACCTATGGAGGCCATCCACGAGGTGTGGTCCCCTTCCGTAGGTCCCCATATTTTTGGTAACATTTTGGTTTCAAGGGGTCTTAGGGGTTAGGCTTAGGGTCCTCCTCAAGGACCCCTAGGGTGGTCCATGGGGAGTCGTACCTTGACGGTTAACCCCTAAACTCCTCAACAATAGCTTGGGACAACATTAAACACCTCAAACCTCATGACAAACTCACAGACTCACTAGTTAGGCTCTAGTTTCACTTATTCGCTTTACGGGTCGTTACATTTCCAGTGCTTGAGTGGAGGAGGACCTGGCTGTAGTCCAGCAAAAATTTTTGGGCTCCCGAGATAGTACCTCAACTTCAGTTCCACCCGCCACCGCCCTCGAATTGGAGATGCTCCGCCGCTTGCTGCGATGGGAAAAGAAGAAAAACATAGAGAGGGATCGCCTGAGGGCCTGAATGTGGAGGACGCTCAAGGTCATCTTTTCCTATGTCTCCCCCAGCGGGAGCTCCCCACACTTAGGCTAGAGGAATTTGCAGAGTTCTCTTGGTTAAATGAAGCTTGGGTTGGCGAAACGACACCAGAGGACATGGGGTTCGAGAGTGACGCCTCTCATTCTCAGGGACCCTAATTTGTTTCTTTGTCCTTCTTGGGCCTGTAATGCACAATCTTATGTTTTATCTTTTCATTTTCCTAAGTTTTTGTAGCACATAGATGCTGGTTTTCTAGCTTGTTTCTCGCAACTCGTAATTAATTGCTAAGGATTTTATAGTTTGATGTGTTATTGTTGTACTAATTGGATTGTTGGGATTAGTTCGGATACCATTTGGGTTTGAAATTGTGACTGGTAAAAATAGGGGGCAGGATGAGGTTCCGCCTTATCGTGTCCCACTCTGGCTAGAGAAATCCTGTCCTGGCAAGAATTATCTCATCCAGCAGCTCAAACGGAACCATAGCCCAGGCCCATAATTTTTTTCTGGGGTCTTTCTCTTTTCTAATTTTTCGGAAGGCTCCAAGCCTCACCAAACAAATTTAGCACCATAACCCACATATCCCCAGGATACACCCAAACACTCACACGGTTATTACACAAGCACAAGACACGTTTAGCTCTTCTTTACAAATCATCTCGCAGTTTTATCTAAACCCTTGCATCGAAACTCGTCACGATCTTCTTTTCAGCACGAGTTTCACGATATTCACGCATTTAAATCTCGTATAACTTCAACAACTAGGCCAACATATTGCACATATCAAGGTTCAAACACATATTTATTATTCACATAATCACCTCATCACATTCAAGCAATTACAACTTCATATTCACAGTTAATTTAGACAACAAAAAGCATAGATTCACAATTTCCAAGATACAACTCACAATCAAGTCCAAATTATTAGTTAGTTCGCTCCATGGATGACCATCTATGCAATTATGCAACGGGTCAGATACCAATTGAAACCTTCTCAGTTCCAATATACCTTGCTTGTGTTCCATCAGTTGTGACCACGATGTTCGGTTCACTTTGTTGAGATACCAATTGGAATCGAGAGATACCAATTGGACTCAACTCATACCACAAGCGACACTCGCATGAAAGGAGAGAAAATAAAAGGTGGAACAACTTCCTAGAATGCTTCCTAGCCTCTTGAAGATTAGATGTGGACGTCAACACACCAATCCACAATAGTATAGTTGACATTTTGCTCTTGTAGTGAAAGACCGGTAATTTGGGCTCTGATACCAATTTGTCACGACCCAACCCACCGAGCAATGTGGGCACCTACTTGCTACCACCTAAGTAGGAGAACCCTCTTATAACAAAAGTTACAACATGAGGAAAATTAAATAAAACGAGAATAAATATACTAACAGGATATATAAATAAGGACCTTCCACACAATTTTGGTTAAGTCTTGTAATTTAATTAAAACCCCCAAGGATCTAGTCTAAACATGTACAAAATCTACTAGGAATGCAACAGGACAATAATTAAAAGACGCAGCTCCACTCAGGCAGAAGGAAAGATAGAAGCTGCTGAAGAATTTCGTCGCCTTCACCTAATGAAACATCACTGACCTTGCATCATGACTATGCCAAAAAGTCATAGCAAGGGTAGTATAAGTACAAAACCACATGTACTAGTAGGCATCATCAGTCAATCCGATGCCCACCACAAAACATAAGAAATCAAATAGCAAGAATATGTAATAAACCACTTCCTTCTCCACCTTTACCCTTTATCGAATACCTCCAAATTACACTAGCCCCCTTCCTACCAACCACTTTTTTTATTCAATTACCTACTAGATTCTTGATCATGGCCTAACCATTATAATGCATAGAAGAGTCCACGAGTACAACTACAAAAATTTCGACTAACCGCCCGCGACATGCCCTTTCTTTCTCTTCTATGTTACCCTGCCCTTGACACATGGCACATTACATCACGCACACTACCTCCACTTCTCATGCTTGCACCATACGGACAACCCTTGTCTTTGAACATTAACACTTTTGAACTCTTAGTCCTTCCAGTTTCATTCAACAACGAGATACATAACGGGTAAAATCAACATAGTAGAACAAACATAAATAGGTCATCATAATAATTTACAATTCTAAGAAAACAACATCAAATATCAGTTACGAATAATGTACAACTTCACCATTACAAGATATACAATTATGTCAAGTCATTGTTCCTCTCAAGGGACCCAAACCCAAATTGTTAGCATACCAGAATGTGGTACTTGACCCAATGTTTATGCCAGAACGTGGCAACCGATCAAAGTTAGGGTGTCGGAATGCAACATCCGATCCATTCAATAAGCCACAATCATAATCACAAGCATATTCTCAAAATCATACAATCAAGTCATGATTCATGGTATACCTTATTTAATTTTTCTCATATACGATTAATGTTATCCATAACGCAGTGTTTTCGTACATACATGTATTATAACGAAACAAGAAGGACCATATATCGTGCAACACGAAATCACAAGCATCCCAATAAAATATTCACTGACATATATCACTTAAACAATAAATCGACCATACTTAGACATAGTTCATCATCTAATGTTTCTTCCTATGATTTAATCATCTTTTATACGGTGCACGAAGGCTTAAGCATAAATCCTACCATTGATTTACATTATATTATGCAGTGAGCACAAATTTATAGCTACTCCATTAAATAAACCTAGCCTACCTAGGCGCTTAGCAGCTGCACGAAGTTTTTGACTTCAATTCTTGTTTCCAGATTTTGTGATGGTGATCTTGTCTGGAAATCTGCCATCCATCGCGCTCCTTAGGCTAGAAATCTCCTTCTTTTTCCTTTCCAAGCTTAAAGCAGCTTATTGAGGGTTTTTAGGATGTTTTATGTCTAATTTGGGTATTTTAGGAAGAAAGAGGAAATAAGATTTTGTGTTATTAATGTTTTGTCTCGCCTATCCCACTCTAGCGCCAGCTTACCCCACCCTGGCGAGGCAGTGGCCTAGTAATTTCCTGGATTTTTGCTTATCCTAAATAATGACGGTTTGGTTCGTTACAATAAGTAAGCCAATAGTTAAAGAATTTGTGCCAGAAAACCTTCTTAGTAATGGCTTAAACTTTTTTTGACTAAGACAACTTTAGTCATAATTGGGGCTAGGTGAGGTGTATGTCACTTCAGGGATGGATGGGATGTTATTATGAGGTTTCGTTGATTTATTCTTGTAGCTAAGACATTAAGGAGTCCATAGAAACTTTCGAAATAGGATTTGGTCAAGTATGGCTACCCAAAATGATCTTCACATGAAAGGTTAAAGTCGAGACATCAAAAGAAGAGTTTTATTGTAATAATGGCCTTTTTTGGAGTTTGAGTTTTTGAAGTTTCATCAAAGACGCGATATCGGAAGCATCCCGCTATAGCAGAGTGTGTAGACCACTATAGTGAAGTTAGTTTTTGCTATAACAACACTAGGCGCTATAGCAGGCTAAATCTGGTTTTCGTGCAGAAACAACCCAAAACCCCCATTTTCTGCATTTTGAGTTCTTAGACTTGGAAAGGGAGATTTTTGGCCGTTTGTACAAGTTTTCCCACAAAATTTGTCCATAAATAAGAATTTGACTCCCCAACCTTTTGCATTTATTCCAAAGCCTTAATGTGTCATGTCTGAGGCTACCCCCTAGACGTAACATGGGACGAAGGATCATGACTGACCATAAGCTAACCCTGAGTCTGGCATATATCAAGCATGCTGAAATTATAACTAAGATGAGAGGAAGCATAACTAATAAATGATTCAAAACTAAAGAACTCCAAATGAAAATATATCTGAATATATAGGTAAACAACCGAAAAACATTTAACACTAACTCCAAGTCTGAATCTACTACTATGTCTGAAAATCCTCTAACCGAGTTGAGTTGCTGGGACATGCCTCTAATTAACTGTAACAAACTGAAAACTGAAAGTATAGACAAGAATAGAAAGCATGTAACGACCCTATCCAATTACCATATGCAAATAAATCACTAAATTTTCCCATACAAGTAAATAATGATCCTAAAAATTTATCATCAACTTCCGAGTAACCAAAATAATTGGGTTCGTGCTTCATACGATCATTCCAAACAAGTAGGACATGTAATATATTACAAGCTTGGGCGTACACACCCCAAATAAACCAAACATATAGCCATACTTAGATTACAACCCATGGATATGATACGGTTAGGTTTCAAAATCGAATGCAAATATACATCACATAGATCGTGTATAAGTGCCAAAATTTATACAAAATATATATGCCTATATGCAAACATGATCTTCTTAAAAGCTCTCAAAATTTCCATCTCCCATGGCCATCTTCATGCCTCCTCTCAATCAGCCCTTACGATAGAAACAACTATCGCTAAGCATATAGCTTAGTAGTGTAAAAACTATAGGATCGAAATCCTCAAAATTCACCAAGCTACCTTTTCCAAGTCAATGAACATCATACTTGAAACATAATAAAAAAATCAAGTTACAATAGATAACAAGTATCAAGTTCTATATTCAAAGATACAAATGTCAAGAAGCTCATAGCACCATTTTCCAAGAATTTCAATAGCAAGGCTCGCCCCATATATACTTCATGTCGTCACACCCGGCACAAGCAAGTATCAAGAAGGGTCGCTACCCTATATCAAGAAGGACCCAAGTCCTATATCAAGAAGGACCGAACCTCTGCATCAAGAAGGACCGAAGCCCTGTATCAAGAAGGACCAAAGCCCTGTATCAAGAGAACCAAGAACCATATTAAAAATGGCTTTCTAGTTCGTACTTAAAATGGATAACTTCCATTCCTAAGACGAACTACAAATCCAAAGTCAAGATGGCAAATGATCCGAAATAAGAGGCCTGCCAATAGTGACAAAGCCACAGCCACAAGAAGGACGTGGTCCCAACAAGAGTGCCAAGTGATCAAACAATCCGTACAAGTGGGCGAGTTACACAAGCATCATACCAACACAACAATGCAAAGTGACAAGAGGTAGCTGAGGTATCAAGATCAAATTTCACATATACCAGCCGTTACAAGAGTGCAAGTACAAGTTTATACACAAACCTCAATACTTTAGCGTAGCAACAGTCCAACCAACTTCGCAAGCTCAAACCGGAGACCAACCAACGTATCAAGGTCCTCAACTTGTTCACAAGTATATATATAACCTTAAAAATATAATTAAATAACTTCTTTAATTCCTAATATATCAATAATGTTGAAATAAAACAGGGTTATCATAGCAAGTAAGTTCAGTCCGCACAAATACAACTTTGTTCCTAAAACAGTAATTCTGGCCAGTTTAGTACCCCATATTGTAACTTAGATTTGAACAGGAAAACGGCAAAACTCGACTTTGTAACCTTCATGAAAGATGTATATACATATCTTAATATTGCAACGTAATAAGAATCACCAAAAATTACATTTTGTACAAAAAGATATCATCAATACACTAACAGTGGTTCCTACCGGGTTTCTAAATTTGAAGTCTGGACAAAACTTTTCTTGTGTTGCGTCCCAAATTTCACATCCATAACAGCTAGATTAGACTTTCACATAAACATAAGAGTTGTAGATATATGAATCAAATTTCTAAAACATATTTATTCACCCAAAACGGAGTTATACAGAATGAGATATTCTAAACGTAACACAATCTACTCAGCTACAACAACAGAGAAATCTGGACAGAACTTATCCTGTGTTGCGTCCCAGTTTTCACATCCATAACAGCTAAATTAGACTTTTACATAAACATAAGAGTTGTAGATACATGAATCATATTTATAAAACATATTTATTCACCCAAAACGGAGTTCTAAAACCCAAGATATACACGAATTATCAAACACTACCCAGCTCAGAAACAAATTCCAGCACTTAGCAACAAGGCAGTTTGTCTCTTGAATTTCAGCCAAAAGACCAAGGTTTTTTTCTTGTGATTTTGATGAAGAAAGGGTTAATTAAAGTTCTAATGTTCCAAGTCTTCAAAAGCCACGAAATTCTCTAGATGAGTGTTAAAATATATAGCCACACAAGGTGATATTTATCACTTTGGACAGCTGTCCTTCAAGCTGCCTAAATAGTGTTATGTGCTGCCCAAATTGCGCGCGCGCACACACACACACACACACACACACACACATATATATCTTTCACCTCCTTTTTACAATCATACAAAATTCTAAATAAACTCTTACGTAAATACCCCCATACAATCCCATAAATTACGATTACAATCTATGCTAAGCAAGTTTGCAAATATCACAAAATTTCAAGTTCCCAAAATGTGAATAAACCATATTGAAGTAGTTTAGCGAAGGTAAATCAATATACAAATTCTTATTAGCATTTAGGGGAGTTACAACTCTCTCCCCCTTAAAGAAATTTCCTCTCGAAATTTACCTTACCTTAGTCCCGAAACAAGTGCGGATATTGGGTCCTCATGTCTTCTTCTCTCTCCCAGGTAGCTTCTTTTCCCGAGTGGTTCCTCCAAAGTACCTTTACTAAGGGGATTTTCTTGTTTCTATGTTGCTTCACTTCCTGAGTTTGAATTAAAATAGGTTCTTCATTATACGTCAAGTCAGGATTAACCGCAATAGATTCAACTGGAAGAACATGAGATGGATCAGAATGGTATCGTTTGAGCGTAGAAACATGGAAGACATTGTGTATCTTGTCTAACTCAGGTGGCAAAGCCAATTTATATGCAACCGGTCCAACACTTTCAAGTATCTCATACGGTCCAATAAATCTAGGACTAAGTTTTCCCTTTTTGCCAAATCTCATAATCTTTTTCCATGGAGACACCTTTAAAAATACTTTATCTCCCACTTGATATTCAATGTCCCGCCTTTTAAGATCAATATACGACTTTTGTCTATCCGAAGAAATCTTTAGATGATCCCTGATAATTTTTACCTTGTCTTCTGTTTGTTGCACAAATTCAGGACCAATAAGTTTCCTGTCACCAACTTCATTCCAACAAATAGGGGTCCGACACTTTCTTCCGTACAAAGCTTCATAGGGAGGTATTCCAATACTCGATTGATAACTATTATTATAAGCAAATTCTATCAAAGCCAAATGTTTGTCCCAACTACCCTCAAATTCTATAATGCAAGCTTGAAGCATATCCTCCAAAACTTGTATCACCCTTTCTGACTGACCGTCTGTCTGAGGATGGAACGAATTGCTAAATTTCAGCTTAGTACCTCAAGCTTCCTGCAAGCTGCCCCAAAATCTAGATGTAAACCTTGGATCTCGATCATATACAATAGACATAGGGATCCCATGTAGTATTACAATCTCATTAATGTACAATTCGGCTAAATGCTCAAGTGAGTAATCCATCCTGATTGCTAAGAAATGGGCACTCTTGGTCAGCCTATCCACAATCACCCATATTGCATCATGATTTCTTTGGGTGCGAGAAAGTCCAGAAACAAAGTCCATAGTTATTCTCTCCCATTTCCATTCAGGTATCGACAAGGGCTGTAGCAACCCAACTGGAACCTGATGTTCTGCCTTTACTTGTTGGCAAACCAAACATTTAGAAACGAACTCCGCAATGTCTTTCTTCATATCATTCCACCAATAATTTGCTTTGATGGTTTGGTACATCTTCGTACCCCCAGGATGCATTGCATATGATGAAGTATGTGCTTCATTCAGTATCTCTTTCTTTAAATTGTCATCATTAGGGACACAAAGTCTATCTTGATAAAATAAGACACCATTCTCTGATAATGTAAAATCAAGTTTTTCCCCGTTTTGAATTTCTCGGGTCACTTTGACAAGTTTCTCATCCAACTTTTGTGCTTCTTTCACCTGTTCAAGTAGTAATATTGGCTTTACTTGCAAATTAGCGACAACTGAACCCTTTGAATCAAGTGTCAAACAAACATTCATGGCTCTCAACTCAAGAAGCAAGGGCAAAGGCCTCAGAGAAATACTTGCGAAGGATTTTCTACTTAAGGCATATGCAACCACATTAGCTTTACCTGGATGATAATCAATTGTGTAGTCATAATCCTTAATGAGTTCAAGCCATCTATGCTGTCGGAGGTTCATCTCCTTCTGAGTACCCAAGTACTTTAAGCTCTTATGATCAGTGAATATATGACATTTCTCTCCATACAAATAATGCTGCCATATTTTTAAAGCAAACACTACCACGGCAAGTTCAAGATCATGAGTAGGATAATTCAATTCATGCGGTTTTAATTTTCGAGAAGCATAAGAAATAACCTTCCCGTCTTGCATCAAAACACATTCGAGACCATTGTGAGAAGCATCGTTATATACTACATACTCCTTCCCTTCAGTAGGTAAAGTAAGTATAGGTGCCTGAGTCAGCAAGGATTTGAGAGTTTTAAAGCTTTCTTGGCATTTGTCATTCCAAGTAAACTTCACTTCCTTCTGCAATAACTTAGTCAATGGAGAGGCGATAATAGAAAAGCCTTTCACAAATCTTCTGTAATATCCTGCTAAACCCAAGAAACTTCTTACTTCGGTTTAACTTTTGGGAGGTCTCCACTCAACGACTCCTTGTATCTTACTAAGATCTACCTTGACGCCTTCGGCCGATACAACATGTCCCAAAAACTTCACTTCATCAAGCCAAAATTCACACTTGGAAAGTTTAGCATAAAGTTCTTTCTCTTTCAAAATTTGCAAAATAATCCGGAGGTGTTTATCTTGATCTTCACTGCTTCTGGAAAATATTGAAATATCATCTATAAAAACAACCACAAACTGATCAAGATAAGGCTTGAATACTCGATTCATTAGATCCATGAATACCGTAGGAGCATTTGTCAACCCGAATGGCATCACCAAAAATTCATAATGACCATACCGAGTTCTAAAAGCAGTTTTAGGAATATCCTTCTCTCTAACACGCAGTTAGTGATATCCATACCTTAAATCAATCTTCGAGAATACTTTAGAACCCTTCAGTTGGTCAAATAAATCATCGATCCTTGGTAGTGGATATTTATTCTTGATTGTGATTCTATTCAATTGTCTGTAGTCAATACAAAGCTTAAGAGTGCCATCTTTCTTCTTTTCGAATAACACGGGGGCTCCCCAAAGAGAAACACTAGGTCGAATAAAACCCTTCTCAAGAAGTTCTTGCAATTGAGATTTCAATTATCTTAATTCTGCCGGAGCCATTCTATAAGGAGTAATAGAAATAGGGGCAGATCTAGGAATAAGCTCGATAGGAAATTCAACCTCTCTTTCCGGGGGCAATCTCGGAAGATTTTCTGGGAAGACTTCTAGAAAATCACGCACAGCAGGGATGTCCTTGATACTAGGACTCTCTACCTGTGAATCAACTATGTGAGCAAGGTATGCCTCACAACCTTGACGCATCAACTTTCTTGCCAAGGCCGCTGAGATAATACTAGTTGTCAATGATCTTTCTCCTTGTACAATGATGTGTGAAAATGTAGAATCTTTAAAAGTCACCTGCTTAGACCTAAAATCTACAACTGCATGATATTTATAAAGCCAATCCATCCCAATAATAACATAAAAATCCTTGAAGGGCATTTCAATCAAATCAGTAGGGAAGACTAGATTTTGAATCATGAAGGGACAATCTTGATAAACTCGATTACACAGAACCTGGTAACCCAAAGGACTTTCAACCAACATATCAAAATCAAGTCTTACAGATTTCACATTTTCAGGAAGAGCAAGTGATGAACAAAGATAGGAATGTGTAGAACTGAGATCAAACAATGTAAACACATATAAGCCAAATAAGTGAAATTTACTGACAACCACGTCTTGTCCATCTTGATCCTCCCTCTGCCTCATAGCATAATTGCGTGCAATAGCCCATGGTCCACTAGTTTTATTCGCTCCACTTGCACCTATTGCTTGTGTATTTTTAGGTATTAAACCTTCATTAATTCGAGGAGGATTAATAGAAGGCTTATAAATTGAGCCTCCAGTTCTCAAGTAACGAGCATTATTAGGATTAGTACAATCCTTCAATTTATGATCAAAGCTCCCACAATTGAAACATGCACCAGAAGCTCTCCTGCAAGTACCATAATGATTTTTTCCACATTGTGGACAAGTGGGGACATGAGACCTACCTTGGCCATAATTTGGAGTGCTAGCTGTAGAAAATTCTGATCTGCTTTGATTTTGCTGAGGTGGCCTGTTAGCACTACCAGCCTTAGAATCATCAAACCTTCCCCTTTTGGATGGACCTCCAAAATCTAATCTCGGCTTTCGAAATTTGTTTTCATTTCGACTAACTTCTTCTTTATCAAGTCGTTCCTAAGTAAAAGCAGCATACACCAACTTACAAAAGTTCTCATGTTGCAAGATCGCCACATTCTTCCTAATGGAATCATTTAAACCATCTTAAAATTTTTGACACTTGTCTTTTTCTTCTTTAATAATACCTCCAGCATAACGAGAGAGCCGTAGAAACTTCTGTTGATACTCAGCAATAGACATGCCTCGTTGCCTTAAATTCAAAAACTCTTTTCTCTTTGCGTCACAATACGCAGGTGGGACTACTTCATACGAAATTCCCTAAGAAAATCATCCCAAGTTAGAACAGGAGGTTTTTTGGCATTCAGAACACTTACCCACCAATCATAAGCATCCTTTTGTAGGAGTGAAATAGCATACTTAAATTTGGCAACATTGGAATCTAACTGCTCAAATACCCTTTCCATGCGCTCCAGTCATTGTTCAGCATCCGTGGGATCAACGGTGCCTTCAAATTCCACTCCACCCATTTTCCTCTTTTTTTCAAAGTTAACCACATTAGGATCATGGATCGCTTCTGCCATGTGATGGAAGAATTCAGCCATTTGTTGAAAAGGAGGATTTATAGCTTGAGTACCACGACTTATGTGAGGACGTGAACCATCTCTGGCACCCTGCTGGTTTCCCACTTCAGACCCACTAGTGTGGGGAATATAATGATCTAATAATGGTTTTCCAATGTCTTCAAGTGCATTAGGTTGGGAAACAGAGGCACCAGAACCTTCAGGAGCAGCTTCCATAGGTCAGTTAGCAGAAGAGGCCATAATTTAATTCCTTCAAAAGGAAAGATCACATTGCATTATGGACATGTATATGATGCACGTGCACTTTACATGCAATAAAAATATTATGAACCATGCAAGTGAACAAATAATCCACATAACTTTTGTCTCCGAAACGAACAAGTATACAAGTACTTTACACCTAAAGTCCTAGAACCACAAACCTAGGCTCTGATACCAAATTTGTAACGACCCTTTCCAATTACCATATGCAAATAAATAGCTAAATTTTTTTTGGCATATATTGTCCCCATACAAGTAAATAATGATCCTAAAAATTTATCATCAACTTCCGAGTACCCAAAATAATTGGGTTCATGTTTCATACGATCATTCCAAACAAGTAGGAAATGTAATATATTACAAACTTGGGCGCACACACCCCAAATAAACCAAACATATAGCCATACTTAGATTACAACCCATGGACATGATACGGTTAGGCTTCAAAATCGAATGCAAATATACATCACATAGATAGTGTATAAGTACCAAAATTTATACAAAATATATATGTCTATATACAAATGTGATCTTCTTAAAAGTTCTCAAAATTTCCATCTCCCATGGCCATCTTCATGCCTCCTCTCGATCAGCCCCTATGATAGAAACAACTATCACTAAGCATATAACTTAGTGGTGTAAAAACTATAGGGTCGGAATCCTCAAAATTCACCAAGCTACCTTTTCCAAGTCAATGAGCATCATACTTGAAACATAATAAATAAATCAAGTTACAATAGATAACAAGTATCAAGTTCTATATTCAAAGATACAAATGTCAAGAAGGTCATAGCACCATTTTCCAGGAATTTCAATAGCAAGGCTCACCCCATATATACTTCATGTTGTCACACCCGGTACAAGCAAGTATCAAGAAGGGTTGCTGCCTTGTATCAAGAAGGACCCAAGCCCTGTATCAAGAAGGACCGAACCCGTGTATCAAGAAGGACCGAGGCCCTGTATCAAGAGAACTAAGAACCATATTAAAAATGGTTTTCTAGTTCGTACTTAAAATGGATAACTTCCATTCCTAAGACGAACTACAAATCCAAAGTCAAGATGGAAAATGATCCAAAACAAGAGGCCTACAAATAGTGAAAAAGCCACAGCCACAAGAAGGACATGGTCCCAACAGGAGTGCCAAGTGATCAAACAATTCGTATAAGTAGGCGAGTTACACAAGCATAATGCCAACACAATAATGCAAAGTGACAAGAGGTAGTTGAGGTATCAGGATCAAATTTCACATATACCAGCTGTTACAATTTTATACACAAACCTCAATACTTTAGCGTAGCAATAGTCCAACCAACTTCGCAAGCTCAAACCAGAGACCAACCAACGTATCAAGGTCCTCAACTTGTTCACAAGTATATATATAATCTTAAAAATACAATTAAATAACTTCTTTAATTCCTAATATATCAATAATGTTGAAATAAAACAGGGTTATCATAACAAGTAAGCTCAGCCCGCACAAATACAACTTTGTTCCTAAAACAGTGATTCTGGCCAGTTTAGTACCCCATATTGTAACTTAGATTTGAACAGGAAAACAGCAAAACTCGACTTTGTAACCTTCATGAAAGATGTATATACATATCTTAATATTGCAACGCAACAAGAATCACCAAAAATTACATTTTGTACAAAAAGATATCATCAATACACTAACAGTGGTTCCTACCGGGTTTCTAAATTTGAAGTCTGGACAAAACTTTTCTTGTGTTGCGTCCCAAATTTCACATCCATAACAGCTAGATTAGACTTTCACATAAACATAAGAGTTGTAGATATATGAATCAGATTTCCAAAACATATTTATTCACCCAAAATGGAGTTATACAGAACGAGATATTCTAAACGTAACACAACCTACTCAGCTACAACAACAGAGAAATCTGGACAGAACTTATCCTATGTTGCGTCCCAGTTTTCACATCCATAACAGCTAAATTAGACTTTCAGATAAACATAAGAGTTGTAGATACATGAATCATATTTCTAAAAGATATTTATTCACCCAAAACGGAGTTCTAAAACCCAAGATATACACGAATTATCAAACACTACCCAGCTCAGAAACAAATTCCAGTACTTACCAACAAGGCAGTTTATCTCTTGAATTTCAGCCAAAAGACCAAGGTTTTTTTCTTGTGATTTTGATGAATAAAGGGTTAATTAAAGTTCTAATGTTCCAAGTCTTCAAAAGCCACGAAATTCTCTACATAAGTGTTAAAATATATAACCACACAAGGTGATATTTATCACTTTGGACAGCTGTCCTTCAAGCTGCCCAAAGAGTATTGTGTGCTGTGCAAAATGCACACATATACACATATATATATATAGCCTTCACCTTCCTTTTACAATCATAAAAAATTCTAAATAAACTCTTACGTAAATACCCCCATACAATCTCATAAATTATGATTACAGTCTATGCTAAGCAAGTTTGCAAATATCACAAAATTTCAAGTTCCCAAAATGTGAATAAACCATATTGAAGTAGTTTAGCGAAGGTAAATCAATATACAAATTCTTATTAGCATTTAGGGGTGTTACAAAGCATATCTATTGTCATCGAAGTATGATGACTCACTACTAAAGCTGCTGAAGTCGAATTGAGAATCGATCTAACCGTGATCTGGAAGCTGAGTGACTTCATGAAACGATGTAGCACAAAGTATACGTCAGTATTTGGAATGAATTGAACATGAAGGATATAGATATGCTAAGCTGAACAGAGTATATAAGTTGAACAATCCATAACTGAGCATTCATAAAATCTAAACAAAGATAGATATGTATTGTAGTATAACTGGATGCAATGACCAAGTACTAATCATGAAGATAACATGTTGAATTATATACTGAAGTAAATGATGAAAGCCTAGTCAATGCAATAAAAGTCTGACCGTGGGAGCTACTATTAATCTGCATAAACCACTGATCTAAATGTGGAGTCCGATGTATACACCCCATCGAGGAGGGCCCAATATACCTTTTCAAGGTTATGGTAGCATGACTATGGCGTGATCACTAAAACTGATGCTCATTTGAGGGGAACTATAAACATACGCGGGTACGTAGTTTTGGGACTTTGAGGGTACCCTGAAATTCTAGTCTAACTCGGTGCTTAGTCTACTACCATATGAATATTCATGAAACCTAAAATGCACTAAGTATTGAATACCTCAAAAACATGCATGCTAACTGAGAATGCAATATTTACATACTGAGAATATGTCATTCGAAATTTGAAGCATGAATTTCTATCTGACTAGCCTAGCAAGTATAATTCATGAACTAGGATAAATTTACAGAAGCTAGGGTTCTGAGTGATATGAATCGAATTATACTAAACTATCAAGAAACAAGTTTATTTAGATTAAAGGAACCATAATCACAATAAATCTTGAGAATCTAGAAACCCTAAGTATGAACAGTTTATAAGAATCTGAAGAACTAGCTAAATTCTAGGGACCTAATGGGTGAAAGGAACCCACTAGTGAAATTCCACATACCCGGTGACAAAATTTATGGAGAAATTATTTGGATTTCGGGGCCGAACTTGAAGAACACCTTTTCCTGTCCTTGGATGAACTGGAGCCTCTTACTCATCTTTTTATTCTAATTTTGATGATTGTTTTGAGCATAAGAGTTTTGGCGCCTCTTACTCTTATTTTTATTGTAATTTCGATGATTATTTTGAGAATAAGGGTTTTGGGTAGGTTCTGACTAGATTATTAGGCTTAGACTGAGTAAAACGACACAGTTTAAGTGCCTAATGCATAAGGGAATAGACCAAAATGACCCTGACATAAAAGCTAATGAAGGCCCTTCACGGTGGGATGATGGGCCGTCATTTGAACCACTGCCCGTCAACTTGGTCGTGATTTGTGCTCTACTTGACAAGGCTTTACTAAAACAAGCATAACTTTTTACTCCGAGCTTGGATTTTAGCGAATTCAATGGCATTGGAAAGAAGATTCAATTATCTTTAATTTGATCAGACATGAACCACCTAATTCATTTTGTGGTAAAAGATATGATAGTCTAAAGTCAACCCAAAGGCCCTTTCTTTCCAAATAACTATCGATCGTCACCAACGACCAGACCTACGGTTTGTAGGTCCAACTACAGACCATAATGGTTGGCCGTGGGTGGGACTAGAGACCCCTAAGTGTTGGACTCCAACAATGGGACCCCATCTACAGATCGTGGGTCCATCGACAAATCGTGGACCACAGTTGTAGGTCTGATATACTTGGACTGGAGGTGTTAGATTATCTCCCTTTTGAGAAAATTCGTCCTCGAATAAAGACTAAACAAGCTGAGTATGGAGGGAAGGAACTACAATCCTTACCACTAAGTACTAGAAATTGATATTTAACTAAATTGAGTTCCATGAACATGCAAAGAGGCTGAAATGCAAGGATAACTTGAGGGAACAAGATATTGAGGCTGAATTACACTAGAGTAAGCTGAGAGATAGGAGAGGATAGTTTACCTCAAGCTAAAATTGAATCGGAAGGAAATGGTTTCGGCCATCTTATAGCTAAATCCTTATGCTCAGAACGTTATGAAGGCATTGTGAACGTAAAGGAAGTATCCATGCTACATTTTTCTTAACGAATCAAGCAACCCAAGTAAACATTATTGAAACTACCCCTAGGCCATTCTACCCAATTGATGTTTTTTCATGCAATCATTGTTGAGCAAGTATGGAAGTAACTAGAGTAGGGAGCAAGAACATTACCTTAAGATTGACGTTTGGAGTGAAGCAATTGAGAGAGTTTTTAGAGTTTTGCGTGTGAGTATGGGAGGAAATGGGTAAATCATTCCCCTTCCCTTTTTAAATTGATCTCAAGGGTCCTCGCCTCAGTCGGAACCCGGCCCTAATGGGTGCATCTCTTTTCCTCTTTGTGTTTCCTCATTTCCCTAGTCGAATCCCTAGGTAAGGATTCTTCCGTACCTAAACCTTGGGAACCACCATCTTTCGTCGTCCCATAATAGGCTTATCTGTTAGTTCCAAAGTACTCAAAATGAATTTATGCGTACACCTCTGCTTGTTATTTGGGGATGAAAAAAAGGTGAATTGTTATATATTGTAACAACCTGAACCGTTGTTATTTAAGAAGGGTAACACATTGTGAGGCTGGGCCCCACTGTCCCACCATAGTGGGGTGATGCCGCTATGGCTACGGTACCCCAGCGAGATGGGAGCGCCAGAGCAGGATGGTCAGGATTATAACTCAATGACGTGAACTCTTGTTTTCTCCTTTTTCCTTAAGTGCCAAAATGAGGTGAGGATCACCCTCCAAAAACCCTCAAAAGGTTGCTCTAGGCTTGAGAAGGAAGGAGAACTAGATTTCTAGCGCAAGGTTGGCGAAAACTCGCTGATTCCCAACTAAAATCCACCGTCTCATTGTCTATAAGCCAGGATTGGAGCTGCAATCCCTCTGCATATGCTTGGCGCCCAAGCAGGTTAGGTTTCCTTACTTGAGTAGTCGTAAATTCATGCTCACTGCATAATATATTGCTGATTAACAGTAGAATTCATGTTTAGGCCTTCGAGCACAATAAAAATAAATGGTTATACATGTACTTCTAGTTATTAATTATGATATGTATCATGGGGGAAAGTCATGTCCTGTGAACTAAGGGTATAGGATGGTTCGACTTCTTGTTTGTGTTACACATACTTGTTAATGGATCTATTGTATGTGTGCATGTATTGGAATAGAGAAACATGAATCAGACATAATGAAGCGACTAAGTATGGAAAATTACATGCCATGAACCTTTTATTTGATTGTGTGACTATGTGGCTGTTCATTATAGGTGTGATTATTGTTGTGGTTGAGCTGACTAGATCGGGTGTCACGTTCAGACATATATATTGGATCGAGTGTCATGTTTTGACACATATATTGGATCGGGTGTCCCGTTCTAACACATATATTGGACGGGGTGTCACATTTCAACACATATATATTGGATCGGGTGTCACATTCCAACATACTAACAGCTTGAGTATGGCCTTGAGAGAACCATTTCTATTAGGAAATTGTGTGTTGCTCCTAAAATGATAACTGAATTATGCATCATGTATATATGTGTTTATTGTGTTGTAATTAGTTGTTTCTATCTTGTTTACTGGAATGAACTGAGAATGATCAGGCCTATTCGATTTGAGATTTGGTAAGTGGAGACCGAGGGTCCAGGTGTTATTATCGACTATTTTTAGAGAGCCTATTTGTGTTCTTAGACAACGAGAAGTAGGGTAGTGTTCATGATGCAAAAAGTAGTTAGGTCCTACCTTGGAAAGGGGGTTCGTGTTTGAAACGGGTAGAGAGTGTTGATAGAGTATATTATGTGGTCAAGGGCTGAATTTTGATGCAGAAGAAGCGAGGGCATAACGTGAATGGTTGGCCGGGTGGTTGTACTCGGGAAATCCTCTATGAGCTATAATGGTTAAGCTATGATCAAGAACGGAGCGAGCAAAGTGAAAGACCATGGCGTTAGAGTCAAGTGTTTTAGTACATTAGGGTATATGAGGATGGTAAGGGCAGGATGATAGAGGTTGAGGTGTACCATATGATTGTATGCTTCCTGCTGGTTGATTTCTTTATATTATGTGGTAGGCATCGGGTTGGCTGATGATTCCTACCAGTACGTGTGGTTCTTACTGATACTATATTTGCTATGTCATTTGGCATAGTCTGGTTGCAGGGTCAGTTATGTTTCGTAAGTGAAAACGAAGACAATCTTCAACAACTTCTACTCTTCCTTCCCTGTGGTGGAAGTTATGTCATTAGTTACTGTATGTTGCATCATGTAATCTTAGAAGCTCTTATACCTATTTAGACTAGATCCCGAGGGTGTTATTTATTTTATAATTTATCTGGTATTGTTTTAACTATTTATTATGTAAAAATCTCATGAATTTCCTTTTATCTCCCATTTTCTTAATTCTCTGTGTGTTTTTAAACTAGTTGGGGATCAAGGGTCCTCCTACTTATGTGTCAGAGTAGGTGCCTGCATGGCCTGGTGGGTTGGATTGTGAAAGCATTCCTGAAGTTGGGCCTTCAACTCCCTAAACTTAGCCAGGTCTAGTCTATATGGTGGAATGGAAATGGGGTGCATACACTTGCTCTAGGTTAACACAAAAATCTATATCTCTGTCTGGTGACATACCAAGAAGGTCTACAGGCAAAACATCCTCAAACTCACACACTATCAAAGCACACTCAATCGAAGGCACTTTGGAAGTATCCTCCCAGAGATATGTCAAGAAAGTTGAACAACCTTTACTCACTAACAAATTAGGAAGAAGAAAAGATATAATCCAAACTTGGGATGGAATATTGTAACCCTTCCACAATAGTGGATTTATCCTAGGCTTGGCCAAAGTCACGTTCTTAGCATTGCAATCTAAGATAGCAAAATTTTGAGAAAGCAAAGTCATACCCATAATCACATCAAAATCAATCATCTGCAGAATAATCAAATCTATAGAAGTTTTGCTCCTAGAAAAGTCACAGGGCAAGACCTATAAACCTTCTCAACTAGCACAGACTCACGGACAGAAGTAGAAACACGAATAGGCATGCTAAGTAAGTCACAATTCAAATCGAGTCTATTAGATTGTGAGAAAGATACATAAGAAAAAAGTGGATCCAAGATCAAACAATACGGAAGATATGCGATCGCAGACCAGAAAAGTACATGTGATAACAACATAATATACCTCTGCCTCCGGCCTCCCAGGGAAAGCATAATCATGGGCTCTACCACCTATCTCAACATTCCCCTTGTCACTCTGCGCTCCAATAAATCCAGCCTGCCTGCCACCCTGGACAGAGTGGTGACCACAACTACCTTCGCCACTGCATCCACAAGATGAAGACATTTACCATAACCACCCCTACCTCTAACTGTAGGGGCTCTATAACCCTAATCAATCGAGTCTAAATCTTCCTCGAATAATATTTCCTGATATTCAAAACTCACTGCATCTATAACAACTTCTAAAGTCAAGAGTAGCTCTCTTCGAAGATGAAGAAGACTGAAGATAACCACCAAACTTAGAAAAAAGTTGACTGGTCTGTGACGGACCCTCAGCACAAACATGCAATAAAGTCTAAATAAAATGGGAACTATAAACCCCAAAACTCTACCCTCTATAGTAAGAGCTACTAAACTCACTTCCCTTATGGAACTTCTTGAACTTTGTCACCTTGGCAAAGTCATCTGGTTTCACCCCCTCTACCTTTATCACAAAGTCAACCACTTATTGAAAGGATTTTGTAGAGGTGGTACCCTGTAAAGCTGGACTCTGCAAATGTGACATCAATCCCTTCACAAAGAGGTGAATTCGCTCTTGCAGAAGCAAAGCTAAGTAGCATACCTCGATAAAGCATGAAATGTGGCCTCATAAACTACATCAAATATCTTTCCTTGCTATATATTCTAGAACTCATCTCTCCTCTTGTCCCTCATATTTCGGGGGTATATACTTCTCCATGAAGAACCTAGAAAATGTTGCCCAAGTCATAGCTAGAACCTTTGTTGGTCGGCACTCAACATGAGACTACCACCACATTTTAGCGTCTCCCTAGAACTGGTATGTCACAAACTCAACACCAAATAACTCTTCCATATCAGTCTTATGAAGCAGATCATGACAATCAACAAGGAATTCATAAGTATTTTTAGATTCAATACCTTGAAGACCGAAGGTTTCAATTTTAAGAACTTACTAAATATATCATGGTGGCCACTTGTCAATATTGGTCATGTAATCAATTGAGGAAATGTTCTTATTTCCAGGGATGTATCCATGCAGGGTGCCACAACAGCTGCATGTTGTACTCCCTAAACCTGATGTGCTGGTATAGAAAATGTTGGGGGTGCTTGGCCCTGATTGGATAACAACCTGAGATAGGTGAGAATCTGGTTGATCATCTCTAGATTAAACTGAGGTGGTGCTTCATTCTCATAAATCTATCCATCTTTTATCCCATCATCCTCTCCTACCGTCTTATCGGTCGGTGGAGGGGTCACTACTCTATCCCTGGCAGGCCGAAATGCCTGATCTCTACCCTGGTAGGATTTCTCATCACTATTCCCCCTTGGTCTACAACCCCAATTTTTAGCTCATACGTATCCTCACTTACTGGTGTTGGTGTTGCCACAACAACTGATCTAGTTTTGACCTTATGTGAAATAGAGTAATGAAGATCAAATACCAATTTGAATCGCCTAGATACCAATTGGATTCAAGTAATAGCACAAGAGAAAAAAGGAAAAGAATTTTCCTAAAGTCCTATAACTTCTCGAAGATAAGTAAAGGCATCTCTGTATCATTTCACAACACTCTACTAGACATGTCCTTGTGTGATGAGATCATTGAACCTAAAGCTCTAATACTAATATTGTCACGATCCAAAACGAGTCATGAGTGACACCCAAACCTAACCATGTAGGTGGTCAAACCAACGAGTTCAACCCCCAACTCATATTAATTGTTCAACTTATAAAATGCAACCAGAATGCGGAAACTCAAATCTTAATAATGTAATTAAAAAAAGGCACTAGAGCCTATTAGATATCATTCCCAAAACCTAAAAGTCATCACATCAAAGACATCTAATTCATAAATATTAAGTCTGCGAGTTTGTAAGAAACAGAAATAAATGAATAAAATAGTTTGTGTTTGTAAACTAAGGACATCACGCCATGACCGAAATAATCTAACACGAGCTAGAAGGAATGGCTCACCCTAGAATATGATGTGCTAGAGACTGGCTAGAGTTGAGCATGAGTCGAAGTCACTAGTACACTCGTTTCACTCCACAAAAGGAAAACAAAGAAAAACACAAGTAGGGATAGGTATAGGGCAACATTTACTGACTAAATATCATCGGCCGACTCAAACTAGAAATCAATATGCATAAAGTAATAACATGAAATAAACAAGTTAGTCGGTAGCAAACAATAAACAACATGAACAAGTGACAACATTAATGAAGCAAGTAAATGGGTTCTTTGAGATTGAGTATATTAAGTTATTTTGATATGTTTTCTTTTAATGTTATCGTGTCGGAACGCGACACTCGATCCAATAATAACGTACTGGCTCCTAGCACCCAATCTTAATATATCGTGTAGGATCATGGCACTCGATCCAACAATAAGGTTAATTCATTATTCTTTATCATCGATTTCCACTTCCTTAACAATATTTCATTGGACCTTCTTTATTCAAGACATCGCTTTAATAGAACAAGTTCAAGATTATGGGTTTCACGGTCATGGGCCTACACACCAATAACAAAAATACATGAATTATCCAAATCAAAACAATTAAGTACATAAAAAATTTCACAATATTACTCAAAGACTATCAATCACCATTACGAGTCTCTCTATCACATAGAACAAACCATAATCTACCTCCACCGAAGAGCCAAAGTCAAGCAACCATATTCACCAATGCTTTTCCTTTCTTCAATGTCTTAGATGATTTACACTCTATCAAGTATGCATATTTCATAAGTTAATGAGTCTATAGACACCCATATTACTATATGTCTAACCTACACCCAAAAACTCACCCAAATCTATAATCAATTTCCTAAAGTTCAAGCCTAATATTAAGTCTTAATTCCTACAAATAATATAACTCTAGTGGAATTCATATAATACAATACACCTAATATTTAATTACCTATATCAATATATTAAAACTTGAATCATAACGAGATGCTAAAATTAGATGTTCAACAACATCAAGGACCTTAACTTTCGTGCAACTTTATTCAATTTATACAATATATGACTTGTAATCATTAATCCAAGTGCCACACATTATTCCATTATAACATCTATCATTAATTAATGATGACCTTTCAGATCTTCTCTTCCACAAAATTTCCAACCAAAACGTTATACCCTTCCAATTCCTTATCTAACCAACATATTATAATAATATTAGGATATATGCTTATTGATTCAATTGTAATAATATTTAAGGAATATTTTCCTTCTAACAATAACTCAATTTCAAGAGCTATGTCACTCTTCATCGTCTTCAAGTTTATTCAACTGTGTATAGCATGATTCTTATGTACGTCAATTTTATAAAGTTATATTGAGGAATACTAAATAATGTCATAAATGATGACATTAACCATTAAGATGATCATGAAGGTTATGACGGTTTGAGTCCCCGTGGTACGGAGTCGCATTTGTTAGGGAGCGCTTTACCCCCTAATGTGAGACTTTTCGAAGCAAATTCAGATTTAGTCGGGCTCCAATATAGATACCGAACACGGGGGAAACCAAAAATAAAAAAGCATGTGAATTGTGATATACATAATACATATAGGATTAATAGTTATTTCCATCCCTAATTTGTTACTACTTAAGCTGTTTGCACCCTACCTACCACATCCTCCTCCTTCTCTATAGACTTGAATGAATCCACAACGAGTCAAGAGGTTAGGTCCCTTGACTATATTAACAATAATGGAAAAGGATCAAAGCTACCCTCAAACTAATTGAAATAACTTAAATATACCCTTAAACTATATTTCGGCTAAAAAATGTCCTTCCCTTCTTACTATTGGACCACACTTGCCCTTCTATTTAACAAAAAACATTCATGTGTGAGATAAATGCCACATGGACTCCACATGGCAACACACCACACCTCCACATAGACAATTTAAAGCCCTAATTTCACTATTTTCCCCCTCATTTCATCCTAAAAAGTATATATTAAACCCAAAAAAGAAAAAACATTTATGGAAACTTGTATACGTAACTGAATGAAGTGGAGAAATTGCAATTTGATGTCCATTTCAAATACAATAAAAGAAACGATCTAAGGTATAATATAAACACACTCATTTTAATTAATCAATTAACACTAATTTATTATTTTACTTTCTCTTAATAAATTAATTTGTTTAAACAAAACTTAGCGAGGCTCTCTTGTTGATTAAACTCACGACTATGGCGCAAAATAGCATATGTCGTAAGAGACCTAATATACTTATCACTGGAACTCCATGCACTGGAAGATGACTACAGTGGCTTCCCTGAAGGTGGTGACCGAGCTCTGCCACATCAACGTTGGCTATTTTGTTAATGAAGAAAACTTGACAAACGGAAGGGCTGACACCTTTGATTGCTACTACAACAACAAAGACCTAGTAAGTCTTTATAGATTTCTTAATTTAATTTTTTATTTACCAATTACCATATTTTTGTTCATGTTTTGAGCTTTTGTGGTCCCTAATCCATAAGATGCTCTAAATGATTTTTAAGGAAGTTTTAGATTTTATGGAAAGTTAAAGAAACATTCAATATACTAGATGATTTAAGATTTAGATAGCAGAATTAATTTAAATTTTGTTGAAGTTGTGATCTTCAAAGTACAACATATTAGTATCGAAATAAAATGGAATGGAATTGAGTCAATGCATATTGTATATTCATATCAATATACCCAGAAAAGGAAATGATGAAATGAGGGGGGGGGGGGGTGAAATTAGAGCTTTAAGTCGTCTATGTGGAGGTGGGGTGTGTTTGGCGTGCACATGTGGAGTCCATGGGGCATTTTAGCACACACATGGATGTTTTTTTAAAACTGAAAGGCAAGTGTGGTCTAATAGTTAGACGGAAGGGCATTTTTGAGTCGAAATATAGTTTAAGGGAATATTTAAGCTACTTCAAATAGTTTAAGGGTAGTTTTGACCCTTTTCCGTAACAATAATAAGAATATTAAAGCTTAAATTAAAGAACGAGGATGTTTACATGGAAACTTCCTTGCACAAGATTCGAGAAAATCATGACCTGTCACATATAATTTCTCAATAACTCCACTAACTTCAAGTGACTTGTAAATACATATTTCGGTAATCGAAAAGGGTTAAAACTCTTAATCCTACACCTTGTAACACCTCAATTATGAGACTCTAAATAATAACCCTATTTTCCACTATATCAACTACCTTCAGTTAACATAGACTTCAATAAAGCACACCATGACTAACTCTAGCCATGAACCCTACTTCACAACTATTACAAATGAAATGATCTATGGTCCTTTCTAGTGTAGGAATATCTATTTACAATGTTTGAGCACACTATACTAAACTCAAATGACAAGGTGAGAGTTTATGCAGATAACTTAATCAGGTCCCTTGTTGTTCATATAAGCGTAGTTCTTTCTTAAGAGAAAATGTATTTTCTTTTGATATGCTTGATTGAAAAATTAGGTTGTTTCTTATCAAAGTGTCGAACATAGGATGTAAAAAAACAACCTTGTAGTACACCATTGGTTGAGAGCTCTACGCCTCTATTGTCGTGCCTACCTACCATAAAACATGTTGTAGCTTTACAACTTCACTACACCGACTATTCCTAGATGCCAGAATCCGTAGTGCATTTGTAACATCCCAGAAATTTTTTCGAACTAAAACTCGAATCATCCTTCGTTGTGAGTAGTATTTTTACCAAGGAATATAAATTTCTTGAGTGTTAAGGTCACTAGATGTAGCAGCTTGAGTTCCAAGAAGAACTAAGGAGAGTTCATTCAAGTCATTCTTAAGTTTTTCTTAAGTTTTGGGTCAACTTCAAATGACCAAATCTTTTAGTACAAAATGATTTAGGAGTCCTATAATGTATTAAATTAAATCCCTTCGAGTCCTCTTTCCAATGCCACTGAGTTTGTTAAATTTCAAGCTTTGAGTAAAAAGGTATGACTGATTTACTAGCGACACACAAACTTGGCAATAGCTCTGCGATGGATCCGCGTTACGGAGCCAATACGGACCTTACTGCCTGGTGAAAAATTATTTCGACTCCCAACTCATTTTAATTATTTCTTTAAAGGTATTTTAGTCCTAAAACCCTTAGGAGGTCATCTAAATTGCCCTAAACGTGGAGAAAATTAGTTTTCTTAAATCAAACCCTCTCATCCACTCCAAAAATTCTAACACTCAAGGAATTCTAGAAACGCAAAGGCTAGGGTTCATCTTTAAAGATTTCCCTTCAAGTTCTTTAAGAAGATGGTTCTTTCAGGCATGTAAGCTTCCATAGTGTTGGGTTTGTTCACCCACACGCCAATCATGTTAATTTTAGCGTTAAATTCGCTCTAGAAAGTTCAAGGTTTGGTGTTCTTGATATATGTTCTTAAATTTGCTTTCATTCTTGAATAGGGCTGAGATTAAGAAGTTCTTGAGATTACTTTTTCGATTTATAGAGTTGTTTTGAGTTAGATTCTGGTGTACATGTGCTGGTTATCTGAATCTAGAGAGAGGTTGAGCAAAAGAATCGAATTTAGGCAAACAAAAAAGGAAAAAATCTGGGTGAATCTGGTAACCCAGTCCGCATCGCGGAACTGCCTCTTCATTTCGTAAAATTTTTCTTCATGTCGCGGAGAGGTCTTGGACCTCTCTACCACAAAAGTTATTTTGTGACCAAATATTAAAATGCATCTCCGCATCGCGGATTTGCTTACAGACATTGATTTCTTGATCGTTTCTCATGTTTAACTATATAAAAACACTCCTAAGCATCCCGATATCTTTCTTATCACAAATCACAACATTGAATTCATAAATCAAATTCAAGGTAGAGTCAAGAGACAAGTTTTGAGAGTTCTTTCAAACATTTTTGAGAAAGTCCTTTTGAGTCTTTTTGAGGGGACTTCTACAACTTCTAGTAACTTGTTTCAAGACTAGAGCAAGTGAGTATGAGGATGAGGAGAATGTATTCATGAGTCTACTTCATCATTATGAGATCCTTCATATCATGAACCATAACTCTTTAATTCATAATTCACATTAAAGAGAGAGTTAAGAATAGAGTTCAAGAAAGTCTTTGAGTTCAATTGTGAATCTTTTAAGATCTATAATCGATTTGAGTTAAGTTTTTAGTAGGTAAGTATGAGAATGAGAAGAGTCATATACATGAGTTCCTTATTGATATTTTAACCCTTGAGTCAAGTCGTTCATTCCCATAACTTCTGTATGAACTCCATCAGTTGAGTACCTTTGAGAGGAGTAGTATCTTCAAGTTCTAAGTCTTGAGTTTTGAGTTCCTAATCTCCTTTGAGATTATATTTATAATCATGGGACTATTACATGTTAACCATGGAGTCCTTGAGTTGAATAGTTCATGCTCATAATTCTGCATGAACTCTATAAGTCGAGCAGTTTGGAGATGAGAAGTATCTCTGAGTCCTTGAGTTGAGTACTACATGCTCATAATTCTTCATGAACCCTCTTAGTCGAATATTCTTGAAATGAGTAGTATCATTAAAGTTCCTGAGTTCCTAGTATTAAGTTCTATCTATGGTAATTGAAAACCTTGCATTGAGTCGTTCACGTCCACAATTCGGCATGAACCATATTTTAAGAAATCTTTTACAAATGTTTTAGCTTTGTTTTAAGACTTAAGCTTTGAATTGAGAAAAGAGTAAGAGTAAAGTTCATTTCTTCAAAGATTATTTGGGAACTAAGTATTCCTAAGAGTAAATGTTTTTACATTTAAGATGAGAGAAAATTGAGATCTCCAAAAGAGTTTTGAGCAAGAAAGGGAACATCGATTACAAGAGAGCTTTCAAGGTAAGTTTTTGAGTAATTATCTTAAACCAAAGAAAAATTTATGTTTTTAAACATATGGGCCGAGTAATTTGGGAGTAGAATTATGCACCGATATGGGGACGAGTTTGAGTTCAGATAACTCACGTCTCCATAAACCATATAGCTATCATGGGTAGTAAAGGATCATACTTTTTAGATGACTCCTTAGTGCTTTTTAGCATAGACTAGTGGATCCAATTATTTAAGGCATCCTATATGACGAAAAAGAATAGGACAGTTCTGGAAGCGTGGGCAAGACGTTGTATCATCACTTATGCTCATAGTGGTGGTTGTCGGTTAAAGAAACTCCCACAAAGTTATATCGTATTTTTATATACACGCTGAGTATTATTGTATTTTTTAACTTATTGAGTTGTTATCCACAATTTTATAGCTTTCCATATATATATATATATATATATATATATATATATATATACATATTGCATCTTTTACTATTGCACTATCCTTGAGTATCCAGAGTTGAGTTCCCAAAGTCGAGTATCATATCTTTGAGTTGAGTATCTTATCCTTGAGTACTTCTAAGTTGAGTAACTTTGAGTAGTTTTGAGTATCCTTGAGTATTCCTTGAGTTGAGTAAGTTTGAAAAGAGGTAGTATGTTTCCTTTTTATCAAGTTCAAACTTATGTCTATGTTTTAGAATGCCCCTTACATGTTGTGCATTCCACATACTGAGCCATTTTGCATGCATCCTTTCATGATCCAGATACGCATTCAGGGTCATCAACGGGAGTTTCGTTGATACCATATAGAGTTCGAGTTTGCTATGGTGAGCCTCTTTGCTCCGGAGGGTACCACTTTTACTTTCAGTTATATCAGTTGTTAGGAGGTCGTGGGTTTTGTCCAGACTTTCATCAGTCATTTAGAGGCTTCATATATAGACAATAGAGTTTCAGAAGTCTATTCATTTATTTTGTTAAATGTTTTAAAGACTTAAGTTGCCTATTTTGGGGTGAGTTGAATATATTTTATTATTCAGAGTTTTCTTTTGAGATAAAGTTTTGTAATTAACTTTCATGAATTTTATTTAGTTTTTATGCTTTTGTATGCTTGAGTTACTCTTCTGCTTGTAGTCAACCAAGATGAGGTTTGCTTGGGGAACAATGGTTTTCAAGTGTCGGCCACATCCTGAGTGTAGACTCAGGTCGTGAAAAAACTCGGTATCAGAGCACAAAGTTCAAGTGTCCTAGGGTGTCTATGGAGTTGTGTCAATAGGATCTTGTTTATGGTTGTGAGGACCCTGATCCTAGGCATATTTATTAGTCTATGCTGTCAATATTTGTCCATGAATTGCTTAATTTAAAGAATGATCTTGAGTCTATTAGCTGGATTTTGTCATACTTGTGACGATTGTGTACTTACACATATGATTAGTTATTTCAGAAACTCTTGAAGGAATTGGAGCTGGAATGAAGGAAGAAGGAGAAAAGACTCGCAAGAAATTGACTACGTCTGAAGACCATAGGGCTTGGCGTACAAAGAGGCGCATCTCTCCAGGCCACAAAGTTCTCCAAGACTTCTGGGGCGTACTGCTTGGCGCGACGCGCCAGCCCCAGAAGTACTGAGGGCATATCTGTGGTGCACTGCTAGTTGTGCCACACCACAAGTGAATGTTTTGCACGCACTGCTAGGCGCGATGGAGGCGCGACAAGCCACGCTTTTTTTGACTTTTCCAAGTTTTAAACATTAAATAGGATTCCTAATTTTAGTAGGATTTGTTCTCAACTTTTACAACTATTATAAATAGATCCTTAGGGCTCCATTATAGGGGTTTGACGTTTGATTTAGTGTGCAAGAGCAAGAATTCAAGTTTCTATTAGGTTTTAATCCTTTAACTCTTCTATTTTTTGAAAATTGCATGAACTACTGTATTTTCTTGTTTTCTAATAGCATGAATAGCTAAACGCCCTAGTTCTAGGGTCGTAGCTACGAATTGATTGTTGATTATTTGATGTTGTTGAATTAATTTTTGGTTGTCCATACAAGTTACTTCTATATTCTTGTTTTAGTATTTTATGCTTGCGCACCATAAGATAAATCTATTGTCTAATCTTAAAATCGGGAGAGGAGAGGTTAGATAGACTAGAGAATATAGAGAGCTCGGTCCACCCATTAAATTGAGGTGATTAGTGTTCAGGAATGACGCCCAAATGAACACCTTGCTTAGTAATGAAATAGGATGAAATATAATGCTCATCAGTTAGTCTATTTATCCCCGCTCAATAATGTAGTTAGAGAGCTAAATGGGATAAGCGACGAGAGGCATATAACCCGGATCATATCATCAACCCTATAAACCAGTAACTTGACAACTGAAATTAGTTCTAAGCCAATAATATGATATCTGATATTCATTATATGACGCAGCCCTAGAATTGCCTTTAACTTGCTTGAAACATTATATCAAAGTCGTTCACAATTAGTTACTTTCAATTAGTGCATAATTATTAGTAGATAAACAATATATCAACTCTTGAAAAGGTTACTTCTTACTTTTAGTTGTAGAATTAAGTGAATATAAATTGTTCATAAGTCCCTTGGGAACGATAATTCGTTTCTTAAAGAATCTATATTACTTGCGCGACCACGTACACTTGCGTGTATATTGGGGAGCAACATGTTTTTAGTGCCGCTGTCGGGGACTTAAAAATCATTTTATATTCAATGTTCTTAAGTATACAATTAGATTATTTAGATATTAATTACATGATCTAAGCTTGTTTATTACAGGCACTTGATTTTCAGGTCTGACTCGAAAAGAAGATCTTGTCGAACCTTACAACGAACCTGAAAGAGTTTTATGCCAACGTAGGAAAATAGTGAATCAAGGACAACCTAGAGAATTGGGGTTAGGTCTTCTGGGAAACATTGATGATAATAATCAAGATAACATGAATAACCCAGAAAATGTGAGCAATCAGGCAAACCTGAATAATGAAGGGAACGTGAATAACCAAGGCATAACTCCTATCATACCCGCAAGACAATTATATGATATGGTAATCCCACTCACAGCCAATTTGACATCTAGAATTAGGAAACCTCCACCGGGGGTTAGATTTGAACTAAAGTAGAGCATGGTACAGATCATCCATTCTATTGGGCAATTCACTAGTCTCCCCTATAAGAATCCTCAAATCCATCTTAGAAACTTCATAGATATTACTGATACAAATATCCTAATTGGAATCTCATCGGACTAGGTGAGGCTGACGTTGTTCCCATACTCATTATTAGGAGCCACAAGGCGTTGGTTAGATTCTGAACCACCAAACTCCATCACTACTTAGGATTGTCTAGCAAAGAAGTTCCTGAGTCGATTCTTCCCATCCAAGAAAACTGCTAAACTGAGGGATAAGATGATAAACTTTATTCAAAAGCAAGGGGAGGACATGTACCAAGCATGGCGTGTTTCAAACAAATGTTGAATGCTTGCCCACACCACATGCAAACACATAAGGTACTTGCTCACACTTTCTTTAAGGGTTTAGATTATAAGTCTCGTGCACTTCTTAATAGTGCAGCAGGTGGACAGGCCTTATCTGGAACAAGTGAAGAGTTCTTCGACTTACTCGATAAACTTTCTGAAGGGAACCAAGGGTATGAGGGGGTAATGTCTAGAACCACAACCCAAAGGACCACAGGGATTTTAGATGTAGACCAAGCTACTGCCATAAATGCCAAATTAGATGCAATGCAACATAACATGGCCCTACATTTTAAATAGATGGCTCTAAATCAGGCACCGGTAAACGTTGTACAACAGGCAGCCAATTGATGAGAGGTATGTGGTAGTGGAACTCATGAAACTGAGCAATGTGAGGCAAACCCGAATTCCTTAAATTATATGGGAAATGCACAAAGGAGTGGAGTTCAACAAAATTATGGCAATACTAACAACCCTAGTTGGAGGAACCATCCTAACTTCTCATGGGGTGGGAACCAAAACCAAAATTAGGCGCAAGGGGCAAACCAATACCGTGCTCAAGGGGCTGGGCAACAATACCAAAATCCTAATCAAGGCGTAAATCCTAGTGTACCAAAAGGGGGGATGACCAATGAAGAGTTACCCCAAAAGCTCATGACTGAAATAGGGACCAAATTAAATGCTAGGATAGATAATCAGGATGAAAATATCAAAAACATCTAGATGTCCCAAATGAGTTTAGGGAAACAAGTTGCGCAAGTGACTAATTCTTTGAACTTGCGTCACCAAGGTGGGTTGCTCGGTGATACTGAGCCAAATCCAAAGCAATTGCATGCGGTAAGTACTAGAAAGGGGTTACAATTAGAGGAACTAGCTCCAAAAAAGTGAGATATTGAGGTAAGTAACAAAGAAAAGAAGGTCGAAGAGGTAGTAAAAAGCTCCAACCTCCATTTCCACAAAGGCTGAAAAAACAGAATGAAGATGAATGCTTCATTAAGTTTCTCTCTCTCCTTAAACAGGCTCACATTAATCTACCTTTGGTTGACATTTTTTAGGATATCCCAAAGTATGCTAAATATATTAAGGACATTGTGGCTAGCAAGAGGAGACTCACGGAATATGAAACTGTACCACTTACTGAGGAGTGCAGCTCAAGGATCCAAAACAGACTGTCTAAAAAGTTAAAAGATCCAGGTAGTTTTACTGTGCATATTAAAATCGGGCAAAGTGTTCATGCCCGGGGATTGTGTGATTTGGGGGCAAGTTTAAATTTGATGCCCTTATATTCATATCGAAAGCTTGGGTTAGGTAGTCCAAAAAGAACCACTGATATTCTCCAACTAGCTGATAGATCCATTGCTAAGCCAGAGGGGGTAGTAGAAGATGTGTTAGTTCAAGTAGGTTCATTGATTTTTCCTATAAACTCTGTGGTCTTAGATTTTGAACCTAATGTTGAAGTTCCATTCATTTTAGGACGACCTTTCTTGGCTACGGGTAGAGCATTGATTGATGTAACAACTGGTCAACTAACTATGAGGCCTCATGACAAGGTTGAGGTATTCGATGTTTACCGTGCTTTGAAATTGCCCTCTATTTATGAAGAGTTGTCTGCTATTACTGTGGTTGATCAAATAGTAGAATCACAAGTAGTTGTGCCTGAAGATCCCTTAAAAAGAGTGTTAGTGGGCCATGAGATGGATGGGGACACTGAAGCTCAAGAGATTGAATCATGATTGAATCTAGCATTAGTAGACACTCATAGGACTCAAGTGGAGACATTAGATTGCGAGTTGGGCCCCCCACCAAAGTCATCGATAGAAGAATCCCCTAAGTTGGAACTAAAAACTCTACCGGCTCACCTAAGGTATGTTTATTTGGATACTAATGAAACTATGCTTGTTATACTTTCTGCAGAATTGTCTAATTTACAGGTTGATGCGGCATTGAGGATCTTAAAGTGGAGGAAGAAAGCAATTGGATGGCAAATGGTTGATATTCATGGGATTAGTCCGGTGTTATGCATGCACAGAATTTACATGGAAGAGGATCACAAACCTAAGGCACAACATCAATGTCGACTGAATCCTGTGATGAAAGAAGTGGTAAGAAAGGAAGTATAAAGTGGCTAGATGCTGGAATTGTGTACCCAATCTTTGATAGTAAGTGGGTAAGTCCGGTACAATGTGTTCCCAAGAAAGGAGGTATGACAGTGGTAAGGAATGAAAAGAATGAGTTGATTCCTACTAGAATAGTGACAGGGTTGAAAATTGTTGGTTGATATAGCTAAGGGTGAAATGCTACATTGTGTGGAAAAGAAAATTCTATTTTGGCTCTGGTCCTTAGTGACAATGTGCACCTCGACTAAAATTGAGGGTGGCTAATTTAGAACTATGCTCGAAACATTGGCCTTGATCCTATCAAGGATAATGTGTACCTTACTCGAATTTTAAAATCTAAAGTGTGGGTGGCTAGTGCAAAGGCATATATAAAAAAATAATGGAAAAGAAATAAAAGGGAAAATATGGAGCAACAAAGGGGGATATATAGTCATGAAGTGTGTACTAGGAGGAAAGAAAAGTTATGAAGGAGATTTTTGGCTAAGTAATAACATATGCATTAGGGAGGTGTAGTCACTAAAATGATTCCCAATTATTCCCTCCCTTACCTTAAGCCAACATTACAACCAAATGAAAGTCCTCTTGATTCCTTGAGAAATATAATGCGAAAGTAACAATACACTATGGGCAAGCTTATGGTATGTTGAGGAAAGTAAGAATTTCTTTTGTGAGAGTGAGTTGATTGTTTGAAAAATAGGCCTTGTCGATTTTGAAATTGCTTGAGTGAAAGGCTTTACTAAACATAAACAAGTGAGGACATTCATGTCATGTCTAGGATTATTTAATTGATGTGTGGTATGAGTTTGCATTAGCCCGGAAAAATAACAAAAGAGTCATTCTTTGAGCATGTGTTGTACTTGGAGTAAATGTTGTGAATTGTTCCATCCAATGTGAACTACATGATCATGAGTAAAAATGTTTGGTTGATTTTAAGGTGGGTTGATGAGTCCAAGGGTTGTGAAAAGAGAGTGGATAGTCTAGAGATTGTTTGAGGACAAACAAAAGTCTAAGTGTGGGATGATCATCCTAGGCATATTTATATGCCTAAGTTGTCAATATTTTCCCATGAATTGCTTAATTTGCCCACAAAGTTCTCCAAGACTTCTAGGGAGTACTGCTTGGCGCGACGCGCCAGCTCCAGAAGTACTGAGGGCATATCTGTGGTGCACTGCTAGGTGCGCCACGCCACAAGTGAAAGTTTTACGTGCACTGCTAAGTGCGATAGAGGTGAGACACACCACCCTTTTGTCGACTTTTCCAAGTCTTAAACATTAAATAGGATTCCTAATTTTAGTAGGATTTGTTGTCAACTTTTCCAACTATTATAAATAGATCCTTAGGGCTCCATTATAGGGGTTTGACGTTTGATTTAGTGTGCAAGATTTGTTATTTCAGGAATTGCTTAATTTAAAGAATGATCTTGAGTCTATTAGCTTGATTTTGTCATACTTGTGATGATTGTGTACTTACACACATGATTAGTTATTTCAGGAACTCTTGAAGGAATTGGAGTTGGAACGAAGGAAAAAGGAGAATAGATGCGCAAGAAATTGACTAAGTCTGAAGACCATAGGGCTTAGCGCACAAAGAGGCACATCGCTCCAGGCCACAAAGTTCTCCAAGACTTCTGGGGCGTACTGCTTGGCGCGACGCGCCAGCCCCAGAAGTACTGAGGGAATATTTGTGGCGCACTGTTAAGTGTGCCACGCCACAAGAGAATGTTTTGCACGCACTGCTAGGCGCGATGGAGGCACAGCACGCCACACTTTTTTTGACTTTTCCAAGTTTTAAACATTAAATAGGATTCCTAATTTTAGTAGGATTTGTTCTCAACTTTTCCAACTATTATAAATAGATCCTTAGGGCTCCATTATAGGGGTTTGACGTTTGATTTAGTGTGCAAGAGCAAGAATTCAAGTTTCTAATAGGTTTTAATCCTTTAACTTTTCTATTTTCTGGAAATTGCATGAACTATTGTATTTTCTTGTTTTCTAATAGCATGAGTAGCTAAACGCCCTAGTTCTAGGGTTGTAGCTATGAATTGATTGTTGATTATTTGAGGTTGTTGAATTAATTTTTGGTTGTCAATACAAGTTACTTTTATATTCTTGTTTTAGTATTTTATGCTTGTGCACCATAAGATAAATCTATTGTCTAATCTTAAAATAGGGAGAGGAGAGGTTAGATAGACTAGAGAATATAGAGAGCTCAGTCCACCCATTAAATTGAGGTGATTAGTGTTCAGGAGTGACGCCCAGATGAAAACCTTGCTTTGTTACAAAATAGGATGAAATATAAATGCTCATCAGTTAGTCTATTTATCCCCGCTCAATAATGTAGTTAGATAGCTAACTGAGGTAGGCGATGAGAGGCATATAACCCGGATCATATCATCAACCCTATAAACCAGTAACTTGACAACTGAAATTAGCTCTAAGCCAATAATACGATACATGATATTCATTATATGATGCAGCCCTGGAATTGCTTTTAACTTGCTTGAAACATTATATCAAAGTCGTTCACAATTAGTTACTTTCAATTAGTGCATAATTATTAGTAGATAAACAATAAATCATCAACTCTAAAAAGGTTACTTTTTACTTTTAGTTGTAGAATTAAGTGAATATAAATTGATCATAAGTCCCTTGGGAATGATAACTCGTTTCTTAAAGACTCTATATTACTTGCGCGACCATGTACACTTGCGTGTATGTTGGGGAGCAACAAGTTTTTTTTTTATATATATATGCCTTTGCACTAGCCACCCACACTCTAAATTTTAAAATCCGATTAAGGTACACATTATCCTTGATAGGATCAGGGCTAATGTTTCGAGCATAGTTCTGAATTAGTCACCCTCAATTTTCGTCGAGGTGAACATTATCACTAAGGCCAAAATAGAATTTTCTTTTGCCCCACTTCTATAAATGAGGGACTACAGACATTTAAGATAAGTTTCCCATTTTTCATACTCTTTATCATGCAATAGAGCTATGTCATAGAAGATTTATTCTAACTCATGTGTTCTCAAATTCATTTGACTACCCGTCATACTAGCGGTGGTTGAAAAGAAAAAGTCAGTTCTTTATCAATGAGTTATTCTTAGAAAAATTACTGTGGAAGTCATGAGACTCCAGAGGGGCTTGAGAAAAGCCCATGAGTAAGTTAAGTGTTCAGTTTCAGAGTAATGCCTTCATGTAAATCATGCATTTGAGCTAAAAGCGAGTTGTACTCTTTTTCTTAAGTCTTGTTTCAGCTGAGATCCTTTTTAAGAAGTATGTTTAAAGCTTGGGTAAGATTTTCATCCGAAAAGGTAGCATGAGTTACGAGATCATGAGTAGTAGTAGTGAAAGAGCCCAGAGTTAGATGAAAGTATTTAGAGGTTTAGTAATCCTAGAAAGGGTGATAGTGTTTTGAAGAGCTATATTAATATAGTCATGCACCTAGTAAGTTACTAATGAAGAGTTTTCCCTTATGGGTAGACTAAGAAGTGGTGAGTTGGAAAGATTCCATCATAGGAGGTAGAGTGTGTTGTAGCTAGAAAGGAGTTGTGATGAAGTGACATTGGCTAGGTAATGACCAAGTGTAAGTGTTGAATAGAAGAGCAAAAGTATTCATAAGGTGATAGACCTAATCTAAGCTTATGATTTTCTTGAGAGGGTCATGATGTTGAGAAGGTTATAGAACTGATCAAGCAAGGAGGTATAGTATTTTAGGCGAGCAATTGTATTAATATTCGGGTTTAGTAATGAACATTAAGCTTGAATTTGAGATGAGTGTCATGATCAAAAGAATGACAACATGAGAGTGACAAGGTTAGTCTTCAGATTTGATCTGGTAGACTTGACATAAAAGTAGGTGAGAAATTGAAATGTTTGATGCAACAAATATAAGTGGTACAAGTGAGAGACTCTAACCTTTAGATAAGGGCAGTGAGGTGTGGCTATGTCACAAGAGTAACAAAAGCATTAAAAGGTGTGCCGAGTTAGTATGTTACCAGATGAGGTTCCAATTAAGGTATAATTTTCCATATGTGCCTAGCTAGCATAATTGAGTTGTCAATGTGGAATAGGTCCATAGCTTTCAAGTGTTATCTTTAGACCTAAGGGGGAGATGATAAGATGAGAAATCAAGTCAAGTTTTGAGAATTTCTTAAAGAGCTAGTTAGTAGGAGTCCATGAAGTTGTTAGAGTACTAAGCTTGAATGTGGTGGTAAAGAGTAATAGTTTTGGGATGAGATTCCCTATCGAGGTTTAGAACCCAAACCTAAGGATTTGGGTTAAGATTGAATGTAGTAAGAGCATACCATTACACTCAGACCTTAGTAAGAGTAACCCCATTCCATACCTGGCCAGTCCAGCTGTCATTCGAGGACGAATGATCCCAAGGGGGAGATATTATAACACCCTAGAAATTTTTTCAAACTGAGACTCGAACCATCCTTCATTATGAGTAGTATTTTTATCGAGGAATATAAATTTCTTGAGTGTTAAGGTCACTAGATGTAGTACCTTGAGTTTCAAGAAGAACTAAAGAGAGTTCATTCAAGTCATTCCTAAGTTTTTCTTAAGTTTTGGGTCAACTTCAAATGACCATACCTTTTAGTATAGATTGATTTACGATACCTATAAGATATTATATTAAATTCCTTCGAGTCCTCTTCCCAACTCCATAGAGTTTGCTGAATTCCAAGCTCTGAGTAAAAACTTATGATTGATTTACTAGCGACGCACAAACTTGACAGCAGCTCCGTGATGGCTCCGTGTTATAGAGCCAATACAGACCTCACCGCCTGGTGAAAAATTATTCTGACTCCCAGATCATTTTAATTATTTCTTTAAGGGTATTTTAGTCCTAAAAACCCTTAGGAGGTCGTCTAAATTGCCCTAAATGTGTAGAAAATCAGTTTTCTTAAATCAAACCCTCTCATCCACTCCAAAAATTCTAACATTCAAGAAACGCTAAGGCCAGGGTTCATCTTTCAAGATTTTTCTTCAAGTTCTTCAAGAAGATGGTTCTTTCAGGTATGTAAGCTTCCATAGTGTTGGGTTTTTTAGCCCATACGCCAATCATGTTAATTTCAGTGTTAAATTTGCTTTAGAAAGTTGAAAGTTTGGTGTTATTGATATATGTTCTTGAATTTGCTTTCGTTCTTGAATAAGGAAAAGATTGAGAAGTTCTTGAGATTATTGTGTCGATTTATAGAGTTGTTTTGAGTTAGATTCTATTGTACATGTGATGGGTATCTGAATCTAGAGAGATGTTGAGCAAAAGAATCGAAATTAGGCGAAACAAAGAAGGAAAAAAGTCGGGCGAATCTAGCAACCTAGTCCGCGTCGCGGACCTGCCTCCCCATTTCATAAAATTTTTATTCGTGTCACGGAGAGGTCACATACCTTTCTACCTCAAAAGTTATTTTGTGACCAAATATTAAAATATATCTCCCCGTCACGAACTTGCTTCCAGACTGTGATTTCTTGATCGTTTCTCATGTTTAACTATATAAAAACACTCCTAAGCATCCTGAGATCTTTCCTATCACAAATCACAACCTTGAATTCATAATTCAAATTCAAGGTAAAGTTGATGGTCAAGTTTTGAGAGTTCGTTCAAATATTTTTGAGAAAGTCCCTTTGAGTCTTTTTGAGGAGTCTTTTACAACTTCTAGTAACTTGGTTTAAGACTCGAGCAAGTGAGTATGAGGATGAGGAGAATGTATTCATGAGTCTACTTTCTCATCATGATATCCTTCATATCATGAACCATAACTCTTGAATTCATAATTCACATTCAAGAGAGAATTAAGAATAGAGTTCAAGAAAGTCTTTGAGTTCAATTGTGAATCTTTTGATATCTATCATCAATTTGAGTTAAGTTTTGAGTAAGTAAGTATGAGAATGAGAAGAGTCGTATACATGAGTTCCTTATCGATATTTTGACCCTTGAGTTAAGTCGTTCATTCCCATAACTTCCGTATGAACTCCATTAGTTGAGTACCTTTGAGAAGAGTAGTATCTTCAAGTTCTAAGTCTTGAGTATTGAGTTCCTAATCTCCTTTGAGATTATATTTGTAATCATAGGACTATTACATGTTAACCATGGAGTCCTTGAGTTGAATAGTTCATGCTCATAATTCTGCATGAACTCTATAAGTTGAGCAGTTTGGAGATGAAAAGTATCTGTGAGGCCTTGAGTTGAGTAGTTCATGCTCATAATTCTGCATGAACCCTCTGAGTCGAGTATTCTTGAAATGAGTAGTATCATTAAAGTTCTTGAGTTTCAAATATTGAGTTCTATCTATGGTTATTGAAAACCTTGCATTGAGTCGTTCACGTCCATAATTCGGCATGAACCATATTTTAAGAAGTCTTTTACAAATGTTTTAACTTTGTTTTAAGACTTAAGCTTCGAATTGAGAAAAGAGTAAGAGTAAAGTTCATTTCTTCAAAGATTATATGGGAACTAAGTATTCCCAAGAGTAACTGTTTTTACATTTAAGATGAGAGGAAACTGATATTTTCAAAAGAGTTTTGAGCAAGAAAGGGAACATTGATTACAAGAGAGCTTTTAAGGTAAGTTTTTGAGTAATTATCTTAAACAAAAGAAAAATTTATGTTTTTAAACATATGAAATGAGTAATTTGGGAGTAGTATTGAGCACCGATATGGGGACGAGTTTGAGTTTAGATAACTCACGTCTCCATAAACCATGTAGCCATCATGGGTAGTAAAGGTACATACTTTTTAGATGACTCCTTAGTGCTTTTTAGCATAGACTAGTGGATCCACTTAGTTAAGGCATCCTATATGACGAAAAAGTATAGGACAGTTCTGGAAGCGTGGGCAAGACGTTGTATCATCACTTATGCTCATAGTGGTGGTTGTCGGTTAAAGAAACTCCCACAAAGTTATATCATATTTTTATATACACATTGAGTATTATTGTATTTTTCAACTTATTGAGTTGCTATCCACTGTTTTATAGCTTTCCATATATATATATATATATATATATATATATATATATATATATATATATATATATATATATATATATATTGCATCTTTTACTATTGCACTATTCTTGAGTATCCAGAGTTGAGTACCCAAAGTCGAGTATCATATCTCTGAGTTGAGTATCTAATCTCTGAGTTGAGTATCTTATCCTTGAGTACTTCTGAGTTTAGTAACTTTGAGTAGTTTTGAGTATCCTTATGTATTCCTTGAGTTGAGTAAGTTTGAAAAGAGGTAGTATGTTTCCTTTTTATCAAGTTCAAACTTATGTCTATGTTTTAGAATGCCCCATACATGCTCGTGCATTCCACGTACTGGGCCATTTTGCATGCATCCTTTCATGATCCAGATACAGACATTCAGGGTCATCAACGGGAGCTTTGTTGATACCATATGGAGTTTGAGTTAGCTATGGTGAGCTTTCTTGCTCCACTTTTACTTTCAGTTATATAAGTAATTTGGAGGTCTTGGGTCTTGTCCTGACTTCCATCCTTGTCATTTAGATGCCTCATAGATAGACAATAGAGTTTCAGAAGTCTGTTCATTTATTTTGTTAAATGTTTTAAAGACTTAAGTTGCCTATTTTGGGGCGAGTTGAATATATTTTATTATTCAGAGTTTTTTTTTTTTTTTTTAAAAGTTTTGTAATTAAGTTTCATGAATTTTATTCAGTTTTTAAGCTTTTTTATGCTTGAATTAGTCTTCCGCTTGTAGTCAGCCAGGATGAGGGTTCGCTAGGGGACCAACAATGGTTCTCGAATGCCGGCCCCGTCCATGGTGTAGACTCGGATTGTGACAGCATTAATTTATCAAAATATCAGAATATAACATCATTTTTCATCTTTTTCTTTTTCTTAAAAAATTTTCTCATCTAACATCTTTCTTAGTTTCAATACAGAGTGTGCGCGAGTGTGTGTATGTATGTATATATATATATATCTAAGTGAATAACTGATTTACACCAATGGTAAAATATCAAATACGTAAACTATACGTATTAGATAATAATGGTATTATTGATATTATCATTAAAAGACCATTACATATTCACATATTTTCTGGGTATTCTCATATTTGGAGATTGATTAATAATATTACCATCTTACACTAAATTCATTTTCAACATAACTATGAAATGATGATTAAAATCAGATTGAAGTCTTTTTTAATTTCTAGGGACTAGCTTTATTTGTGAAAAAATATTTTTGAAGGTTTTTCCATAAAAGTAAAATGTTATGTAGCACATTATTTTTTAAAATAGGTTAAGATGTGTATTGCTAAAATGGTAATATATTGAGGGAGCAAAATGTTATTAACTCGTAGATATGTGGTTGATAATATTTTCTACTAGCTAGCTATTAACATTTAATTAAAAATCTATATATAGACTACAAGTTTTGAACATTTTCTCACTCTTCTTTTTACAACTAATTCCTATTCTTGAGAAGTAGAAAATATGGGCGTGAAAGGTAAGTTGATTGCTTCCGTGGAGGTGAAGTGTGGCGGACACTCATTTTATGATATTTTTCATACCAATACTCATCATGTGCCCAAAATTAATCCTAGAAATATCAACCATTTTGAGATCCATGAAGGTGAAACTATGAAGGCTTGTTCAATTGTTAGTTGAAAATATAATAAAGGTAACACACATTTTTCGTACTCTCTTTCAATATGATTTACTTGCATAAATCTTCTATATTTAGGAGCATTTGATGGTAATTAGTATGAAAGTTATTTTTTTAGGAAAATTATCTTCATGAAAGAATTGTTCGATGGTATTTAGTTTTCATAAATATTGTCCAAGTTAATCCTTTTGCTGGACAATTGAATATGAAAAGAAAACTGAAGACACCTTAGAACCCGTCATTCACATAGATTTTATCCTTGACCTGACCAAGGATGTAGAGGCTCAACTTCTCGAAAAGTAGAATATATATATTGTGTGTGTGATGAATAATTGACTAGTTGAGTTCTATCTAGCATGTGCAATAAACAATGTTGAATTAAATATATCTATGTGGTTGTATAATGAATAATTGGCTAGTTCGAACTAGTATATGAAATAAATAATGTTATTTTTGACGAACATATTGTATATGTCAATATCCTTATATGGATGTATTTCTAAAAGCCAGTATATGTAAGTTATTATGCAATTCTTAATGATAACCTCATTTTCTATTGTAAAGTTTCAAATTGTGTTATGAGATCTTGCGTCAATGAAAAATATCACTTTGAACTTGTTAGCATAGTTTGAGTTGGGAATCAAGGATGTCATTATTAAGTTATTCTGATTTTTTTTTTTTTTTTTTGATTATTTGACAAACTATGTGACCTAGTATGGGTCCTGATTCCACAAAAGCCTGAGAGGTTCAAGCAATGTGAAAGTGATTGTTGTAAAGCTCCAAGCACTGTTACAATTATAGTGGTTGGTACACGACCACAGAGGATCGGTACTCCCAAAAATTGGTGTTGCACTAGGTTACTTGTCCATCTTATATTAGCCACTTATACAAGGGATATAACCTAGCTTTTGCATTGAAGAAATACATACATCAACAACCATTCTCTCAAGGAAATATTTTTTTATATGCAGCAACGGACCCGATAGAGTGTATTTAGTTGTTATATGATATTATAGTCTAGGTTATTATCATACCCCTTTTTTACACGGCGGAAGGGTTTTTCTATTTTAAGTGATGGTATTGATTAAGGATTATTTTATTTTTTTCAGAGTCGCAGAATTGAGTTATGCTGTTCCAAGTCACCTTTTCTTTTTAATCCCTAATCAAAAAGAAATGAATCTTTATTATGGTCTGTGTACTAGAAATTAGGGTAAGGAATTCTATTGACCGATGGAAGGTATTAGGCATTCCTCGAGTCTCATGGTTCTAGCGCGGTCTCTTTTATTGACTTATACTTATCTTAAACTATTTTGAATATATGGTTACATGCTACGGTTTGCTTGCATTTTTCTACTGTTGAAATTTTATTTAGTTTCAACCTAGATGTGTAACCGCATTCTCGTTCATTAAATATAAAAAAACTTATTTTATAAAATAATTTTTAAGTACTTTTTAAAAATGAACTATTGGTGAGAAACAATTTGTATTTCACTATACTATCTAAAACAATATATATAAAACAACAATTAATGTTTGACCAAATTTTTTAGTTAAAGCTTTTAAATATATTTCACAAAAATGTTTATTCAGAAAATTGTTTTTGGGGATTTTCTTTATTTCGTTTTAGCAAACAATTTCTGTTATTTTCTAAAATCACTTATTTTTCTCTCACCTGATCAAACACCTCACTCTTTTTAAAATAAGCACTTTTGGAAGGGAAAAAAAAAAAGGACTTCCTCCAATTTACTTGGCCTACTTTCAATTTTAATTCGTTTTTTTTTTTAAAAAAAATAACTTCTACCTTTTTAGGAACTCTTTGATTTGATACATTTTTCATATTTTTAAATTTAGACTATAAAATTTAAAAATTTTCTTTATTTTCTTAAAATTCGTATAAAATCAAAATAGATCAAATAAATTGAAACAAAGGGAATAAAGATTTTTAACCTCCCAAGAACTTAATAAAACTTGAAGGTAGAAAAATTATTTGAATTTACTCGATTCAAGTAAAACATTTAAAAGTATGTAGGTAAAGAGAATACATTAGTGAAAATAACTGAAAAAAAGAATACGAAGAAGAACAAATAATATGATAATCGAAGGAAAAAGAACAAGAGGTAATCAAAATGGAAGCAAAGAGACAGTCATTTCATTTCATTTGAATGAATAGGAAGACAAACTCTGTTTTCAGTGTCAATCAATAGTTCCATTACAACTTACAAAGAATGAAATATGAATTCGACAAATGTGTTTCTCAGTATTCATCATTTCTTGAACTTCCATTACAAAGGATCAGATATGAATTCAATATAGAAATACGAATCTAACTTCAATCCAATTTAAGTATTCATCATTTCTTGAACTTCTTTGAGTACTTTCGTCTTTCAGAAGCATCAAAAGTGTTCCTTAGCTGCACCAGAAACAGGGGAACATTAATCATAAATTATTCACGAAACAGGGGAATCATTCAGAAACAGCAACAGACAGCTCTTGGAGAAAAATGAAAAGAGAATATATGGATACCATAAGCGAATAACGAGTAGAAAAAAAGGATAAAAAAGATTAAAGCGAAGAGAGTAATGATCCAATTGATGATCCTAATTCCTCTTATAAATTTTCTGCCAGGGGATTCATCCATTGGATGATTATCACCACATTCAGTCAACCAGTAGAACATTACTTCATCCATTCTATCCTTCCACAATAACAATTTCGTCAACATCTTCGATCGATGGATGCACAATATTCTTCTCTTTTTTTTCCCTTTCTGTAAAAATGGGATATGCGATTGTAATGTGAGGAGTAAGTAACTACTTGTTATGTAGTTATATAGTTAGTTAAAAGTTCGTTTTTAATTTGTTCAAATTGGCGCCATTTCTTTTTCTTCACTACCACTGCCACGTGTCCTTCCTTCTTATTAGCATTACACTGTATGTAATTCACTAAAATTAGGTGGGAAATTAAAATACAGTTCGGGATCGTTTAATAGAGTGTATAAGAATAATATTAAAGGGTGGATAAGAATAATGTTGAGTAGAGTGTATTAGTAATGTATGTTTGCACTAATTATACATAGACTAAAAAAATGTACCAATCAAAGTATAAATAATACTCCCTCCTTTTTTTAATTAATTTACCTCGTTTGACTTGGCACGAAATTTAAAATTATAAAAAAGACTTTTCAATCTTGTGTTTTTCAATTAAAGTTATGTCAAATACAGACATGAACTCATAATTTGAAACTTTAGGTGCACCAGTATTACCTTAGTTCAAATATGAGCTCTAAGATACAACTTAAAATAAAAATAGGAAAATAAAACTGGTTTTTAATTTGTTCCCAAGACTTGAACGGATAGAATCGTACTACCGCTGTCGATGCAGGTGCTGCTTGCCGACGACCCTTCATTTACTTCTCTGGAGTCAACAATGTCACTTTTTGCCGTCACAGAAATTGCTTATTGTGCCCAAAGAAGAGGTTTTTTGTTCGAGTTGGAGTGGAAGCAGTGAAGGGAGCGAGTTCCCTAACCTACGTGAGCCTAAAGAGAAGAGAGTTCAGTGCTAATTCTTTTTCTTCACTGCCTCTGTCATGTGTTTTTTCTTCTTGCTACTATTACACTGTATGTAATTCTTTAAAATCAGCTGGAAATTATTATATAGTTATTTTATGAAGGGGAATGCAAAAGGTATATTCTCTAGTAATGTACTCCTTTATCCTAATTTTTGAAAAGTGATCATTAAATCGATATTATTATATGCGGCGAAGTGTTGACTAATTAAAAACTCTCATGTTTAGAAGATGCATGTCGCGGAGATGAGAATGTTGAGGTAGATGTGTGGTCATACTAGGAGCGATAAAATTAGAAATGATGATATTCAGAACAAGATGAGATGAGGGAAACAAGATTGAGATGGTTTGAATGTAAAGAGGAGATGCACTGAAGCACCAATGACGAGGTGGGAAAGTTGGTTATAGATGATATGAGGAGAGATAGAGTTTGACCAAAGAAGTAATGGGGATAAGATAATATGACCCAACTTCAGGTTACATGGGACATGACCTTAATTAGATGGGAGGGTGTGGATGACACATATTAGGGTATAAGGTTAGAATGTAGTGTAGTATTATGTTGCTCGGGGTGGTTGGTGTTTGTCATTGTACAAGTGGTATGATTATTCTTTAGTATGTTGTTTAGTGTGTTTCGATTCTCACACTATTGTATTGTTGTTTTGCTTCTTTCTATAGACTTTGCACTACTTACGTGTTACTTGTTATATTTTCTTCACTATCTCCTTCCTTGTACTTGGATTTGTTGTTAAGAGTCTTTTGAAAACAACATATTTATCTCTACGAGATAGTGACAAAGCATGTGTATATTTTATCCTCTCCTGACCTCACTTGTGAGATTTCATCAGGTATATTGTTGTTGTATATTTAAATATCTTTAATGATTTCATCGGATATGTTGTTGAATAGCTTAATCTCCATATTCCCACATAAAATTACCCATGAGCCGCTTACGCACATTTTATTTTCTCCTAATTAAAGCTAAAATTATTTAAATAATTTTAGCCCGCCCTACATGATTAATCCAGATCCACTAACCAAAATAAACCCAACTTGATTAATCTACTTAATTTTTTCTCTATGGACGTTTTTATATGAACAAATATTTATTTATTTAAAAAAAAAACTTCTAAATTTTTTTTTGGCAATAAAAACTTTTTTCCAGCAAAACACTTTTGCTATTTCCTAAAATCACTTAATTTCCTCTCAAAATCTTTGTCAAACACCTCATTCGTTTTAAAATAAGTACTTTTGGAAGGAAAAAATAATATTGTCTATGTTTCAATTTGTTTGGTATATGTTCCTTTTTTATCCCTATAAAAAAATAGCCCTTCCTCTTTTTAGCAATTCATTGCTTTCAATTTTTTACACGGCATGTTTAAAGCCCAAAATTAGATAACATTTTTATGTAATTGACATAATTTTAATATCTTACTATAAAATTCAAAAGTTTCTTTTACTTTCGAAAACTTCATTTCAAGTCAAAATAAACCCAAACGAATTGAAATGAAGAAAGTAATACTTTTAACATGATGGATGTTTCAATAAACCCTCAGTTCGAGTAAAACATTTAAAAGCATGAGAGAATACATTACTGAAATTAATAGAGAAAAAGCATAATAGCGACAACAAATAATACAATAATCGAATCAAACAAAACAACAATTAATCAAAATGGAAAGAGACTAGTAAATACAGATGAATGAATACACTCATTTCATTAGAATGAATAACAAGACTCTGTTTTCAGTATGAATCTATAGTTTTTTCATTACAAAAGAATGAGATATTGATTGGACAAATTCAGTACAGAAATACGTATCTAACATCAATTCAATTTGAGTATTATCATTTCTTGGACTTCCATTACAAAGAATGAGATATGAATTCAGTACAAAAATACGTATCTAACTTCAATTCAATCTGAGTATTCATCATTTCTTGAACTTCCATTACAAAAAGTACGAGGTATGAATTCAGTAAGAAATACGTTTCTAGCTTGAATCAATTTGAATATTCATCATTTCCTCAACTTGCAGCTTCATTTATATTGAGGAATTTCACAATGCATCAAACTTGTTCCCTAGCTGTATCAATTCTTAAATTAGTACCAAGAAATCATTCAGAAACAGGGGAACGTTAATGAAACTAATAATGAAGAGATAAGAAGAAGAAGAAGCAGCATACCATTAGTGACTAACAAACAGATAACAAGGATGAGATAATGAGAGTGAAGAGAATAAGAATAATTTTTCCCATATACGCTGTGCGACGGGATTCATCAGCAACAGTATCAGCATCAGCCAACCGGTAGAACATCCATTCATCCATTGACTGCTTCCACAATAACAATTTCGTCAACATCTTCAAATCAATCGATCCACAATTTTCTTCACTTTTCTTTTTCTTCTTTCTGTAAAAATGGGATGAGTGTGATGGTTATGTGAGGACTAATTCTTGTTATATATATATACTCAACTTGATGGTTAGTTAAAACTCGGTTTTTGATTTGTTCAAATTGGCGCTATTTCTTTAAAATACACTTATTTTGTGAATGAGAATGCAAAAGGCTTACTCTTTTCTGGTAATGTACGGATGTATACTCCTCCATATTATTAATTTATGTGATATTTTAAGATTCAAATAAATTTTTTATATATTTTTTTAAATATAGTAAATGATTTATTATTATGATTTGTAACACTTTTTTACATATATGAATTTATGTGATATTTTAAGATTCAAATAAATTTTTTATATATTTTTTTAAATATAGTAAATGATTTATTATTATGATTTGTAACACTTTTTTACATATATTTCATATATGTTAAAAAAAAAACAAAAAAAAAAAAACTTAAAGATTTTATGTCCAAAATCACAATCAATTAAACTACTTAACTTTCAATATTTATATTGTGCTACATAAATATAGTGATGTACTTTGATTCATCATCTTGTAATTATATCCTTACTGTTTTCCACAGCAATGCTTATATTATTACACAAATATTGCACATAGAGGGTCCATTTAATACGAGGGATAAGAGATAAATAATTTCAGAATTTTGTTAGAATATGTTTGTCTTATTTTTGTTGGCATAAAATCACAGGATAACTTATTTCAAAATTAATTATCCCAAATTGTAGTGTTATTTTTATTCCATATTGAGAATGAAATGACAATCCTAAGATAACTAATTTCAGGATAAATGGTTCCAATGAGACATTAGTATTAAATAACCACATAAAGTACATGTATAGTTTACTAAACTACTCCCTCTGTCCTTAATTACTTGTCCATTTTTGAATGGACATCTATATTAAGAAAACAATTATTGACATAGGAAATTTACCATTTTACCCCTATTAATTATGAAGTGAATGAATTAAAAACTTAAGATTTTCAAGAAGTTCTACCATTTTCAATGTAATTAATTGAGGGTATAATAGATTAAAAAAAAAAAGAATTGTTCTTTCTTGATTTGTCAAAATGGACAAGTAATTAGGGACAACTAAAAAAGAAAAAGTGGACAAGTAATTAGAGACAGATGGAGTATCTCTTTTTATTAAATGTCTCTTGAAAATTGATTTTTTTTAAAATGGAGTATAAGGGTGTAGTTGAAAAAATATACTAATGATTATTTTCTTGAATTTCCATAGTGATACTTATTTTGAGACGAATAGAGTGATTGTCTTTAGAATTTTGAAACATCATCATAAAGTCAATTTTATAAAATACACCTTTAATTTTTTACTTTTTTTTTTTTTTTTTTATAAAGAGTGTGTCAAGTTAATAAAAATCAAGATATATAAAACAAATGAAATAATTGTTACTTCTAAATGATAAAAATAGTACTCCATCCGTTTCACAAAGAATGACCTCTGATTTGACTTGACACGGAGTTTAAGAAAATAAAGAAGACTTTTGAATTTTGTGGTCCTAAAGTAAAGTTATTTCAAATGTACAAAATTGTCCCTTTAATTTTGTAGCTTTAAACATGCCACGTGGAAAGCTTAAAATAAAATGTTACCAAAAAAAAGAAAGAGATCATTCTTTTTTAAACAGACTAAAAAGGAAAGGAGGTCATTCTTTTTAAAACGGATGGAGTATTAATTTTCACTTTTATCCTTACTCAACAAAAGTGAGTTTAATATGGTAAAAATAACGCTTATTAAATTAATATCAAATATATAAATAAGAATAACTTAATGTAAAACCGTTACATTTTGTAAATGTACTAATTGTCAGAATTTAGTGCAACTTATTGCTGGTTGAATTAGTCAAGTTATTCGTTTGTATTAGGAGTCTGTTAGCTTAATTTGGTCCTTGATTTATGCAAATAAATTAGCTGCACGTAAAGTAGTTTTGTGCAAATCAGTTGAGTCTTTATAGGAGTTATTTTAGTTTAAATAGAAGTCTTATTGTTAGTAAAAATATAGTAGCAGTACAACACTTCATTTTTCTGTTTTCTTTGTATTATCTTCCTTGAGTAATAATAACTATCAAAATTATTCTCACTTTTGTGTGTTAGATATTGTGTCAGTTGGTATCAAAGCCAGGTTGGTGATCGAGAATTTGATATTATTACTCAATCAAGATGACTGGTGGAAGTGTTTCTATGGGTATAGCTATCGAAAAGCATGTTGGCAATAATTATAATTATTGGAAGTTATGTATGGAAGCTTTTCTACAGGGGCAAGATCTGTGGGATTTAATCGAAGGTGATGACACAGAAATTCAAGCAGATACACCACAAAATGCTGAATTACGCCGAAAATGGAAGATCAAGTGTGGAAAAGCTTTATTTACCTTGCAAACTTGCATTAGCAAGGAATACATTGATCATGTTCGTGATTTAAAGTCACCAAAGCAGGTGTGGGAAACACTTCAAAAGCTGTTCACTAAGAAAAATACAGCTCAACTGCAATTTTTGGAGAATGAACTAGCTGTGGTAACTCAAGGTAATTTTTCTATTGAAGAATATTTCTTGAAAGTGAAAAATCTATGTTCTGAAATTTCAGAATTAGATGCAGAGGAGCCAGTGAGTGATGCTCGATTACGGCGTTATCTTATTTGTGGATTACGAAAAGACCTTATGCCTTTTGTTTCTTCAATACAAGGGTGGGCAAATCAGCCTACAATTATTGAATTGGAGAATTTGCTTTCTAATCAGGAAGCTTTGATTAAGCAAATGACCGGTAGCAGCAAGCTTTCTCCAAAGTCAGAAGATGTGTTGTATGTCAAAGATCAAAGGAATGGGAATCAATTCAGAAGTGAGGAGTCGTTGAAGAAACCATTTAAAGCTTGTTACAAGTGTGAAAAACCTGGACATCTCAAACGAGATTGTCGGGTGAAAGTGGTGTGTGATCGTTGTGGAAAGCCAGGCCATATTAAGCCAAATTGCAGAGTCAAAATGCAGGAATCAGAAGCAAATTCTGTACATGAAAGTAGAAATTCTCCAGATCCATTTTGGGAACACTGTTTAACTATTGAGGTTCTTGACCAGCCAACAAATGTGAATTCAATTGTACATGAAGATGGTGTCTCTGCAAATGCTCATGCTTTTATTGACTACAATGAAGAATGGATTGTTGATTCCGGTTGTTCTCATCATGCAACTAGAAATGAAACTCTTCTATCAGATGTTCGTCCACATTGTCAAAAGAAGGTCATTGTGACTGCTGATAATTAAATGCATCCTGTGACGAAAGAAGGAGAATTGAATGATGGGAGTGTTATACTCAAGGACATTTATCATGTTCCTGGTTTGAAAAAAAATCTTGCTTCTGTATCTCAAATAACAGATTCAGGAAGGTATGTTCTTTTTGGTCCTAAAGATGTTCAAATTCTTTCTAATGTGAAACATGCTGCTGCTGATATTTTATTTTGCGGAAAAAGAAAAGAATCTTTGTATGTTTTATCTGCTAGTGATGAATATATCAAGAAGGCTGGTCATAATGCAAGCTCAACACTTTGGCATGCTCGTTTAGGTCATGTGGGTTTTCAGTTGTTGCAGAAAATATCCACAAACCAATTTCTTTACGGTGTCCCTGTTTTTAAAGATATTCAGCATGACGAGATTTGTCTGGGCTGTCAATGTGGCAAGTCTCATCGTCTCCCTTTCTCAAGCTCAAAGAGTAGAGCTTCAACAGTATTGGAATTAATTCATTCTGATCTTTTGGGACCAACGCGAATAGCAAGCTATACCGGCCTTCATTACGCGATGGTGATTGTGGATGATTTTTCTCGTTTCAATTGGGTATACTTCTTAGAACACAAAAGTGAAGCCTTTTCAAAGTTTATTCAGTTTAAGCATGCTGTAGAAAAAGAATTGGAATTGAAAATCAAGTGCTTGCGCACCGATAATGAAGGGGAATTTCTGTCAACTGAGTTTATGGAATACTGCAAGAAGCATGGGATTCAGCGTCAAGTGACTTGTCCAGAAACCCCGTAACAAAATGGGGTGGCTGAGCGCAAGTTAGCTCATCTTACATCAGTTTGCTTGTCTTGGTTGCATGCGAGGAGTCTTCCAAGAGAGTTATGGGCATCAGCTTTTCAAACAGCTTGCCATGTCGTAAATCGGCTGCCTCCATAGCCAGGGACAGAATCATCACCATTCGAGCTGATTTATCATCGTAAACCCAATGTGAGTTATTTTCGTATTTTTGGGTCTATTTGTTATGTTCATGTACTGAAACATAATCGAACTAAACTTGACCCAAAGGCCAAGAAGTGCATTTTTGTTGGCTATGATACTCATAGAAAGGGTTGGAGGTGTATGGATTTGGAAATAAAGAAGGTTATTGTATCTCGTGATGTGGTGTTCGATGAAATTTCAAGTTACAAAGATGATTCAGATGGCAGCAAAAGTACAACTACTGTTGCACTCTTTCCTGATGATTCTACATTAGGGAGAAAAGATTCAACTATTGAAGTTGCCACAAGAAAAAATCCTCCAAGACAGAAAAAGTTACCAGGTCATTTGTCTGATTTTGTAGTTGACACAAATCAATTTTTTGTTCTGTCTTGTTTTTTCTTGGGAGATACAAGTGACAATGAGCCAAAGTTGTACAGCGAAGCTAAAGGCATTTCAGAATGGGAAAATGCAATGATGGAAGAAATTTCAGCACTTGGAAAAAATGACACCTTGGAGCTTGTACCAAAGCCTGCTGATGTTGATTTAATTACTTGTAAGTGGGTTTACAAGTTGAAGAAAAAGGCTGATGGTAGAATTGATAGACACAAAGCTCGTCTTGTTGCTCGTGGGTTCTCTCAGAAATATGGTCGAGACTATGATGAGACTTTTAGTCCGGTCGCAAGGATGGTAACATTACGAACAATCATCTCTTTAGCTGCTAGTAAAGGCTGGAAATTATGGCAGCTTGATGTGAAAAATGCTTTCCTTTACGGAGAGTTGGATCGTGATATTTTTATGGAGCAGCCGCAAGGATTTATCTCTAAGGAAAATTCCTGAGTATGTGTGCAGACTTAAGAAGGCATCGTACGGACTCAAACAAGCTCCTCGTGCTTGGTTTGGTAAGATTGCTCAATATCTTAATTTTTGTGGTTTTAAGTCTTCAAGTGTTGATCTGAGCTTATTTATTAAGAAAACATCAACTGTATGCACCTTGCTTTTACTTTATGTTGATGACATGATTATTACTGGTGATGATATTGCTGAAATCAGTAGTCTCCAAGATGCTTTGTCTGTTCGTTTTGAAATGAAAAGATTAGGTGAAGCTGATTGTTTTCTGGGTTTGGAAATTAAGAAATGTGATGGTTATTTTCTTTCTCAGAAAAGATATGCAGCAAGTTTATTGCAGTGGTTTCGTATGGAGAATTCAAGAGATAAAATTACTCCTATGGAACCAAATCTCAAATTAGCTAGAAATGAAGGGAAGTCAGTAGAAGATGCCACATTCTTTCATCAGTTGGTAGTTTATTCTATTTAACTATCATAAGGCCTGACATTGCTTATTCAGTAGGAGTTGTGTCTCAGTTTATGGATCAGCCACATGAGACTCATTTAATAGTAGCAAAAAGGATTCTTTGTTACATCAAGGGCACTCTGAATTATGGATTAATGTATGAACAATCAAAGTCATTTTCCTTGAGTGGTTTTGTGGATGCTAATTGGGCCGGTGACGTGAACGACAGACTCTCCACAACAGGTTTTTGCTTTACAGCAGGCTCTGCTGCAATTTCATGGTGCAGTAAAAAGCAAACCACTGTTGCTTTGTCAAGTTGTGAAGCAGAATATGTAGCTGCTACAATGGCTACTCAAGAATGTTTGTGGCTCAAGAGGCTTATTCAAGAAATAGTGACTACTCACAATCAGCCAATTCAAATTAATTGTGATAATGAAAGTGCAATAAAACTTGCTGGAAATCCAGTGTTCCATGCTCGTTCGAAACTTATTATCATTTTGTTCGAGAGAAAGTGTTATCGCAGGATGTTGAATTGCAGAAAATACATACTAATGAGCAAGTTGCAGACATATTTACTAAGGCACTCTTCAAGGTGAAGTTTGAAGTTTTTCGTGAGGCACTTGAAGTTATTGAGAAATAAGCTTGCACTAAGGGAGGCTGTCAGAATTTAGTGCAACTTATTGCTGGTTGAATTAGTCAAGTTATTCATTTGTATTAGGAGTCTGTTAGCTTAATTTGGTCCTTGCTTTATGCAAATAAATTAGCTGCACGTAAAGTAGTTTTGTGCAAATCAGTTGAGTCTTTATAGGAGTTATTTTAGTTTAAATAGAAGTCTTATTGTTAGTAAAAATATAGTAGCAGTACAACACTTCATTTTTCTGTTTTCTTTGTATTATCTTCCTTGAGTAATAATAACTATCAGAATTATTCTCACTTTTGTGTGTTGGATATTGTGTCACTAATACGGTGAAGATCATAACTTACGGTATTTATATATTGGAAACTAGGCTCGTGTGAATGTGGATAAACATCTTTGTCTTTTTTCTTTTTACAAACAATCATTAGTATTTGAGCAATTTATTTTTTTTAAAAAAATTACTAAATATATTTTTCAGAAGTGCTTTTAGGAAAATTACTTTTGGGCAAAACCCTTTTTTCTCTCTTTTTTTTTAACAAAACAACTTCTGCTATTACCAAATTCACTTATTTTTCTCTCAAAATTTTGATCAAACACTTCACTTTTTTTTCTTTTAAAAAAAGATAAGCACTTTCAAAAAGAAAAAAGATAATTTTTCATTTTAATTTGTTTGATGTATTTTCATTTTTAATTAATTTATTAGACTATAAAATTTAAATTTCTTATTTACTTTCATAAATTACGTATGAAGTAAAATATAAGCCAAACAATTTTTAACGAAAAAAAGTAAATATTATTAAGCTTTCAAAAACTTGATCAAAGTTGAAGGTAGAAAGACTATTTCCATAAACCTCAATACAAGTAAAACATTTAAAAACATGAAGTACATTAGTGAGAAAGCGGAAGAGGTAATCAACAAATAATATGATAATCGAACGAAAAAAGATAACAACAGGTAAGCAAAGAGAGAGGTAATATGGATGAATGAAGACACTCATTTCATTTGAATGAATAGCAACACTCTGTTTCAATTTCATTACAAAAGAATGGGATATTAATTGGACAAATGCATTTTTCAGTACAGAAATATGTATCTAACTTCAATCCAATTTGATTATTCATCATTTCTTGAACTTCCATTACAAGAAGAATGAGATATTAATTCGATAAATGTGTTTCTCAGTATCTAACTTCAATCCAATTTGAGTATTCAATCATTTCTTCAACCTCCAGGTCCATTTCACAATGCATCAACATAGTTCTCTAGCTGCAATCAACAAATAATGAAGAGAAAAGGGAATCATTCAGAAACAGGGGAAGTAATAATGAAGAGAGAAGAAGAAGCATATATATATGTATGTATGCCATATATAATTGAATAAGAAGCAGGCAAGAAGCACGACGAAGATGAAAGTGTTGAGAACAGGAATCCAATTGATGGGATGAACTGGGGTGTAATTCAGACGAACATCCAAGATGAATTCTCTCCGTGTTACAAACGTAGTGCCGTTTTCCCGTTGATATTGATTAGCTGATGCCAAAAAGACGAGATGAAATTGACTTCGATTCAGAGATTCAAGCATTTCAGTTCCTCCATTGTTGGAATTTCTCAGTGGAGCTTTGTACTCTGTTTTCTCTTGTAATGATTTCGCAAATATACGATCTAAATGGGTTTCGTTCAGATAGCTATCAAAGTTCTCCCTAGTTTTTCTGAGCCTCATCATCCTTCTGACTGTAAAAACATTCAAATCAAAGATTCTTAACCCCATTAAGAAAATCAAAAAAAAAGAAGAGAAAATAGAGAAATGAAGATGCGATGCTTACCAAGAATACTGTAGTAAATCAGAAGGGAGAGTAAGAAGAGAAGGGTAACGTTGGAAACAATAACAGACACCCGTAGAGCCATTTTCATGAAAGTTGGTTCGTAAGCTTTTCTCTTCTTCCTTCTGCAAATTTTGAATCGCTGAAGAAGAAGCAAAACTCAGCGGTTACTTATGTAGGTAAATAAAAGTTAGTTACTTAAAAAGGCGGGAGACCTTTTTATTGGCTTTTTCACGTGCCAAAGATTTTGTTAAATCAGTTATATAAATTACCATATGTAGGCAATTGTATTTGACGACAGTTTTTTGAAAATGTGGATGGCTATCTGTTCATTGTCCAATCCTCGTAAAATAATCTATATTTACTTGTTTATTTTACCAAATTAAGAGAATTTTACTACTTCATTCGTGTTTATTTATGTGATATCATTTGGCTAGATATGAAATTTAAGTATTAGCTAAAGACTTTATTATGTTTACTGAATTGTTTCATAATTCATACTTTGGTAAAGTTTTCAGTGAAACCCAATAATGAGAGAAATGTGACGATGTTATTGTTTGGCCATAGTATTTACGAAACATATTTCACTTTTTTAGAAAAATATGATTTATATCCGTAAGTTTTTAAAACTATCAAAACTATAATCAGAAGTTTGTATTACAAGTCAATTGGATCTTCGTTGCAACAAATAACAAGCAGTGTCCATGACACTAGAGCAATGTAGTAGTTTGGAGTGAGTGCAACAAGCATCATTCTATACATCGTGAGGTTGACAAAACACATGACTTTGTTACCCTGAACTGATTGTTCATCATTTCATCAACAACCATATCATCAATTTTATATTCACTGAGTGTTTCATCACTACTTTGGTGTTCACGTAAAAAAATATGTAATAGAACGCAAACAACTATATATAGGGTGTTTTTGTAAAATATAAAAGTTTGGTGTAAAATTTAATTTTTAAAAGATCTCAAATAATGAAATTTAGCCCAAATACTAGAAAAACCTAGTATTTGTAAATTTGGGATATTTGTCAAAAATATTTGCCAAATAATGACAAATTGTATAGACAAACACTATTTGTCAAATATTCTCCCAAAATATTACTTGGAAAATCTATGACCGAACGAGTCCTAAAAAGAAAATGGTGCATATAAATTGAGATGGAGGGAGTATTTTTTTTCATATTGCTCTTATAGGTAAGATTGTTTGATACTATCAGTGATAACTAATCTTAGATTGTAATATTATTTTTACTCCGCATTGAGGGTGGAATAACAATCTTGAAATAACTAATCACAAGATAACTTGTACCCAAACCAAACAAACCTTTTTTTTTAGTAAACGAGCCTTTGGTGTTAAATAATTACATCAAGTAGTACTCCCTTCAAGGTATTAATAATATAAAGAATTTTAACACTGCATTAGTTTGACTATGACAAACTACCCTCAAAGCCCTTTTAACAGACATAAGAATCACTCTGAATTATCAACAGTCAACTTCGTATTCCTTTCAAATTTTTACTATTAATCCCCTAATAATTAGGCATCATTGATCACACATTCTTCCTCTCGAGATCAGTATATTTTTTCTTATGACCCTGGAGCTAAACACGAAAATACTCCAAGTTCTTAATTACTATCTCGTCCCTTATTTGATAAGCAAATAAATTTAGAATTCAAAATACTAACAAATATTTAATTTTATTTTGGGAAAAAAATAGAAGAAGAGCTAGTGACATTTTAGCAAAGTACTTTATGGCTATGTTTAAGCAAAAGAACCTTGATGCATAGGAAGTATGCAAAACTTAAAAAGTGTGGAGGATATTTTTGTAAACAAATATCTTTTTTATAAAACTTATGCAAGATTTGTTATTTTTAATACATTAAACCAAACAATGTATAAGAAGTAATGCAAGCATTACTAATACATTGTATTCAATATTATTCTTATACACTCTACCAAATGACCCCTAAGGATATAGTAAGAAAAATATACTAATCATTGTTGTGAAAGGTGACAATTATTTGTGACAATTATATTTTGCTAAGGTGATCCTTGTTTTCGGGTGAAGGGACTAGTAATCAAATTTAGAGTTCTAACACATCATTAATAATGTTAATCTAGTAAAATACACTTCTAATCATTTTTTTAAAAAGGGGTGTCATGTCAACAAAAGTTAAGTAATATGAAACAAAGTAGTTGTTACTTTTTTAAAAAAATGCCAAGATAGTACTATGTTCCTTTTTTACTGTTCACTATTTATTATATGAGAATCAATTTAACTAATTTTTGAAGCTAAATTAAATAAGAATTAATTTAATATTTAAAATTTATATAAAGATATTATAAGTTGCGATCCTTTTCATATAAATATAATAAGAAAATACATCTTAAAATTGTTGGTCAAAGATGATGCAATTTGACTTTTGAAAAGCTTAATATGCGAAGCATAAAAGGAATGGAGGGAGTAATAGTTTTAATCCTTATCCTTAATAAATACGAAGAGAGATTAATATACTAAAAATAATAATATTAATTAAAATCATATAATAATAAATAAAAATAATTTAGTTAAATCACCCCAATGTCAATTTTACTTGTGGGAAAGATTTAAAAAATGTAGAAAATTCACATAGTATATATATATATTACATTGAGTATAGTGAAATCTCTCAACTTATGGTCTATGAATATATTGGAAACTAGGCTCGTGCGAATTCGGATAGACATCTTCGTCAAATCATGTTTCTAAAATTAATTTATTTTATAAAATAATTTTTTTTGAAGTACTTTTTCAAAAAAGCCCTTTGATGAGAAACAATTTGTATCTTATTATACAATCTAAGAAAAATACTTTAAAACAACAACCAGTGTTTGATCAAACTTTTTAAAATGAGTATCTAAATATATTTCTCTAAAGTGCTTTACAGAAAATTATTTTTGGGGATTTTTTTTAGTTTTATTTTAGCAATAAACTTCTACTATTTTGTGAATCACTTATTTTTCTGTCAAAATCTTTGACCAAACATCTCATTCTTTTAAAATAAGCATTTTGGAAGGATAAAAAGAAGACTCCCTCCATTTCAATTTGTTTGAATTATTCTCTTTTTAAAATCTTGAAATGATTTTTTCCATAAACCCTCAATTCAAGTAAAACATTTAAAAACATGTATACAAAGAGAACATATTAGTGAAAATAATAGAGAAAAAACATAATATCGATAACAAATATTAGGATAATCGAATCAAACAGAACAATAATTAATCAAAATTGAAAGAGACAAGTAACACAGATGGATGAATACACCCATTTCATTTGAGTGAATAACAAGACTCTATTTTGTAATTCACCAAAATCAAAAGAGAGAAAAGAACACAGATGAATGAATACACCCATTGCAACGTAAGTAATAGAGAAAAGAACACTAACAACAACAGATAATAAATGAAAAAAAGACTCATTTCACTTCATTTTATTTGAATCTATAGCTTTTTTCATTACAAAAGAATGAGATATTAATTGGACAAATGTGTTTCTTAGTACAGAAATACATATCTAACTTCAATACAATTTGAGTATTCATCATTTCTTCAACTTCCAGCTCTATTTCACAATGCATCAAAATTGTTCCCTAGCTGCACTAGAACCAGTGTGTTCTTAAATTAGTACCAAGAAATCATTCAGAAACAGGGGAACGTTAACAAAACTAATAATGAAGAGAGAAGAAGAAGAAGCAGCAGCATACCATTAGTGACTAACAAACATATAATGTCACGACCCAACCCACCGGGCTATGTGGGTACCTAGTCTAACACCTAAGTAGGAGAACCCTCGATTCCCGAAACAGTTCTTAAGAAATGCGAAAGATTAAGAAAACTGAAGAACAATTAACATTGATAAGATATTTGTATAAAATAAGAGCTTTTGATAACAAATTGAGTTAAGACTTATAAAGTAATTAACACCACATAGATCTAATCTAAACAAGTACAAGAGCTACTAAGAGTACAAGGTGTAACAAAAGTATAAATGACACAGTTCCCATCATGCGGAAGGAAAAATAGAAACTGTTGGAGATTGCCTTTGTCTTCACCTATGAAACATCACTGATTCTGCAACCACATTATGCCTAAAAGGCATAGCAAGAATAGTATCAGTACAACCACAATACTGGTAGGCATCATCAATCAACCAAATACCACATAATATAAAAAATTGACTAGCAAGAATCATGCAATAAGACTATTCATTCCTCCACCTTTATATTTTCTTGTCCTTTACCATTCTGAATATTAGTATCCTACTGACACACTGGACTATAACCCTGTTATCTCTTAGAGGAGTTTTCGGATATATCCACTACCACCCCAACCCAAGCGACTCACGACACGCTCAGACTTTCCCACGTCACCACTCAACCTGTAAGCTCATGGTACTTTTTATCAAGGCTTGTTAACTATTTCAATATTACTCCTTTTCCAGGGGAAAATCTCAACTATTAACACTATGACTTAACACCACCCCAATCCTCAACGAGTACACCTGACCACTTTCTAATAAGAAAGATAACTCCTAGACCCTTAGTTCTTACTTACCATACCACATTCATAATAATACACATATATGATCATAATGTACAATCCAATTATATTTTTAGGAGCAATCTTCAATTCCACATTATCAATAGCAGGTAGATACAAAACTATCACTCACAAGTGGTCCTCCCCTGGAATCCATACCCAAATTGTTGGAGTGCTGAAACGTGACACTTGATCCAATGCATGTATATGTGTCGGTACGTAACATCCGATCTAATGCATGTTAGCGTACCAGAACATGACACCCAATTCAATGCATGTTAGTGTGTTAGTACGTGACACCCGATTCAATGCATATTAGTGTGTCGGTACGTGACACTTGATCCAATCCTCAAAATCACAATCATAATCACATTCATAACACACATACTTATAGCCATAAAATCAAGTATTAGGTTCATGGGATGCAATTGTACATACTTAGTCTTTTCATTAGGTACGATCCACAACATCCCTGATTCCATACATGTATGCATATCACAAAAACCTCAACAAGTTTATGCCACACAATAGGATATCAAGCATCACATAAACCTAGTTCACGGGATAGATCTTCCTCCTATGGTATACGCCTAATGTAACACTTAGGAATACACGTCTAATCATTCCTCTTGGTGTACGAAAGCCTACGCATGAATTCTACCGTCAATTACCACTATGCTATGCAATGAAAATGAATTATAACTACTCAATTAAATAAACCTAGCCTACCTTGGCGCCAAGCAGCTGCAAAGGGATTTTAGCTTCAATCTTAGTTTTCAACCATCGAGAAGGTGAATTTGATAGAAAATCCGAAAGCTATCAACCTCGTTACGCTAGAAATCTCTTCATCCTTCTTTCCAAACGCTAGACTAGCCTTTTAAGGGTTTCTGGGGTGATTCACCCCTCCTTTTGGTGTTTTTGGAAAAAGGAGAAAAATTAGACTTCGCGTTATTTACATTCTGTCTCTCCTATCCCGCTTTGGCAGCCACTTATCCCGCTAGAGTGCCGCCGCCTTGGAGGCATCTGGCCTGCTCTGGTAGGTTGAGAGACCCAGGTTTCTTGATGGTTTTTCTTTCCAAGTTAACGATGGTACGAGTCATTATAGATAACAAGTATGAGGATGATGAAAGTGAAGAGAATAAGAATCCAATTGATGATCCAAATGTAGTGCGATAGGATTCATCAGCAAGAGTATCAGTGTAATGACCCGAACCATCGTTATTTAGAAAGAGAAAAATGTCTGGAGAACTGGGCCCCTCCTCCCGCCAGAGCGGGATAGGTGCTGCTAGGGCGGCAGCGCTCCAGCAGGACAAGGAGGGCCAAAGCGAGATGAACGGGGACATAACTTAAATAACTCAAATTCTTATTTTTTTCAATTTTCCCAAAACACCAAAAAGAGGTGAGGATTACCCTATAGACCCTTAAAAGACTACACTATGCTTAAGAAAGAAGGAGGAGGAGATTTTTAGCGCAAGGAAGATGATAGGTTGTGAATTCTTGATCAAATCCACTGTCACGAGGTTCGAAAACCAAGATTGGAGCCATAGTTTTGTGCAGCTGCTTGGCGCCCAGGTAGGCTAGGTTTATTTAATTGAGTAGTCTTAAGTTCATTTTCACTGCATAGTATTTTGATAATTGATGGTAGAATTCATGAGTATGCCTTCGTGCACTAAAATGATGGTTATACCTGTATTTCTAGTTGTTACATAAGACGTGTACTGTAGGGGAAAGCCATATCTTGTGAACTAGGGGTAGGTGATGTTTGATTCCCTATTTGTGTGATATATGCTAGATAGTGGCTTCATTGTATGCATGTGTGTATGTGCATAAATGATTATGAATCAAACTCGGTGAAACGACTAAGTATGTATAAATACATGTCATGAACCTGTTGTGAATTGAGTCTAAAGAGTTATTGTGTATGAACTACTGCATAATATGAACCCAATACTTCATTGTATGACTATGAGTAATATCATTGTGGGTGTGATTGTGGTTGTGCTGACTGGATTGAGTGTCAATTCCAATACATATATTGGATTAGGTGTTACGTTTCGACACATACATTGGATCGGGTGTCACATTTTGACACATATATTGGATTGGGTGTCACATCCAAACACATGCATATTGTATTAGGTGTCGCGTTCCAACATAGTAACAATTTGGGTGTAGGTTCCGGTGATTACTATGTTCATATCTATCTATCTCAGATGTTGAAAATTAGTATGGTGCTCCTGAATGATAATTGAATTATGCATTACGTATATGTGTGTTTATCATGTCGAGTTACTTATTATATATGTCGTTAATGAATAAATTGTGAATGGTCAGGATCAAGTCGGGATGTGGTATGGAAGTGGAGAACGAGGGTATATGTGTTACTATGTGTTACTTAGAGAGGTGGTCTGTGTACTTGTCATTGAGAATTGGGGTGGTGTTATATCGTAAATGTTAAGTAGTTATGTATTACTCTGGTAGGGGTTTCATATGGGAACGGTTAACAAGCCTTGATAGAATGTACTATGGAGTCAAGGGTTGAGTGGTGATGAGAAATAAGTAAGGGTATGTCATGAGTAGTTGGCCAGGTTGGTAGTGGTTACATTCGGAACCTCCTCTAAGAGGTAGAATGGTTAAGTTATGATCAAGGACTGGGCGATTAGGGGATCAGATTCAAGTGTACTAGTATATGTTAAAGTGTCAAAGAATGGTAAGATAAGGATATAAAGGTGGAGGAATGAACAGCCTTATTGCATGTTTCCTGCTAGATGATTTTTTATATTATGCGGTGTGTATCAGGTTGAACGCCTACTAGTACGTGTGGTTGCACTACTACTACTCTTGCTATGCGTTTTTGGCATAATCTGGTTGCAGGGTCAGTGATGTTCCGTAGGTGATGACGAAGACAATCTTCAACAGCTTCTATGTTTCCTTCATATAGTAGGAGCTGTGTGATTTGTTACTATATTTCTACTTGGTAATCATTAGAAGCTCTTGTACCTGTTTAGTGTAGCTACTTCTGGTGTTAATTACTTTACAAGACTTAACTCGGATGGTTGAAAAACCCTTCATTTTCTTTTAATTTTATGAATGCTATTTTATTCTGAGTTTCTTAATCTTCCGCATGTCTTTAACTGTTTGGGAATTGAGGGTTCTCCTACTTAGGTGTTAGAGTGGGTGCCCCCACGGCCAGATGGGTTGGTTCGCGGCAAACTAGTATCAGAGCCCAAGTTACTGGTCTCCTAGTACAAGAGAAAAATGTGGAATAGACTCTTGTAGATTAGTGTGTTGATGTCCACGTCTAATTTCCATAAAGCAATGAAGCATTCTAGGAAGTCGTTCCATTTCTTTTCTCCCTTCATGTAAGTTGTTGCTTGTGGTAGGAGTTGAGTCTAATTGATATCTCAACAAAGTAAACTGGACACCGTAGACACGGATGAGAGGACACAAGTAAGGTAAATTGGACCTGAGAAGGTTCCAATTGGTATCTGACCTTAGGGGCGGTATAAATGCATGGATGATCAGTAATGACAATCTATGGGGTGAACTAATCAATAATTTGGACTTGTCTATGAGTTGTAGCTTGAAACTGCGAATATGTACTTATTATTATCAAAAATAATTCTTGGTGTGAAGGGTACATTTACTTGGATGCTATGATATGACTGTGTGCACAATATTACTTATCTGTATTTCGATGTGTGCAATATGCTAGCCTAAATGTTCAAAACTGTGCGAGTCATAATTGCCTGAGTTTCGTTAACTTGATGTCAGAAAGAGAGTCATCAGTTGGTTAGGTGCAAGGGTCTAGATAAACTACGATGTGATTCGTGAGAAAAATCTTGATGTGTGTTGCGACTTGCGACTGACTATAACCCTGTGAGTGTAAGGGCATATTCTGGGGAGGTGCGTGTTGTGGTGCTGGATTAATGGGAAATGGATTTTGGATATGTATCGTTGGGTTGACTCAGCGTAAGAAATGACCATCCTAGCTAAGAGGATTATCCTAAATTCTTAGTTACAGCGTGGGAATCAGTGAAAGACTTTAGAAGCAGGAAGAGCCCCAAGAAATTGTTGACTTGGGTACTGTTTCCATCGAAGCCGCTGGGGCGGGATTATTCCCGCTAGGGCGAGGCCGCTAGAGCAGGATTTCCCCCGCTAGAGCGGGATAGGGCGAGACAGAATCTTAGCCCTATATCCCCTGTTTTTCCCTAGTCACACATATGGGCCCCAAATCGTACATAGGTTAATCCCTGCAATCCAATCAGTTCTCAGCAATAGAGCAGTAAGTTATAAACCTAGCATTTAATTATTGGCTATGAAAATAGAAAAAACCAACATCTATGTGCTTACAAAAATGTAAGGAAAAACAAAAGAGAAATATAATTTTGTCCATTACATGCCCACGATAGGGCAAAACCAAATCATGATCCCTAGGAATGGGAAGTGTCACTACTGAACTCTAGGTCATCTGGGGCCGTATCGCCAGTCCATGCCTCTCTCAACTAAGGGAACTCCAAAAAGTCCGTCGGATCGAGCCTGGGAATCTCCTTCTCGGGCAACACAAGAGAAAATGACCTTAATGGCCTTCCATATCCAGCCCATCAGACGATCCCTCTCTAGACCCTTATTCCTCTCAAATCGAAGCTAGTGGTGGAGCATCTCATCCTTGAGGGCAGTAGAGGGTGTAAATGGAGTAAAGGCACTAGGATAAGAACCTCTCAATCTCGTTCAGACGGCCGCGAGGTCCTCCTCCATGCGAGTACTTGATAGCGAGGGCTGGGACTGGGTAGGGAGAGTACCTTTGGCCTCGTCATCTTCCCCTTCTTGGTCATCAGCATCAGAAGCTTCTTGAATCCTATCATGCCCGTCAGTCTTCCTCCTCTTACTCCCTGAGGTGTATGCCCTCCTATTCAAAAGTGGGTAAAAAAAGAGATCCATAGGAAGTACCTCGTGGTGTCCAGGAATGGCACCCCCGCCCGCTTACACATCGTTGTCACCAGTCCAGGCAGGAAGAATATCTTCTTGTTACCTTACTAGAAAATCTTCCAATCAAAAATGATATGTGTGCCCACATTCAATTTGATTCCCTGCATAGCATACACCACCACTAGAGCCTAGGGAAAAGTCACGTCGATGCGATTGCCTGATGAGCAGATCCCCCTGGCAATCAAGTGTAGCAACCTCTTAGCATTTGGTGACCAGTTAGTACTAGTGATGTCCTCAGTAGTAGCCCAGTAAACCCTATCTCGGCACACAACCTCAATTAGTGTGTCTTTGAGCCAACCCAAATCCATCTCCCGCAGCTTGGCCTCGTACTCTGCATTAGGAGCCTCTAGCACCTCGAGCAGCTCATTGATGAATTGAGTGTTCAAGGGGTTCTCAACTCCCCGGATGCAAATAGTAGGATGAGGGTCATCCCAGCGAAAAATAGGGGGTATGCATAGAACTCCCTTACCCAGCCAGAACGTGCAGCGGGGGAAGCCTTTGTAATTGGACCCCATACAAACTCCATCAATTGGGCATGAAAGGTGGGGGCCTTCTCTTCCAAGCCCAACAAGTGGAAACCTCTCTCACACAAGAACTTAGTGTTCCGGTGGTCGTGGTGTCTCTCTTGACTTGCAGCATCGGGAAACCGAACGAAAGACAGATTCTCCTCATTAATACCAGCCATAGTAGACAGACCTGAAAAAAATAGTGAAACGTACAAATAGGCCTCCATGGGATTAGGCAATATCTAGTTAAGGAAAAAGGAAAATTTCTATTTTTTAGTGGAAATGAGGCCAGTGCACTGCGGAATCCTTCCAGAGCAGCTAGGATCCTGCCATAGTGGCATGAAAAAGGCCGTTATAGTGGGATGGAGGCAGCCAGAGCGGCCTTCATCTAGGATGAACTTCAGTCACGATCATGGTGCCCCTTCGCCCAAAAAACCTCGTTTTTAATAGAATTTCAATAGATCAGAGTCTATAAAGTACCCTAGAACCTAAATATGTAATTAGTCTAGCAAAATAATCTGTAAATGGTGCCCGAATCCTAGATTTACACCAAGAAATTATTCTACTTCCCCCACCCATTTTGGAACTATTTCGACCGAATTTTCATGAAATCCTTACACTCAAAACATTGTAGAGACGTTGTGGACGTAAGGGAAATGTCCATGCTACGTTTTCTAGCAAATCAAAAAACCTATATTCAAAATTTTTGAATAACTACCCCAAGGCCTCCTAATCAATCGTTTAATGTAATTAAAATGTTGTTAAGCAAATATTGAACTAAATAGCATAAGGAATAAGAACATTACCTTGAGTTTGACGTTTGGATCTAAGTGATTGAGAGGGTTTTAAGAAATTTTAAGGGAGAAAGGGAGGAAATAGGGAAACCATTCCCCTTCCCTCCTTTACGTTTTCGATCTCCTGCTACAGCAGCGGCCCCACCTCAGCGGGAAGCATGCCGCTCTGGCGAGGTCAAGCTAGACCAACTAGCTGTCACTTTTTTTTGTGTGTTGCCTCATTTCCCTAACCGGTCTCTAGAGTAGAGAACCCTTGTGTGCTTAAAATTTGGAAAACCACCATCCTTCGTGGTTCCTTAACGGGCCGTTTCGTTAGTTTAAAAGTACTCCAAAAAGGGCTCGTACATATTCCTCCGCTAGTCGTTCGAGGATGAACGAGGGGTAAATTGGTATCTATTGTAATTATTCGAACCGTCATTATTTAGGAAAGGAAAACCATCGAGTGAACTGGCCCCTCCTCCCGCCAGTGCGGGATAGGTGCCGCTAGGGCAGGGATGCTCCAGCGGGACAAGGAGCACCAGAGCGGGGTGGACGGGGACAAAAATTAAATAACATGTTGTCTTATTTTCTCCTTTTCCCAAAACACCAAAAAGATGCAAGGATTACCCCTGAAACCCTCAAAAGACGACTCTAGGCTTGGAAAAGAAGAAAGAAGAGATTTCTAGCACAAGGATGATGATAACTTGTGAATTCTTGGTCAAATCCACCGTCACGAGGTCTGAAAACTAGGATTGGAGCCATAGTTCTGTGTAGTTGCTTGGCGCCCAGGTAAGCTAGGTTTATTTAATTGAGTAATCTTAAATCCATTGTCACTGCATAGTATGTTGATAACTGATTGTAGACTTCATGCGTAGGCCTTCGTGCACCAAAAAAGGGATGGTTATATCGGTATTCCTAGTTGCTACATAAGATTTGTACCGTAGGGGGAAGCCTCTTGTCTTGTGAACTAGGGGTGGTGATGTTTGATTCCCTATTTGTGTGATATATGCTGGATAGTGGCTTCATTGTATGATTGTGTGTATGCACATAAAGGATTATGAATCGAACTTGGTGAAACAACTAAGTATGTATAATTGCATGTCATGAACCTGTTGTGAACTAAGTCTACATAGTTATTGTGTATGAACGACTGCATGCTAGAACCCAACACTTGATTATATGACTATGTGTAATATCATTGTGGGTGTTATTATGATTGTGGTTGTGATGACTAGATCGGGTGTCACGTTCCGACACATATATTGGATCGGGTGTCACATTTTGACACATATATTAGATCGGATGTCACGTTTCGATATATATATTGAATTGGGTGTCACGGTGTGACACACTAATAGTTTGGGTGTGGGTTCCATGAGAGAACCATTGGTGATTACCACATTAATATCTATGTGTCTCAGATGTTGCGAATTTGTATTGTGCTCTTGAATGATAATCTAATTATACATTCTGTATATGTGTGTTTACCTTGTCCTAAATGTTAAGTAGCTAGGTATTACTTTGGTAGCTGATTCGTTTGAGAACGGTTAACAAGCCTTGATAGAATGTACTATGGAGTCAAGGGTTGAGTGGTGATGTGGAATAAGTAAGGGTATGTCGTGAGTGGTTGGCCGGGTTGGTAGTGGTAACATCCGGAACCTTCTCCAAGAGGTAGAATGGTTAAGTTATGATCAAGGACAGGGCGAGCAAGGGGTTAGAGTCAAGTGTACTAGTATATGTTAAAGTATCCGGGAAAGGTAAGGGTTGGATATAAAGGTAGAGGAATGAATGGTCTTATTTCATGTTTCCTGATAGTCGATTTTTTATATTATGCGGTGGGTATTGGGTTGACCGATGATTCCTACCAGTACGTGTGGTTGTACTGATACTACTCTTGCTATGCCTTTTTGGCATAGTCTTGTTGCAGGATCAGTGATGTTCCGTAGGTGAAGACGGAGGCAATCTCCAACAACTTCTATGTTTCCTTCCTGTGGTGGGAGCTGTGTCATTTCTTACTGTATTTCTAGTTAGTATTCATTAGAAGCTCTTATACCTGTTTAGACTAGATCCCTAGGGGTGTTAATTACTTTACAAGTCTTAAGTCGCATTGTTGAAAAACCCTTTATTTTCTTTTAATCTTATGAATGTTATTTAATTTCCAGTTTTCTTAATCTTTCGCATGCCTTTAACTGTTTAGGAATCGAGGGTTCTCCTACTTAGGTGTTAGAGTGAGTACCCGCACGACCCAGTGGGTTGGGTCCTGACAATCAGCATTAACCAACCGGTAGAACTTCCATTCGTCCATTATTGTCACGACCCAAAAATGAACGTGATGACACTCATCTTATTCCATCAAGGCAAGTCAGCATAAAATCCAACTATTATAATAAAGCGCGAAAATAAAATGATACTAAATGTCCAATGCTATAAAATAATACGAAAATCCATAATAGACTTAAAATATACCCTCAAAACCTGGTTGCCACGTGTACAAGCCTCTAATGCAAATACTAGAATTGAAATAAAATATGTAAGTCTCAAATAATGTTGTCTTTCAAGTAAAACCAAAATCATAAACAGGAGTAAGAAGGTCTGTTGTAATAACAAACAACTACCTCACAGATCTCCACAAGAAGCCTCGGAAAATAAGAGAATAGAGAGTATCACAAAGATTCGGGCTAGTAACCTACAAAAAAAAATATAGAAGCAAGTGGTAATTACCAAACCACACGGTACTCAACAAGTAAACTTCTAAACACAAGCTAAGGGAATAGAATACGGGTACTCTTTACACCCCAACCGAACCTCCACAACTACGACCTGCATAAAACCAGCCCAACCTAATAGTTCACAATTTATATAGCACACAACTCAACAACAACACTCTAACAATTACATATCCTCAACAACCAGCTCAATATTCATCAATCACAACTATCACCTGTATAAAACTAGCCCAACCTAACAGTTCACAATTTACATAGCTCACAACTCAACAACAAAATTCTAACAATTACATATTCTCAACAACAAACTCAATATTCATCAATCACAAGTTCTACAGAAAGGCACTCACAAAAACAACAACACACAAGATCAAGTTCACCAATGATAAAGATGTGCAATGTAATGAAATGCAATGTCAAGTATAGTGATGTATGTCTGACCTAATGATACACACTTGTTGTCTCTCAGTCCGGGATTTATGGGAAACATATTTGTCCATGCATCTGTCGCGGCGCGCGACACGTCCCTCGATAATAGTATCCATCGCGACGAGCAATACGTCCCTCGATATATAGTATCCGTCGCGGCGCGCGACACGTCCCTTGAAATGGTACATCCTCTTCACATAACACTTATCACAACCATGTCTCAGAACCAACGCAAATGACATGTTCACACAAATAATGAAGAGATGGCCATTTTCATAACAAGGCACAATTTACAACAATACAACCGTGATACCACATCAATAACTAAGCAATAAGCCTTCCAAATCATTCTCAAACATCACACACCAACAATTAATCACATTACCTTTTTATTACCCTTTTCCATCATTAGAATTATTCAGCATGGACAAGTCAACCCATCACTAATTCTCATTACTCCCAAACTCATGCCACAAGGAAATATACGGTTCTATGCACTTAACAAGAGTTTAGAAATCCACTTGCTTCAATCAATCAAGAATTCACTCCGGGACTTGAGTCTTCCCCTTCTGTTGGGCGTCCAAATCAATGCAATCTATTCAAATAAATCACAACAATAAGATTTTGAAAGTAACAACATCCGCATTACTATGTGTTTAGCCTAGACCTAAAAACTCACCCAACTCTATAACAAGTTCCTAACTCGTGATACCACCCAATAGGTCAAATCTCAGATTTCTTAAATTTCAAGCCTAGGGTTAAGTCTTAGTTTTTTTTTTTAAATAATAATTCTTCAAATCTTGAAACTAACACAAAATAAACGGCCAAATATCACATTTTGAAGGAAATCATCAACCTACCCCAATTTATCAACATTCTCAACTGATTATCCTATCATTAACACTCATCATTACATAATCATTATTACTCAATTCCTTGACCACCAATTCTCCATACTACCACTCCTAACATGAAAAAAAAAAAAAAACAAAATCAACAATAACTACACCCACTAACTTATAAAGGAAAATCAACATAATTTACGTAGCAATAAGAGAACAAGAAATCGGTAAACTGTGGCTAATTGGTCTGCAACTGGACGAATGAGCACCCTAAGACCAATTTTTACCATCTGGAATGACTGATCTTTCAAATCAAGGAATTATAAAGTGGGTCCCTTCTAGATAAATCTTGTTTTTGACACCACCAATACGGTTGATAAAACTTGAGAACTAACAAGGCATAAACGGAAACTTCTCAAAGGATCACCGACTCTAAAATTTTCAGTTCTTACCTAAGTTCTAATCCAATTAATGAATGTAAAAAATATAACCTCCAACCATAACACAATAAAAGAAAAGTTTGGTTTACCTGGTGCAAATTGGTCAGTAGATTTGGTAATTGTCGATAGCATTGTTGTCGTTCTCGCTTTCCAGATTATATTTCCTCTTAAATTACATAGTTTAAAATTATTAAACCCTACTAACTTACTTTAGTACATGGGCCAAATGGTATAGGGTTTTAAATAAATTATGAACTTAGCCCATTAGTCACCAATTAAAATTAATTATTTAAAATCACCCATCAACTAAACAATCGTAATTAACAAATAGCTCAAAAATTTCCAAAACGACTTCACCGACGGATCAAAATTGACTCAGGCAACTATCGGGAGGGGTAACATGGTTGTTTTTCAACTCTAAACCGTCTAGATCAACTTAGTTCTTTCGCCAAATGCTTAGATTCAACTATATGTTCAAAATACATAATATTCTACTCAAAATCACACCTAAATTCATGAATCAACCTCTAGAAACTTCAACAACAAGAACCCACAAGATTTCGAACGAATTATCATCAAAAACTCATAAGATTTACTTTCAAAACAATACAACTTCGCTGAATTGAATCATAATTGGCGCGTGGGTGAACTAACCTAACACTATGTGATCTCACATACCTTGTAGGGATTAACCCATGGCGAAATCCAGATGAAAATCTCCAAGAAATCGACGAATCCTTGCTTCTTCTCCTTTTTTCTCCTCTTCTTTTCTCTTCTTTCAAAGTCCTAACTCTTTTTGAAAAGCGTAAACTGACCAAGTTCAGTTTATACCCCTAAGTAATTACCAAAAACGAAATTAAAATAATAGGGTATGGAAAACACCATAATGCCCTTCTAAAATCTGGTTTTGACTTTCTTTATCTAGACAACCCAACTTCAAATGGGCATATCTCACTCATACAAACTCAGAATGGAGTAAACTTAGCAGTGTTAGAAAGATAATTCCAAGATATTTCCTAAAGTATTTGACAGCACACCTAACTCATCCTGAGCTAGGATTTATGATCGTTTGAATTTGACCTAAAACTCAAACTTACCTTAACTAATTTTCCATATTTTTCATTCTTTCCAAAAATGACTCTTTCTAATTCTAACTCGTTCTAGCTCTTTCAAATAGCAAGATGATACAATATACCCTCCTTGAAAACATTCGTCCTCGAATGAGATTACTCTAAATAGGCTAAGGGTGTAACATCAATCAATCAGTTCAAACACCCAACAATCAAATCTAACACATCAAGTATATAAATTATAGAGTACTAAGAAGAGGATAGTACCTTGGTTTGGAATTTCTCCGGACTCAAAGAGATGTGGCTATCTCTTCTTCATATCTTCGTCAGCTTCCCAAGTAGCTTCCTCAACAAACTGGTTCCTCAAAAGGACTTTGACTAATGCTACTTCGTTAGTCGTCAATTTGTGAACTTGGTGATCTAGAATCTGAACCGAAATCTCCTCACTATCTTTGATACCAATATCTTCAGTCGGTATGATAAGTGAAGGATCTCCCATGCACTTCTTCAACATGAAAATATGAAATACCGGATGAACCGCTGCTAACGCTTATGGTAGCTCCAACTCATAAGCTACATCACCAACCATTTTGGATATTCTGTAAGGGAAAATGTACCGGGGACTAAGCTTTCCCTTTTTACCAAATCTCATAACACCCTTCATGGGTGAAACTTTCAAGTATACCCAATCATCTACTTCAAACTATAACTCCCTTATACTAACATCAGTGTAGGATTTTTGATGACTCTGCGCTGTTTTCAACCTCTCTTGAATAACTTTCACATTCTTCATAGCTTGATGAACTAAGGATGGTCCTATCAACCTAGCCTTACCAATTGAAACCATCCATTAGGAGATCTACATCTTCTCCCATAAAGAGCTTCATAAGGAGCCATCTGGATGCTAGAGCGGTAACTATTGTTGTAAGTGAACTCAATGAGAGGTAGTGATCATCCCAATTGCTTTTGAAATCAATCACACAAGCCCTCAACATATCTTCTAAAGTCTGAATAGTATGCTCCACTTGTCCATTTGTCTGAGGATGGAAGGTAGTACTTAAGTTTACTTTTGAATCCAAGCCTTTCTGAAAAGATTTCTAGAAATGTGCAGTATATTGCGCACCTTTGTCTGAAATATTTGAAACTGGAACTCCATGAAGTCTTACCACCTCTTGAATGTACAACTTAGCATAATCTTCTACTGAATGAGTAGTCTTTCCCAGCAAAAAGTGGACTGATTTTGTCATTCTATCAACAATCACCCAAATAGAATCATGCTTTATGCGAGACCTTGCTAAACCTTTGATGAAGTCTATATTGATCATCTCCCACTTCCATTCCGGAAGTTCTATATTATGAGCCATACCGCCTGGCCTTTGGTGCTCTACTTTAACTTGTGGGCAATTTAGAGACTTAACAACAAACTCTGCAATGCACTTCTTCATACTACTCCACCAATAAACTTCTCTCAAGTCACAATACATCTTTGTGGAACCCGGATGAATGGAATATCTGGAGCTATGAGCTTCCTCCATGATTCTTTCTTGGAGTTCATCCACCCTTGGTACACAAAACCTACCTTGATACCTCAATACACCGTCTCCCACTTGTTCAAAAACCAATACTTTTTGCTTATGAACAGTTGACTTCAATTCAAGCAAAATAGGATCTTAGTCTTGCTTCTCTTTTACTTCTGACATTAATGATGATTATACCCCATTCATCACCACTACTCCTTCTTCGGTGGAATCTATTAGTCGAACTCCCAAGCGTGAAAGTTTGTGCACATGTTTTGCTAACTCTTTTTTATCTTCCTCATAATGGGCAGTACTACCCATAGACAACCTGCTCAAGGAATCAACAACAACATTTTCCTTACCTGGGTGATAAAGAATACTCATGTCATAATCCTTGAGTAATTCCAACCACCTCTTTCGCTTGAGATTAAGTTGTTTCTGAGTAAACACATACTGAAGACTCTTGTAATCGGTGAACACATCCACATGAACACCATAAAGATAATGGCTCCATATTTTCAAAGCAAATACTACGGCAGCCAACTTAGATCATGGGTTAGGTAGTTCCTCTCATGAACCTTCAACTGTTTGGAGGCATAAACTATAACTTTGCCATTCTGCATTAACACACAACCCAAACCAACTCTAGACACATCACAATATATGACAAAACCTTGAGTACCTTCTGGTCAACCTCTTTTTCAATTCCTAAAAGATTTTCTCACAAGCCTCAGACCATTGAAACTTCACTGTTTTTTGAGTCAACTTGATCAAAGGGGACGAAATAGATGAGAAACCCTCTATGAACCTTCTATAATATCCAGCCAACCCTAAGAAACTCCTAACATCAGTTAGAGATGTAGGTCTAGGCCAATTCTGAATTGCTTCTATTTTTTGAGTGTCAACTCTAATTCCATCATCGGAAACAATGTGGACTAAGAATGCCACATACTTAAGCCAAAACTCACACTTAGAGCACTTGGCACACAACTCTTTATCCTTTAGAGTTTGGGGAACTATTTTAAGATAACTAGCATGATCTTCCTCATTCCTCGAATAGATTAGTATGCCATCAATGAATACGATAAAATACCTATCTAAATAAGGCTAGAATACTTTATTCATTAGGTCCATAAACGTTGCAGGTGCATTGGTCAAACAAAAGGACATTACTAGGAACTCATAGTGATCATAATGGGTCTTGAATGTTGTCTTTGGAATGTCACATTCCCTTACCCTCAAGTGATGGTAGCCTGATCTGAGGTCTATCTTAGAGAAACAAGTAGCACCCTGAAGTTGATCAAAGAGATAATCAATTCTTGGAAGAGGATACTTATTCTTGATGACAACTTTGTTCAACTGGCGGTAGTCTATACGTATTCTAAGGGAACCATCCTTCTTCCTCACAAATAAGAGCGGAGCACCCCAAGGTGAGACACTTGGTTGAATGAAACCTTTATCTAGGAAATCTTTCAACTTCTCCTTCAACTCTTTCAAATCTATTGGTGCCATTCTATTTGGCGGAATAGATATAAAACGAGTATGGGAAGAATATCTATACTGAAGTTTATTTCTCTCAAGAGGGACTCCAGGTAGATCATCAGGAAAGATTTTTGGAAACTTACTCATAACTGGAACTAACTTAATAGGAAGTCTCTCAACACTAGAATCATTAACTCGGATTAAGTGATAAACACACCCCTTGGAAACTAACTTTCTTGCCTTAAGGTACAAAATGAAACGTCCCTTAGGCACTGCTGAACTGCTACTCCACTCTATAATTGATTCATTAGGGATTTGGAACCTAACAACTCGAGTTCTACAATCAATGAAGGCATAACAGACATGAAGCCAGTCCATACCTAAAATGACATCAAAATCTACCATTTCTAACTCAACTAAAATCAGTCACGGTGTCTTTATGATTAATCGAAATGACACAATACTCACGCAACTAGAATAGACTCCCCAACAAGTGTGGAAACACAAAAGGGCTCACAAAGTTTCTCAGGAAGAACATCAAAATTATTTGCAACATAAGGAGTCACTAAAGATAAACTTGCTCCTAGGTCTAGCAAAGCATAATCATTAACAGTAATGAATTTGATCATACTAGTGACAACTTTTGGATAATTCTCTTGCTCTTGACGACTAGTGATTGCATAAAGGCGGTTTGCTCCTCCGCCAGTACCGAAAGTAGCTCCTCTAGTTACAACCTCGTCTGGAGGAGCAACTAATGAAGATTGGGCTCTATTACCCTGATTCCCATTACCTTGCTGGTTCTTAGGGCACTCTTTCATGAAGTGACCCTCTTGTCCACACTTAAAACAACATGTGGAACCATCACGACATTTACCTGGGTGGTTCCTACCATACTTAGCACCTGCAAGAGCCCGGTTACCTCCTTGTGCCATACTACCCTGAGATTGGGTAGGTCTAGGTCTGAAGTGTTGGGAATTCTAACTATTGTACTCATCTTTATTTCTGGGTGCAGGTGCACTAGTAGATGATGAAGTAGGTCCCTTTTTCTTTTGCTGAAAGTATGAATGGTTCACATTATTTCTTTGCTGCGCGGACTTATTTCCTGTCTTAGCCTTCTTGTTTCTAAACTCTTCTCTATCCCTTAACTTTTATTCCTCAACCGTCTACACATAAACCATCAATCTTGCTATATCCATGTCCCTAATAAGCATGGCTTCCTTTCCCTCTTTGCTTGACAGACGGGACAACCTAGAACCAAAAAGACTCATCCTACTCCTTATATCCGTAACAATCTCCGGAGCATATCGGGACAGTTGGGTGAACTTCAAACCATATTCATGAACACTTAGTGAATCTTTCTTAAGGATAAGGAATTCTAGTACCTTGGCTTCTCTCAGTTCCCGGGGAAAGAAACGCCCCAAGAAAGCATCCTGAAACATCGCCCAAGTCAAAATTGGTGCGCCCTTAGGTCTACTCTTCTTCCACTAGTCAAACCAAGTCCTTGCAACGTTCCCTAGTTGATATACATCTGGTTCCACTCGCTCAACATCGAAAATGTGCATAACTTCAAATACCTTTTGCAGTTTCTCAATAAAATTCTCCGGATCCTCAGTAGTGCTTGAACCAATGAAACTTGGAAGATTCATCCTCAAGAACTCTTGGATCCTTAAAGTATCAGCCAATTCTTGTCATTCCCTCTCTGTTGCCTAGCTTGGTTGGTCACAACTTGGCTCAACATCTGGATAGCTTCACGAAACTCATCATTGGTGACCTCTTCTTGGAGTTGCACTTCTAGTGCATTACGTACTCCTTGATCCTAGACATTCCTCCTAGCAGGACCACCTTAAAAAGCTTTTTATGGAGGCATGGTTAACTGAAAGACATGCACAATCACGAGTTAGAAGAAAAATTTTAGAGATCAAACTCTAACGTACGAAATGAGTGTGAAAGAAGTTCGATAATTTCCTAAGTGTTGCAGCCTCCTAATGATAGATGTGGCGTGCTTCACACTGATAACTAGGACTCTAAAGATATGACTTCATAGACTCCCTAGAACTTTTGAACTTTGTGCTCTGATACCAAATTTGTCACGCCATGAGCCTATACCCTGGGAGGGACTGCTACTCGAGAACCATTGCTGGCCCCAAGAGAACCCTTGGCCTGACTTACTTACTCAGCGGAAGACTTAAACATATAAATAATCTCAAATAAGGAGCATATGAATTAAAATTAGAATGCCTTTAAGGAAATATTCAAACTAGATAAAATGGCTACTCAAGTCTCATAGCAAAACATCTGAAATACAAGACCAATGGCCTATAACTACTCATCTATGAAGCCTCTAAAACAAAGGGTATGTCGGGACAAGACCCTTGATCATACTAACAACTAAAAAACTAAACCAAGATAATAAGGGATCCTCTGGGAAGTAAGGAGGCTCACCAATTGACTCTGAGTGCTTAATTGGATCAACGAGATGTTGGATGCTGATCTTGGTTACCTTTGTCTACATCATAAAATAATGCAGGCCAAATGACATCAGTAAATTGAATGTACGAGTATGCAAGGGGAAAACAAAACATGACATAAGCTTGAAAAGAATCTGAAAGGAACACTTACCTTGGCTTTATTCAACTCATGAATACTCAACTCAACAATAAGGGTGCAGTTATACAAAGTATTTAAAACAGTAGGTAGCAACTCAATTTGGTAAAGAAATGCAATAACAACTCAGTTTATGTATAAAGTAATATACTACTATGAGAGTTTCTCTAACCGACAACCACCACTATGAGCCTAAGTCATGATACCGCGTGTCCGCTGCCAGAACTGTCCTATACTTTGCCGTCATATAGAACGTCTCAACTAAGTGGATCCACTAGTCTATGCTAAAAAGCACTAAGGAATCATCTAAAAAGTATGATCCTTTCTACCCATGATAGCTACATGGATTATGAAGACTTGAGTTATTATGAAATCGCGTTCCCATATCGGTGCTCAATACTACTCCCAAAATATACTCAGCTTAAATGTTTAAAAAACAAAACTCTTTTTGTGATTTGAGATACTCAAAAACTAGCTCAAAGGCTCTCTTGGAAGTTGGTGTTTCATTTCTTGCGCAAATATGAAAACATTTTAACTCTTGGGAATACTTAGTTCCTATATAACATTTGAAGAAATGAACTTTACTATTACTCTTTACTCAACTCAAAGCTTGAGTCTTAAAACAAAGTTAAAACGTTTGAAAAGACTTTTAGAAAAATCTGTGAACTTCTCTTGACTTAATCGTAACCTCTTGACTTGACTCTTAACTTTCCTTGAATTGAATTATGGATTCAAGGTTCATGATCTCATGTTTATGGATAATTTCATGATGTTTAAACGTACCTTAGAGTATAGAAATCGACTAGAAAACATAGGTGCGTTGCTAAGGAACTAGTTACGGAAAGAAGGGGAAAAAGTAGGAGAACTGGTGTCCCTGGCACTCTGAGAGGCGCAGGGTTCCAACCCTGAAATTTCAGAGCCTGGGTTGGGGCGCTCTGGCTAGCGCAGAGCACAAACTTCAGAGCCCGACATTTCTTGCTCGTTCTTGAACTCTAAACCCACTAGATCAACTTAGTTCTTTCCCCAAATGCTTAGATTCGACTATATGTTCAAAATACGTAAGATTCTACTCAAAATCACACCTAAATTCATGAATCAATCTAAAGAAACTTCAACAACAAGAACCCACAAGATTTCAAACGAATTATCATCAAGAACTCATATGATTCACTTTCAAAACAATACAACTTAGCTAAATTGAATCATAATTGGCGCATGGGTGAACTAACCCAACGCTATGTGATCTCACATACCTCGTAGGGATTAACCCTTGGCAAAATCCACATGAAAATCTCCAAGAAATCACGAATCCTTGCTTCTTCTCCTCTTTTCTCCTCTTCTTTTCTCTTCTCTGAAAAGCCTAACTCTTTTTGATAAGCTTAAACTGACCAAGTTCAGTTAGACCCCTAAGTAATTACCAAAAATGAAATTAAAATAATAGGGTGTGAAAAAGACCATAATGCCCTTCTAAAATCCGATTTTGACTTTCCTTATCTAGACAACCTAACTTCAAATGGGTATATTTAACTCATACAAATTCAGAATGGAGTAAACTCGGCGACATTGGAAAGATAATTCCAAGATATTCCCTCGATATTAGGAAGCACTCATCCTGAGCTAGGAGTTGTGGTCGTTTGAAGTTGACCCAAAACTCAAACTTAACTTAACCAATTTTCCAGATTTTTCATTCTTTCCAAGAATGACTATTTCTAATTCTAGGTCTTTCTAGCTCTTTGAAATAACGAGATGTTACAAAATAAAAATGATAATTAACAAATACATATCATAATAATTATATCAGGATTAAGAATATAAGTACTTTCATAGGTTAGAGAATATGCTTTTGTAGTCAATCTAAAACAACTATCTTTACTCGGTCCCGTTCAATACATACAAAATACACTAGCACAAGAAGTTGGAACTATACCATTCCCATAATCAAGATAAATTATATATAATCTTGTGCTACAATCCTACCGATGGCATGTCTAATTTCCGTCTTGATTGTGAACAAAAAAAACTTTATACTTATAAGAACATGTAATTTAGTCCTTTGTCTATAAGCTAAAATTCTATACACTAAATCATCTACTATATAAGTAAACAGACACCATAAATGAATATACGATCTATTAAAACTGAATAAATAATTATTGTATAATAAATAATATATTTTAACATATGATTAATAGTATATATCCCAACAGAACCATCCTTAAAATTAATTTTACTAGAGATTTATAATAAGAAACTTTCATTCGACTAGAAGTACAACTTTCATTCTAATAAGAGTCCTTGAGCACTTTGATTAATACTAATACTAAAAAGAAAATTTAAGATAAAAGAATGATAGAGTTGTGTTGTATTTGGGCATATGGCAGAAAAATCTAATGAAATATTCTAGTATTATTGAATGAAGGAGGATGGTGGCTTGGTGTAAAATTTTAATGTAGGAAGAAAGTTAACAAGAAAATTAAATTAATTGAAAACCCTATAAGCTTATAACATCACAAGTACTAAAAATGCTCATTTATTACCTTAGTTCATATTAAAAAACACCAAACAAAAAGGATTAAAATCTTCATTTTTTATTCAACAAAGTGAATTAAAAAAATAATTTTCAAGATAGAATTAACCATCATAATATCTCATATACAATGTGATGGCTAGTACCAGAAACTCGAAAAGCAACAAAAGATAACAAACTGATAAAATAGAAAACAGAAATACTTTTCGTAAAATCAGTTGGGAAATACTATTTCACAATCTTGTACTTTGTCAATCAAATATTTATAAGAGGATGATAGAGACTCCATCAAAGTTAATCATCTCAAAATGAGATATGATTAGTCGGGGATTTTGACTCATTTAGGTCTTATTATTCAAGAATTTAGTGTCTTCAATGCCTATTTTACGCTGATAACTGATGTTAATATTTTGATGTGTAACAATGAAGGTATAAGAGTGAGTCAAGGGCATTATGATGCAAAAAAGGAGCGAAAAGTTGAAGGAAAGCAAAGTTGGAGCTTGGCAAAGCCACTCAGTGACTCACCGAGTGGTCTTTCAGCTTGCCTAAAGTTCCAGCAAAATATCCCATGGACAAAACCAACTTCGCAAGCAAATGGGAAATTTGGCGACATGTTGTAAGGATCGGCGATAGCGATCAAGCTCACCAAAAGTTCCAGAATAATTTGATAAAAGAGCAAAGCCAAAAGAGTGAGAAGAGGAGAAACTCAGCGAATCGCCAAACTGGTCGGCGAGCCCGACTTACTTCATCGAGTTAGCTCCGTGCTGAAATTTTGGGAATGTATAAATACAATTTTTTAAAGAAGAAAAGGAGTTCCCACACTGTTTACTTCTGGGTTTTTGAGAACTCTTACATTTTAGAACATTGTTTTTATATTTTGAGTTCTTACGATTTAGATTCGGAGATCAAAATTATTTTAGCTTCAATTTCAACATTTGGAGAATGCATATCGTTATCAAATCAGATGGAAGACTTTGTTGGTAACCATTTCTTGCTTTTAACTATGCTTATCTAAAAACCCCTTATCTTGGGGGTGTTATCATATAGTTGAATGCATTAATTAGCTAATAGGTGTTGTTAGTTGTTGACTCTAATGCTATTTTGAAAATGTTTCAATGAATTGTTCATGTTTTAATTGAGGAATTGAAGTTGCATATGCAATTATAGCTTAGTTCTCTATGATTGCTTAAGAAAAAGTTAATAAAGTAGAATTATTGATTGATAGTTGTATTGATTATGGATCTAAAATCTAGCTTGAGAAAGTCGGTTTGATGCGTCTTTACAAATCCAACTTGAAAGAGTTGATTAATTAAGGAGTTGGGTTGTTAGGTTGTGTTATGCTTGTTGAGGTTTGAAAGAATTCACTTGAAACACAATAGTTGATTGAGAAACAACTATTGTACTCAAAACCTAGCGTACCTCTTGAGATTCAACAACTTTGAGCAAATAGTAATTACCTATTACACGAAATTAGCATTTAACTGATCACATTCCTAAGGTTCAATCTCCACTTGTCTACTTTCCCTGTTATTTCTTAAAATTGGTTACCCAAATCCCCCCATTTGATATTAATCATTGAAACTTTGTGATTTATTTTTATGTTGCGAAACCTTTACTTCTACAAATGATTAGGACACATTTTTACTTCTTAATTGAATTCTATACCGTATTACATCCTGTGGGATTGACCCCATCTCTTAGTCGAGTTTATACTTATTAGCGACTGCCTACACTTAGAATTGGATGAAGTGTAATTGAGCATTATCAATATTCAAGAAATCTTGATGGTTAAAATGAAACTAGAAAGTATTATCTCAAGGTGCCAAGGCACTCCTTCTGCATATAGGACAACTACTACTGGTCGCCAGCCACTTTCAGATGCAATGATAACATAATTTATGGTCACAGTCAAGTTTTTCAAATTCTTCTCCATTGTTATAAGTGTAACATCTCGCTAATTGAAAGAACTAGAAAGATTTAGAATTGGAAATAGTCATTTTAGGAAAGAATGAAAAATCTGGAAAATTTGTTATGTTAAGTTTGGTTTTTTGGTCAACTTCAAACGACCATAAGTCATAGATCAGGATGAGTCAGGTGTGCTTCTAGATACCTTAGGAAATATCATGGAATAATCTTTCCAACCCCGTTGAGTTTGCACAATTCTGAGTTCATATAAGTGATATATGCCCATTTTGAAGTTGGGCTGTTCAAATAAGGAAAGTCTAATCCGGATTTTGGAAGGGTATTTTGGTCTTTACCATACCCAATTAAATTAATTCAGTTTTGGTAATTACTTAGGGGTCTAAACTTAACTTGGTTACTTTATGCTTTTCAAAAAGAGTTAGGGTTTTGAGAAGACAGAAAAGACGTAGAGAATAGAGGAGAATAAGCAAGAATCATCAAATTCTAGAAGCTAAGATTGTGGATTTTGTTAAATCCTAGACGAATTAATTATTGGAGCTGGCCTCCGGTGACTCCACCATGGGCGCCTTGCCTTTCCATTGCCATTTCCTCCCTTTGTAGGGAGTTTCGATTCCTTTGTCTTTAATGCAATTGCATCCTCATTTATAGCTACTCCTCTTGCCCTCTTACGGGGCGGCATGTCTCTTCCTGACACTTTGGGTCTAGCCATACTTGCAAAACAATGGAGAAACATTTAGAAAAAGGTGCAGAAAAATTGGTTGCATCAAGATATGCAGAACTGTTCAGTGAGTCACCAAGTCACTTTGGCGAGCCAGATCGAGCTCGCCAAATGTACCAGTGTAAAATATTTCAAAACTCAAGACAGTTCGGCAATGTTCAGGGCCATTCGGCGAATAGACAACAACAATCGGCAAGCTAGAACTGGCTCGCCAAAAGTTATAGTGCATTTTAAGGGGTTAAGGGTGCAAAAGGGTGATCAAGAAGGGATTTCAGTGAGTCATCGAGTGAACTCGGCAATATCGAACTTCTCGCCAAAAGTTACAGAACAAACTCAACCAATTTTAGAAACTAAGGGCGATTTGTGGGGGACTTTGGAAAAACAAAAAACCTGTAACACCCCATAACTAGAAAGAAGTTAAAAATTAGAAATAGTCATTTTTGGAAAGAATATAAAAATCTGGAAAATTGTTAACTATGTTCAGTTGAGTTTTTTGGTCAACTTCAAACGACATAACTCCAAGCTCAGGATGGGTTAGGTGTATCTCCAAATATCATAGGAAAGATCTTGGAATAATCTTTCTAATACCGCTGAGTTAGCGCGATTTCGAGTTCGTATGAGTGAGATATGCTCATTTGAAGTTTGGTTGTTCAAATAAGAAAAGTCTAATCCAGATTTTAGAAGGGCATTATGGTCTTTTCCATACCCCATGACTTGATTTCCTTTTTTGGTAATTCATTGGATTCTAAACTGATTGGATTCAATTTACGCTTTTACGATATTGAGTTAGGGTTTTACAGAAGAGAAAGAAGAAGAGAAAGGATGAGAAGGAGCAAGAATCGTCAAGTTCTTCAAGAATCACTTGTGGATTTCCTCAAGGGGTGATCCCTACGAGGTATGTTAGTCTTTCATAGTGTTGGGTTAGTTCACCCACGCGCCAATCACATTTGTTTCAGCGAAATTCGTTCTTGAAAGTTGAAAGTTGATGAATCTTGAATGGTGTTCTTGAAATTGGCCTTCGTTCTTGAGTTAGGTTGAAATTGAGGAGTTCCTTGAGGTGAAAATGTTGTTTCTTTGAGTTTTTTGTGTTAGATTCTTGTGTATATGTACTGGGTATCTGAATCTAAAGGGAATTTGAGAAAAAGAACTATGTTTAGGCGAATTGGGGTTAGAAAATGAAGAAGGAACAAGTCGGGCAAATCTAGGTACCAGGTCCGTGTCTTGGACCTGTTCCTCAGAATTGACAATTTTTCTCCGCATCACAGGGTGGTCACGAACCGTTCTGCCTTAAAATTTATTTTGTGACTAAATATTTAAATGCGTTTCCGTGTCACGGACATGCTTTCAAAGAGTGATTTGTTAATCTTTTCTCATGTTTAATTATCTAAAAGCACTCCTAAACATCATGAGATCTTTCCTATCACAAATCACAATCCTTGAATCCATAAATTCAAATTCAAGGAAAGTTGAGAGCCAAGTCAAGAATAATTCATAGAGTTTTCCAAATGTCTTTTACAAACTTTATAACTTTGTTTTAAGACTTGAATTTTGAGTAGAGTAGAGAGTAACGTTTGAAGATCATTTCTTCAACAGAGTATTTCGGGACTATGTATTCCAAAAGAGTAAAATGTTATCACATTTAAAGAAGAAAGGAAACCTTGATTTTCAAAGATCCTTCGAGCTAGTTTTTAGAAAAGTGTAAATGCTTTTACAATTAAGAAAGAGGAAATTTTGATTTCCAAGATAGGCCTTGAGATAAGTTTTTGAACAATTATCTCAAATCACATAAAGAAATATGTTTTTAAAGAAAAGAGCTAGTATCATATTTTGGGAGCAGTATTGAGCATCGATATGGGGGAGAGTTCGAACAACTCCCAGCCCCCATAAACCATGTAGCCCTTATAGGTAGAAAAAGGTCATACTTTTTAGATGATTCCTTAGTGCTTTTTAGTATATACTAGTGGATCCACTTAGTAGTTAGGTTCTATACCCTCAGCAAGGTATAGGATGGCCCTGACAGTGTGAGGCAAAACGTAGTATCATCACAATAGCTCTTACGCGATGGTTGTCGCTTAGACAAACTCCCACAGAAGTATTTGTATTTTTACATACACAGTTTAATTGTATTTTTACATATATTTCAGAGTTATATTTGTATCTTTGCATGCACAGAGGGTATTATTGCATTTCCAAATACATAGAGTTGACATCCATGTTTAAAAAGTTTTTCTGTATATTGTACTTCTTTTATACTTCTTTATATTTAAATGAGTTCAGTTAAGTTGAGTTGAGTTGAGTCAGGTAAGTTCTTCAATTCCTTTCAAGGCTATGTCTTATTTTAGAATTCCCCTCGCATACTCGTACATTTAATGCCATTTGGCCTGTATCTTTTAATGATGTAGATAGAGGTAACCAGAATCAGCATCCAGTGCTTCATTGATCCAGTTTAGCATTCAGAGTTTGTGATGAGCCTCCTTGCTTTTCAGAGGATCCCTTTTTATTGCTTTCAATATTAGTTAGTTCATTAGGATGTCATGGGTCTTTCCCCGACATCCATCTCAGTTGTTTAGAGGCTTCATAGACAGTCAAATGTTAGTTCATTCGTCATGATCTTGTTATTGGCTTATGTTCAGATTTGAGTTGCCAATTTGGCTAAGTTAAATGTTTATTTCTAAAACATTATGAGTAGTTTAGAGACTATTGAGTTATCTTGCATTTGTATTTTCTTCTTAATGCTTAAAAGTCTTCCATTGAATAATTAAGCTAGGCCAAGGGTTCACTTGGGGCCAACAATGGTTCTCGAGTGCCAGTCTCACCTAGGGTGTAGGCTCGGGGCGTGAAAACTTGGTATCAAAGCACAGAGTTCAAGAGTCCTAGGGAGTCTATAAATTCGTGTCTATAGAGTCCTAGTTATCAGAGTGTAGCGCACCACATCTATAATTAGAAGGTTGTAACATATAGGAATTATCTCACTTCTTTCATACTCATTTCGTGCGATAGAGTTCATCTCTATACATTTTATTTCTAATGCGTGCTTGCGCGTAACTGATTGTGAGTTGGGCTTCATTTGAGGAGGACTTGTTGGGGCGTTTCTTTCCCCGAGAGCTGAGGGAAGCAAAGGTACGAGAGTACTCACTCTTAAGTAGGATTCTTTGAGTATTCGAGAGTATAGTCTGAAGTTTACACAATTTTCCCGATATGTTCCGAAAATGGTTACGAATATGAGGATTAGGATGAGTCTACTTGTTGTTGGGTTTTCCCATATGTCAAGCAAGGAAGGCAAGATAGTTGTGCTAATAGTGGATATGAACATATGAAGGCTAATGATCCATGTGCAACAAGTTGAGGAGGACAAGCTGAGGGATAGAGAAGAGTTTAAGAGTAAAAGAGCTAAGACAGTGAATGAGTCCAGGTAGCAGAATAGTAATGCCAACCGGTCATCTTTCCAACAGAAACCAACCGTGCAGCAAAAGAGTAATGCCAATCGGTCATCTTTCCAACAAAAACCGATCGAGCAGAAGAAGAGTAATGCCAACCAGTCATCTTTCCAATAGAAACCGAAGGGGTGTGCTCCATAATCTGCTATTGCACCTGCACGAAAGAAGAAAAGTGAGTACAATAGTCATAATTTCAGAGCCAAACCTGCCTATTCTCAGGGTAATATGGCTCAAGGGGGTAGCAATACTCCTACATGTGCTAAGTGTGGAAGAAACCACTCACGGGGGTGTTGTGATGGCTCCACTGGTTGCTTCAACTTCATTGAAGAGTGTCGAAAGAACAAGCAAGGTAGTGGTAATGGAGGTAATAGAGAGCAGTATTCTTTAGTAGCTCCATTAGATAGAGTTGCACCAGAGGGACTACTTGCGGTACTGGAGGAGGAGCAAATCGCCTATATGCTATCACTAGTTGCCAAGAGCAAGAGGACTCGCCAGATGTTATCACTAGTATGATCCAAGTCTTCCACTTTAATGATTATGCTTTGCTAGGCCCAGGAGCGAGTTTAACCTTTGTAACTCCGTATGTTGCAATGAATTTTAATGTTATTCCTGAGCAACTCAGTGAGCGCTTCGGTGTTTCTACACCTGTTGATAAGTCTATTCTAGCAGAGAGAGTCTATCGTGATTGCCCCATTTTTGTTAATTACAAGAGTACCATAGCTGATTTAGTTGAGTTAGACATGGTAGATTTTGATGTCATTTTTTGTATGGACTAGCTTCATGCCGGATATGCCTCAGTTGATTTTAGAAATCGAGTTGTCAAGTTTTAGTTTCCAAATGAACCAGTTTTAGAGTGGAAAAGTAGTTCAACAGTGCCTAAGGTTCGTTTCATTTCATACCTTAAGGCAAGGAAGTTAGTTTCTAAAGGGTGTGTCTATCACTTAGTCCGAGTTAATGACTCTAGTGTTGAGATACTTGCTATTTAGCCTTTCAGTAGTAAGAGAGTTTCTAGAAGTCTTTCCAAATGATCTTTCTGAAGTCCCTCCTGAGAGAGAGAGACTTTAGTATAGACATTCTTCTAGATACTCGTCCTATATCTATTTCACCATATAGAATGGCACCAGCAGAGTTGAAAGAAATAAAAGAATAGTTGAAAGATCTCCTTCATAAGGACTTTATTCGACCAAATGTCTCACATTAGGGGACTAAGATATTATTTGTGAGGTATAAGGATGGTTCCCTTAGAATGTGTATAGATTATTGTCAATTGAACAAGGTTACCATCAAGAACAAATATCCTCTCCCAAGGATGGATGATCTTTTTGACCAACTTAAGAGTGCCACTTGTGTTTTTCTAAGATAGACTTCAGATCTGGCTACCATCAGTTAAGAATAAGGGAATGTGATATTCAGAAGACAGCTTTTGGGACCCGTTATGGTCATTATGAGTTACTGGTCATGTCGTTTGGTTTAAATAATGCACCTACAACGTTCATGGACCTTATGAATAGAGTATTCAAGCCTTATTGATATATGTTTGTTATCGTATTCATTGATGACATACTAATCTATTCAAGGAAAGAAGAAGATCATGCTAGTAATCTCAGAATAGTTCTCCAGACTCTAAAATATAGACAGTTGTATGCTAAGTTCTCCAAGTGTGAGTTTTGGCTTGAGTCTGTGTCATTCTTAGGCCACATTGTGTCTGGAGAGGGAATTAAAGTTGATACTCAAAAAATAGTGAAAGTGTAGAATTGGCCTAGACCCACATCTCCAACTAATATTAGGAGTTTCTTGGGTTTGGCTGGCTATTATAGAAGTTTGGTAGAGGGGTTCTCATTTATTTCATCCCTTTTGACCAAGTTAACTCAGAAGACAGTGAAGTTTCAATGATTTGAAGCTTGTGAGAAAAACTTTCAGGAATTGAAAAAGAAGTTGACTACTACCTCAGTTTTGACCTTACCATAAGGTACCCAAAGTTTTGTTGTTTATTGTGATGCGTCTAGAGTTGGTTTTGGTTGTGTGTTAATGTAGAATGGCAAAGTTATAGCTTATGACTCTAGACACTTGAAAGTCCATTAGAGTAACTACCCAACGCACGATCTAGAGTTGGCTGTCGTAGTATTTGGTTTGAAAATATGGTGCCATTATCTTTGTGGTGTTCATGTGGATGTGTTCACCAATCACAAGAGTCTTTAGTATGTGTTTACTCAAAAAGATCTTAATATCAGACAAAGGAGGTGGTTAGAATTACTCAAGAATTATGACGAGTATTCTTTATCACCCAAGTAAGGCTAATGTTGTTGTTGATGCCTTGAGCAGGTTGTCTATGTGTAGTGCCACCCATTTTGAGGAAGATAAGAAAGAACTAGCAAAGGATGTGCATAGACTCACATGCGTGGGAGTTTGCCTAGTGGATTCGACAGAAGGAGGACTAGTGGTGATAAATGGGGCTAAATCATCATTAGTGTCAGAAGTAAAAGAGAAGCATGACCGAGATCCTACTTTGCTTTAATTAAAGGTAAATGTTGATAAGCAAAAAGTATTGGCTTTTGAACAAGGGGAGATGGTGTATTGAGGTATCAAGGTTGGTTGTGCGTACCAAGGGTGGATGAATTCCAAGAGAGGATCATGGAGGAAGATCATAGCTCTAGATATCCCATTCATCTGGATTCCATAAAGATGTATTGCAACTTGAGAGAGATTTATTGGTGGAGTGGTATGAAAAAGGGCATTGCAGAGTTTGTTGCTAAATGTCCGAATCGCCAACAAGTTAAAGTAGAGCATCAAAGACTCGGTGGTTTGGCTCAAAATATAGAACTTCTGAAATGGAAGTGGGAGATGATAAACATGGACTTCATCATAGGTTTGCCAAGGTCTCGCAGGTAGCATGATTCTATTTGGATGATTGTCGATAGAATGTCAATGTCAGCCCACCTTTTGTAGGTAAAGACTACCAATTAAGCAGAAGATTATGCTAAGCTGTATATTCAAGAGGTGGTAAGACTTCATAGGGTTCCAGTCTCCATTATTTCTGACAGAGGTGCACAATTTACTGCACAGTTTTTAAAGTCATTCCAAAAAGGCTTGGGTTCAAGGTGAACTTAAGTACTGCCTTTCATCCTCAGACCTATAGGCAAGCAGAGCGTACTATTCAAAACTTAGAATATATGTTGAGGGCTTATGTGATTGATTTCAAAGGTAATTGGGATAATCACCTATATCTCATTGAATTTACTTACAACAATAGTTACCACTCTAGAATCCAAATGGCTCCTTATGAAGCTCTTTATAGGAGAAGATACAAATCTCCTATTAGATGGTTTGAAGTTGGTGAACATGGGTTGATAGGACCAGATTTAGTTTATCAAGCTATGGAGAAGGTGAAAGTGATTCAAGAGAGGTTGAAAACAGTGTAGAATCGTCAGAAATCCTACACTGATGTTAGGAGAAGGGAGTTAGAGTTTGAAGTAGCTGATTGGGTATATCTAAAAGATTCACGCATGAAGGGTGTTATGAGATTTGGTAAAAAGGAGAAGCTTAGTCTCTGGTATATTGGCCTTTACAGAATATCAAAAAGGGTTGGTAATATACCTTATGAGTTGGAGCCACCACAAGAGTTAGCAGTGGTTCATCCAATATTTCACATCTCCATATTAAAGAAGTGCATGAGAGATCCTTCATTGATCATACCAACTGAAGATATTGGGATCAAGGATAGTTTATCTTATGAAGAGATTCTGATTCAGATTTTAGATCTCCAAGTTCACAAGTTGAGGACAAAAGAGGCAGAATCAGTCAAAGTTCTTTGGAGAAACCAATTTGTTGAGGAAGCTACTAGGAAAGCTGAGGAGGATATGAAGAAGAGATATCCACATCTCTTCAAATCCGGAGAAGTTCCAAATTAAGGTACTAATCCTTTTTCTTGGCATTTTATTTATAAGTTGGCATGTTGTAATTTCATTGTGCTTGTTGGATGTTTGAACTGCATGTTTGATGTTACGCCCTTAGCCTACTAAGAGTAAGCTCAGTCGAGGATGAATGTTCCCAAGGGGGAGATATTGTAACACCCCGTAACTAGAAAGAACTAGAAAGAAGTTAAAAATTGGAAATAGTCATTTTTGGAAAGAATATAAAAATCATGAAAATTGTTGAGTATGTTAGGTTGAGTTTTTTGGTCAACTTCAAACAACCATAACTCCTATCTCATGATGAGTTAGGTGTATTTACAGGTACTGTAGGAAATATCTTGGAATAATCTTTCCAACATTGCCGAGTTTGTGCGATTTTAAGTTCGTATGAGTGAGATATGCCCATTTGAAGTTGAGCTGTTCAAATAAGGAAAGTCTAATCCGGATTTTAGAAGGGTATTATGATCTTTTCCATACCCCATGACTTGATTTGTTTTTTTGGTAATTTATTATGGTCTAAACTGATAGGATTCAGTTTACGCTTTTACGGTATTGAGTTAGGGTTTTAGAGAAGAGAAAAGAAGAAGAGAAAGGAGGAGAAGGAGCAAGAATCGTCAAGTTCTTCAAGAATTGCTTGTGGATTTTGTCAAGGGGTGATCCCTATAAGGTATGTGAGTGCCATTCACATTTATTTTAGCAAAGTTTGTTCTAGAAAGTTGAAAGTTGATGCATCTTGAATGGTGTTCTTGAAATTGGCCTTCATTCTTGAGTTAAGTTGAGATTGAGGAGTTCCTTGAGGTTAAAATGTTGTTTCTTTGAGTTGTTTCAGTTAGATTCTTATGTATACATACTGGATATCTGAATATAAAGGGAATTTTAGAAAAAGAACTGATTTTAGGCAAATTGGGGTTAGAAAAAGGAGAAAGAACAAGATGGGCAAATTTGGACACCAGGTTCGCATCACAAACCTAATCCTCAGAATTGACAATTTTTCTCCGAGTCGCGGAGTGGTCACGGACCCTTCTACCTCAAAATTTATTTCGCGACCAAATATTTAAATGCATCTCTGCGTCGCGAACATGCTTCAAAACAAAGATTTCTCGATCTTTTCTCATGTTTAACTATCTAAAATACTCCTAAACATCATAAGATCTTTCCTATCACAAATCACAATCCTTGAATCCATAAATTCATATTCAAGGAAAGTTAAGAGCCATGTCAAGAAGATTTCATAGACTTTTCCAAAAGTCTTTTACAAACGTTTTAACTTTGTTTTAAGACTCGAGTTTTGAGTAGAGTAAAGTTTGAAGTCCATTTCTTCAACCGAGTATATTGGGACTATGTATTCCCAAAGAGTACAATGTTTTCACGTTTAAAGAAGAAAGGAAATCTTGATTTCCAAAGAGCCTTTGTGCTAGTTTTTATAAAAGATTCACAATTAAGAAAGACAGGAAACTTTGATTTCCAAGATAGCCCTTTCGTTAAGTTTTTGAGCAATTATCTCAAATCACAGAAAGAAGTATGCTTTTAAACATAAGAGCTAGTATCATATTTTGGGAGTAGTATTGAACACCGATATGGGGGAGATTTCAGACAACTTAGAGCCTTCACAAACCATGTAGTCATCATAGGTAGAAAAAGGTCATACTATTTAGATGATTCCTTAGTGCTTTTTAGCATAGACTAGTGGATCCCCTTAGTAGTCAGGTTCAATAACCTTGGCAAAGTATAGGACAACCCTGGCAGCGTGAAGTAAAATACTGTATCATCACAATAGCTCTTACGTGATGGTTGGCGGTTAGAGAAACTCCCACATAAATATTTGTATTCTTACATACATAGTTAAATTGTATTTTTACATACATTTTCTTAGTTATATTTGTATCTTTGCATATAAATAGAGTATTATTGAATTTCCAAATACACAGAGTTGACATCTATGTTTAAAAAACTTTTCTGTATATTGCACTTGTTTTATACTGCTTTATATTGAAATAAGTTCAGTTAAGTGTAGTTGAGTTCAACCAGTTAATTTCTTCAGTTCCTTTCAAACTAATGTCTTTTTTTAGAATTCCCCTCGCATACTCGTACATTCTATCTACATATGCCATTTTTCCTGCATCTTTTAATGATACAGATACAGGTAACTAGGATCCGTATCCAACGCTTCATTGATCCAGTTGAGCATTCAGAGTTTGTGGTGAGCCTCCTTGCTTTCTTGAGGATCCCTTTTTATTGCTTTCAGTATTATATAGTTACTTCATTAGAATGTCATGGGGTCTAGTCCTGACATCAATCTCTGTTGTTTAGAGGCTTCATCGACAGTCAAATATTAGTTCATTTGTTTGTTTTCTTATTATTGTCTTATATTCTGATTTGAGTTGCTACTTTGGCTAAGTTAAATGTTTATTTCTGATTATGAGTTTAGTTTTGAGACTGTTGAGTTATCTTGCATTTGGATTCTCTTCTTAATACTTAAAAGTCTTCCGCTAAGTAAGATAAGCCAAGGGTCCACTTGGGGCGAGCAATGGTTCTCGAGTGCCAGTCCTACCCAAGGTGTAGGCTCGAGGCGTGACAGAACCACTCGACGTGCTCGACTTAGCTTGCCAAACAGCCCGATGAGCCAGTTTTTAACCTCAAACTTCAATATCTATCCTGTAGACCCCTAATTCAAAATTAAACATAAAAACCATTCAATTAAGGTTAGACCCATACTACCCAAGCCCTTGAGGTACTTAGACTTCCCCCCATTTGGCAAAAATTAGTCATTTGACGACTTTTTCCCTTAAGAATGACGTGAAACGCTCCACCACTGGGCAAATTATGTCATTTAGCACAATTCAAGGTGACTTAGACTTCACCCCACCAAAATCGATGCATAAACACCACAACCCAATAATTTATACTTGATTTTACAAGCAATAACACGAGAATCAGTCAATTTAAGGCATAGGCATCAATTTAAACAAATTACAGACAATCCAACACTTAAACATAATTAAAACATGCTACCCAACAACAATCACCACAAATTTACCTATTGCATTCGATTTCAAACACATAATTAAGTAGAGGGTTCGAAAACCCAACATTAATGCCAAATATATTAGTTCTAATGCTAGGTGGTGAAGTTCCACAATCCGAGCAAAGAAATCACAAGATATGGAGGGAAAAATGACAAAATATGGAAGATCTAAAGTTGGGTGAGAGGGTATGAAAGTTAAAAATAGGAGAAGATAAAGGATTTTGAAATTTTAAACCATTTTGCCTTTAAAACCTTTTAGTTCCCGGCACCTCCGGTGGAGTAATTCGTGCTCACCGAACCACTTGGTGATTTACCTCACCAAGTTTTACAGGACTCCTATTAATTTAGGGGTATAAATGGCGGATAAAGTCAAGGCTCATCGACCTTTTTATCGAGTTGCCAATTGAGCATGTAGCCTGCTGAGTTTTACAGATTTCCCCTTCAAGCTTGGTAGTTCCAATGGCAGGCCAAGTCGGGGCTCGCCGACTTGTTCAGCGTGTCCCCGACTGGATTTTAGCTCGCCAACCTACCCTTTTTCTCACACTTTTCACTTTTCAACCTGCTGATGAGTCTGAGATTTAGACTTATTTAGGGCTTTATTTGTATATATTTAGTGTCCTCAAATGCTTATTTTGTACTAATAACTTATGTAAAACCCTTTATTTCCGGGTATATGAATTTAGGAACAAAGCATGGGCACTAACTTGAAAAAACGGAACAAAGCGAGCTGAAAAAATGAAGAAAAGTACACCTCGTGCTCTCCAAGTCCACTTGGCGAGTCTCCGAACGACATCTTGACCTTCTAAAGTTTAAGTGTGTCAAGCCTTGAAGGAAAAAATCAAGATGGCTAGAGAAATGAGTAGTCGGTGAGTCACCGGGTGGTTCCGCAATGCAGTGTTGGATCACCCAAAGTTACAAAAATTGAGGGAGCTGAAGGCTAAGGCAGAAGGGAGAGGACATTGACCAAAAGATGGATTTTCGAGTTGATTGGTGAGCCCGACTTACTGCGCTGAATGACCCTTCGCAACATATTTTTGGCGATGATAAATACATTTTTTGAACATTTAGTTTAATATCATATTTTATCAGTTTATTAATTATCAGACTTATTATTGAACTCTGAGTATTGAGACAAGTTTTTCTCTAGTTTTTCTAAGCTTTGAAAAATTGAAGTTTTTCTCTTTTGAGAAATTGAAAGTGAGTCTTTAAGATACTTCAACTTGGAGCATTGTAAGGACGAAATTCATTTTACCTAGTTGATGGAAACACAATTTGATAACGGTTTTTATCTTTTTATGATGTGTAGCTAAAATCCCAATTCTTGGGGTGTGATTATGGGTTGAATTAGTTTGTGGGTATTGCTAATTATTAGTCTAAATGTTGTTTAGAAGTGAGTTTAATAAGAAATTATGGTTTAATATAAGAATTGTAGTTGCAAATGCAATTATACCTTTGTGACTTTGGCTTGCTTGAGAGAGAGGTTTTAAAACCAGGATTATTGATGGATGGTCAGTAGGTATTGGGTTGATATGGGTTCAGCTCGAGAGAATGAATCCTAAACTCAATTCCACATGTTCAGCTCGAGGTGTAGGCTAGTCTTATTTTTCTTGCTTGTTGGTGTTCGAGAGAAACTAACTTGATTCGGGGTAAATTGTTTGAGATAAAGTTTATTCCCCTCTATGTCTTAGCTTACTCACTAATATTCGACTATTTTCTAATAGTTGTAATTACCCGTTTGTCTATATTGGCCTATAATTAAATCAAATCCCAAGAACCCATCGCATTATTGTATTTCATTTTGTTTGCTTCTGTTGTAGTTGATAGTTTTAAACCAAAACCCCCTTGTTATTGGACATTTGTGTCATCCCCTAATTTGAATTATGATTTTATTCGATAATATCTAGTCCCATGACTGATTTGACCATGTTCACACTTTGCTATTCAATCTTGAACACGTACCACTCCCTGTGAGATTCGACCCCACCTCATTTAGTTGGGTTATATAATGACTAGAGATTGTTGACACTTAGAATTGAATGAAGTGTCCTTCAAACATTAACCAAAATGGTGTCGCTACCAGGGACTGGTGTTGAATAAGATTCTTTGGTTAAGTTGAATTTTGTTCTTGTTAGTCATAGTTGAATCTACTTATTATTAGTTTTGGTTTGTTTGTTTGTGTTTTGAAACTGAGGAAATGAGTGTGAACGGGAGCAATGGTAGCCAAGTAGGCCACTAAGATGGCATCGGTAACCTCAACTATGTCAATGAGCTAACGCTAATGACTTCATCTAATGGGTAGAAATTGTACCATTTGCTTGCCTCTGGCTGAAGGGAACGTTGTGTTCCATACTGCAAGTACCAAGTTGCAGCTCTTGTAATTGAAAGGGTTGTTTGGTGGGCTACCTCATGAGGATCCCCATGAGCATATTAGAAACTTTGTTGTTGTTTGCGGGCTGCTGTCCTTCAAGAACATATCCCAAGAGTCTTCAGGTTGAGGTTGTTCCCATTTTCTTTAATGGGAGAAGCATGTAAGTGGCTGGCTGATTTTCCACGAGACTCAATTAGTTCATGGGAAGAGCTTTTCTCCATATGCCAAGTGCAATTTTTCCTTCATTCAAAGATGATGATACTTCGGGACAACATACAAAGCTTCAAGCATTTGGAGGGCGAGCCATTTCATGAGACTTGGTCTATGATTCAAGAAGTCGTGCTACAATGCCCAACTCATGGGTTGCTCGACAACGTTTTGCTGCAGTATTTTTATCGAAGTTATAATTCGATGAACAAGGGCGTAGCTGACCAACTTTCTCCGGGAGGTTTGATTCAACAACCTTACATTATAGTAGTCCAGCTTTTGGATGGTATGACCACAACTAGTCAGGTTTGGTACACCCGCAAATATCAGGTCTCCCCTCTCATGTTTAAATTGACCAAGAAGCATATTGAGAAAGACTAGGAGAGGGACCAAAACATGGCAAAGATCATGACCCAACTTGACATTTTGTCCAAAAATGCCATAGGAGTGGGTCCTAGGAGTATCAATGTTGTGGGTGTGGGTGTGTTAATCTTGATGAGGCAAAGTTTAAAGTGTTGTACGAAGAGGTGAACTTCCTAGCCAACCAAGGAGGTGGTTATCATTCAAACTAGCCGAGGCAGGGTAGTAACCAAGGTCAGAACTGGGATGAAGGCTGGAAAGATCGTGATAGAAAGTGGAGGGATCGTAACCCCACTTGGAAGGAAAGAGATAGGGAGAAGAACACATACATTCCTCCTAACGAGCGTCAAAAGCCAAAAGATTCTGAGGGTGGACGATTTGAGGATAAGTTGTCTCGTATTCTCAACAGGGTTAAGGGGTCTGATAAATTTTACAAAGAAATGAAGAAGATGTTTCGACCCTTAGCCAGACGGTTACTTCTCTCTCCATCTCTATCAAATAGTTGGAGACCCAAATGGGTCAGATTTCATCTCATTTAAACCTGAGAATACAAGGTGGTTGCCTAGTGACACTATGGCCAACTCCAAGAATGAGGTTTGAGCGAGGAATTGCATCGTGCCACGATGTTAACTAAGGTGCTTCTTGGGAGGCAACCCAAGTTTTATTTGCTTTATTTTTGTTTTTGAAATAATCGTATGTTGATTATGCAGGTTAAAATGTGGAATGTGTTTGAAAAGTGCAGAATGGTGAGCAAAGTTTCTAGTCCCGGAAGAGGTTGGCGAGCCTGACTTGGACCATCATTGGACTCAAGTAATTTTGAAATGAAGTATATAAAACTCGGCAAGCCTAGGAGCAAATCGGCATGTCGCCGAATAGGTCAGCGACCACGACTTTGTCCACCGTTTGGACCCCCACATTAATTTGGGGTCTTGTAAAACTTGGCGAGGTAACTGCCCACTCGGCGTGGTGCAGAGTGGGTCGGCGAGCAAGACTAATCTCTCCAAAATGGCGAGAATTGGACAATTTTAAACGCAAAAGGTTTAAACTTTCAAACTCTTTCATATTCCCTCACTTTTTAACTTCCCAAACTCACACCCGCACTATATTTCTCATATTTTTGCATTATTTCCAATTGCTAGTCATCAATCTTGTGTTTGGAGTTGGATATCTTTGTCGCCTAGCATTTCAACTTATTTATTCGGTGTAAAAGTTGGTTTTCTAAACCCCAAACTTGTAATTGGCAATTTTTACACATTAGCAATTGTTTTTATCTTAGTGATGTGTGTTGGGCCTCTCTTATCTGCAATTGTGTTCTTTTGTGCATGTTTTAATTTGAATATCATGCCTGAATTGCCTAATCGTTGATTTCCTAGAATTTTCGTGCATAAAAGTGATCTAAATTGTTGGGTTGTGCTAATTTTTTATTGGGTCTTATTAGATGAAGTTTAAGTATCCCACATTTGTGCCAAATGATGTACTTTGACCAATAATAGAGTGGTTGACGTCATTCTTAAGGGCAAAAATCCTTAAATTGCCAAATTTGGCTAAAGCAGGAGAAGTCTGAGTATCTCATAGGCATGAGTAACATGGGTCATAGTCTATTTAAGTTTGTGTATGCTTTGATATTGTTTTCAGGGGCTGCGGGGTTGATTTTGGAAGTTGGGGTTGAAAGTAGGCCCGTTGGACAGTTTGGCGAGCTTGGTCGAGCATGCCAACCCACTCGGCAGTTCACCGATTTCCCCTTGATGGCCTTTAATTTCATGGTAAAATTGAGTTTGGGTTCTGTAACTTTCAGTGAGAAACTTGAAGTCGCTGATTGCACTAGGTGACTCGCCGATCATCTTTCTTGATTGCCTTTTCTATGCCCCTAACCCTTAAAATACACTGTAACTTTTGGCATGCTAGTTCTCGATCACCGAATTCTATCATTGATTCACCTAAAGGAACCTTCCATCACCGATATGCCAATTTTTCTAAGAAATTTTGAGCCAATCCTTTCGGTGAGCCCGATCTAGCTCGTAGAAGTGATTCGGCGACTCACCGACTAGTTCGACGAATCTATGTGCAACTGTTTATCCTGCACTTTTTATTGTAATGAAGTTAACTCTTTCTGATGATTTTGCAGATATGTCTAGACAAAAAGTGTCCGAAAGAGACATGCCACCCCGCAATAGGGCCAAGGGAATAACAATCAATGAGGCTGCAGCTGCATCCAGGGCTAAGGTTACCAAACTTCCCACCACAGGTGGGAAGGGAAAAGGAAAGGGCAAGACCCATGCTCCTGCATCACCAAAGGCTAACTCTGATAGTGACAGAGTTTATGCCACTCACCTCACCACTTTTGAGAGTGAGGGTAAGCACTAGAATCCTTGGGCTACTATTTCTGAACCTGAGGATGATGAGTTACTGTCAGCCCAGAGGGCTGAACTCCATTCCAAGAGGCTAAATGATCCGTCTAGGATCAGGCCTACCCAGGCTACCATTACGCAACCTACTCCAGCACAGGTTGTTATTTCATCACCATCTGCATAGGGTCCCCCCTCCCCGATATATGAATAGACTGAAGACCGAGAGGCTAAGGACCATTATAGAGGAGAAAAAGTTATCTATTGATGGAGTCATAGATAGATATCCGGAGATCATGAGCTGTCTGAAGTCACACAAGTTCCTGTTGTTCACTCAACCCCGAGGCCCTTATGTTCCAAATAGGTCAAGGAGTTCTACACTTCTTATGGAGCTTTAGTGCCACAAAGAAAGAAGTCGGCCACCAAATTCATGCCGGTAGACTATGTGGTCATCAGGGGTAAAAAGGCAAAATCTGATAGTAATGTCATCAATGCAGTCTTGGGGGTTTCAACACCAATTGAGGATGATTTCTAATATAAGATCAGGACAAAGACGTTAGAAGACATGAAGAAGTGGTTGGATGCTCTGATATCAGATGATACTCCCAAGTGGCTTGAGGTATGAGCACCCATTAAGAAGAAGAACCTAAATATAGCAGCAAGGTTCTGGTTTGGCTTCATCAGCAGTACCATCATGCCATCCCAAAATGAGTTGATTATCTGCCACGCCAAAATAGTCTATCTTGGTTGCATCATTTATGGGACAAGGTTGAACCTGGGGATGATTATTGCACAAGAGATAGTCATAAGGACCAAGCTGCGCTAAACTTCCCTCCCTTTTTCGGTGTGGATCACTAAGATGTGCAGGCAAGCTCGGGTGCTTAGAGATGAGAAGAAGGATGTGGAAGTGACTCCCACATCCTATTCAAACATCCGGAGGATTAAGGCAGAGTATTTGAAAGATGAAGTAGAAAAGAAGAAGGCTGCCCTGGTGGTCTCTTCTCCAGTTGTTGATACTCAAACACTACCTGCAGAGGCAGGATTGTCTACTCTAGCCCCTGGGCCTTCAGGTACATCTAGTGATGTCCCTTCTATTACTCCTAGTTCCTCTACAACCCCTTTGCCTCCTAGGTTAACTGCTTTTACTGCTAGCCGGCCCTCGCTCACCCAGGCGGCATTACTAGGGATGGGGTAGCTAGCCCATTCTACTAATTGACGCCCCGCCAGACTTGAGGCCATCATTCCTGGCATGATCGAGAGGGTGCTTGCCGACGTTGTGACACCTCTTAGTATCACTATTGATGCCCTTGTGGCACGTATAGTGATGTGTTAGCAAGTCCAAGAGGCCACCGATGAGGTGACGACTCTGAAGGATGCTATTGTTGAGCTGAGAAGAGATACAGACCAGTTGAAGTCCACCGACATATTAATAATTTTTGAGATAGTAGATATCCCTGATGTGCCAGTTGATCCAGATATGCTTTCGGCTACCACCGAAGATGAGGTCTACACTAAGGAGGTAGCTGTTGCTGAGTCCGAGGCTGAGATCAATAGGAGCAGCTGGGTATTGATGAGGACGCTTCTTATGAGAGCCTTACAGAGATTGAGGAGGCCATGGTTGAGTTTGCTGTATAGATATCTTTGGCAGATATTCCCTTGGTTGACCCTAGTGGTGCTAGTACTGTTGATGTGACACCGCACACTGATGCCCCGACAGATGGAGAGACTCTGTAGACAAGACTTTTGTTTATCTCCCTCTTTGTCCTTATTATTGATTTCTGGATATTTCCTTGCATTTGAGGAAAAATTATTTTTTATTTGTAGTGGGGTGAGGTATGTCCATACCTACCTCTAGTGATTGTTATTTTTTAATATATTGGGTTTTTTTGTTTAATTGTTTTGGCACTATTTTGTAGATGTTTGAGCTTGTGGCTCCTGATTTTGAATGTAAATGATTTTGGACCCTTCCAAAACATTTTGCCCCTTTTGGTTGTGTTTAATTGTGGTTGTTCTTTTGCAAATTTGAGTGTCGGTCATGATCTGTACTGATGATTTAAATAGTACTCTCAGTCGAACAAAAATGAATGTGCGGCTACGATGAGGCCAAATGAAGTTGCATAGGCAATATGTGAACTTTTCGCATCTCGTTGTGACTAGCCGGTTATCAAATTGAGTCTCTTGTGATGAACATTGTACACTAGAAAAAGTGTGGAGTCTTATTTGATATTGGTGCCAATTCCTTATGCGATGAGCTTACCGTGAACCATATGTGATGACACCTAGAATTTTCCCCATTGGTCCGGTTGACTAAGTGATGCAAGCTCTTGAAATGATCTTAGGCAACAATTTTAAAGAGTGAAACAATTTGACATTATACCTCTTTTGGGGTCTGCCTTGTGAGTGTTTGAACTTTGATTGAACACCCTTTGAGCTTTACCCTTTACTTGGAAGAAACTTGAAAAATTGTGACCTTTCTTTATCCCTTCACCCATAATCCTCATGAAATGTGATTTGTTTGACTAGCCAACGTAGGCCAAAAGCCTATGTTGGGGTGTGGTGAAAAGAAAAGGTAAATCAAGAAGTGTGAAGTAATTCCCCTTTACCCATGTTTTTTTTTTGTTAATAAAAAAGGAACCCCTCCACACAAAAAAAAAAAAAAAAAAAAAAAAAAAAAAAAAAAAAAAAAAAAGGAAAAGAAGAGGGAAAAAGAAAAAGAACGGAAAAGTTGTGAAATAAAGTTGTAAAAGTTACAAAAGAAGTTGGGTGTCTGGTATTCAATGAAAAGTGAATAGTAGGGTGAATTTTGAGCATGAATGAGAATGATGAAGACAAAAGGAAAGAAAGTGTTGTTCATACCACATTTCATGAGGATCGAAGCCACTGATCCTAAATGACCATACCTTTACACTTTGCCCTGTTACAAGCCTTGAAAAGACCTTTTTGATTTTGACTGAGTTGAAACAAGTGTTGATTGGAAAATAAGGGCAAACCTATGAGTGAAGTCATGCATGTGTTCATCTTTGTCATTGTGAGAGTTGCATATGATTTCGAAACTATAAAGTGTTGAACCATTGTGTGTGAATATGGAATCATTCATTGTGTGAGAGTATTTGAGTACCTTTGTAGAGATTGAACTTGCATTTGAAGCAAGTATTGTGAACTTGAGAATCATTGATAATGGTGAGTCACACCTTGAATCTTAAAGTGCACAATTTATCCTTGCATGAGTAAGTTGAGTCTTGTTGTGTGCATTCATGATTGAGTCTTGTGTAGCACTGTTGGAGACATCCTTTTTGAACTGCTGAACTTGAGTTTTACTTGAGGACAAGCAAAAGTTTAAATTGGAGGTGTTGATGAGTCCAAGATTTGGACTCATTTAGGGCTTTATTTGTATAGATTTAGGGGTCGTTTGGTACAAAAATTAATAACGCAGAGATTAGTAATGCAGGAAATAACAATGATGGGATTAGTAATGCATGGATTAGCAATGCGGAGATTAATTTTTATCCTGTGTTTGGTTAATTTCTTCCTATCTAATCTAGTGTTCGTTGTAAAACTCTACAAAAAGCTTCTTTCTAATTATATCCTTGAATTATTATGAGATTTTCTATTTCTTGTAACTACCGACCAATATTATTTTTTTGTGGCCTTCGAACTAGCTAGGATAAGCACAATTTTGTCTCCTTGTTTTTCATTTTCTCACTTGAATTATTTGAAGATAAATAATTACCATCTTAATCAATATATCTCACAAAACATCAATTTCCAATTTTTTTAAAAAAATAAAAGTAAAACCGAATAAACCATCTACATTTACACAATAAAATTGCAAATCATAATTTTAATATGTATAAAGTTTTATAAATTTTTTAAAATACAAAGTCAATTAAAAAAAATAGAATAGTTGTATCTTTATACCTTTAATTCAACCAAAAACACTCTTACTCTTTGACATATATATATAATAACAACATATGCCAAAGAATATAAGTTGTTCTGCTATCCTATAAACTTATACACATACTCTTATCTATTCATACGTTGCTACGGTAGGTCTCAAATATATCTTCTATATATCTAGTAGATTATGAAACAAATATAGAAATGGTCTATGCATACATTTATGGTCTTTTAAGTGAGATAATACAAATATCATACGGTGATATATTTATTTTATCAATTAGTAAATATTAAACAATTCATATTTCAAATATTGTATGGACTTATATTGGATTTTTTTTTTTTTGACTTGTATTAGATTTATTTAGCAACAAAAAACTCTCTCTAAATAATAAAATTTGTAAGCTAATTTATTTAAATAAATTTACTAGTACAAACATAAAATATAAAATCAAAAAAATAAATTAAAGGATTAATAGGATTTGAGGGATATTTTTGTCTTTACATAGACTAATCCCATTGTATTAAATCATATGCATTACTAATACCACCAAATGGAAGGTATTAGTTATACATCCTATAATACCATGTAGAGTGTATAACTAATCCATGGATTGGTTATACATAGACCCAAATTCCTACCAAACATAGTACTAAATAATACCATACCTAATACATGGACTATTTCCCCTAATACTCCCTACCAAACGACTCATTAGTGTCCTCAAATGCTTATTTTGTACCAATAAATGGTATAAAGCCCTTGATTTCTAGGTATATGGATTGAGAAATAAAGCATGGACACTAATTTACAAAAAGGAACAAACCGAGCTAAAAGAATGAAGAACAGTACACCTAGTGATCGCCAAGTCCACTTGGCGAGTCGCCGAACTCTTGACCGCCTAAAGTTCTAGTGTGCCAATCCCTAAAGGAGAAAATCTAGTTGGTGAGAGAAAGGAGCAATCGGCGAGTCACCGAGTGGTTCCGCGATGCGATGATGGATCTCCCAAAGTTAGAACTTGAGGGAGTTGAAGGCTAAGGCAGAAGGGCAAGGACATTGACCAAAAGTCGAATCGCCAAGCTAATCAGTGAGCCTGACTTACCGCGCTAAATGGCCCTTCGAAACATATTTTTGGCAACTAAAAATACAATTTTTGAACATTTAGTTTAGTATCATATTTTATCAGTTTATCAATTATCAGACTTAATATTGAACTCTTAGCATTGAGACAAGTTTTTCTCTAGTTTTTCCTAAGCTTTGAAGAATTGAAGTTTTCACTTTTGAGAAATTGGAAGTGGGTCTTTGAAATTCTTCAACTTGGAGCATTGTAAGGATGAAATTAATCTTACCCAGTTGATAGATACATAATTTAGTAATGATTTTTATCTTTTATGACGTCTAGCTAAAACTCCAATTCTTGGGGTGTGATTATGTGATTATGGGCTAATTTAGTTTAGGGGTATTGCTAATTGTTAGTCTAAATGTTGTTTAGAAGTGACTTTAATCAGTAACTATGGTTTAATTTAAGTATTGTAGTTGCAAATGAAATTCTACCTTCATGTTTATGGCTTGCTCGAGAGGGAGGTTTTTAAACCAAGATTATTGATTAATGGTTAATGGGTATTGGGTTAATATGGGTTAAGTTTGATAGAGTGAATCCTAAACTCAGTTCCACATATTTAGCTCGAGAGAGTGAATAGACTAAGGTGTAGGTTGGTCTTATTTTGCTTGCTTGTTGGTGTTCGAGAGAAACCAACTTGATTCGGGGTAAATTTTTCGAGAGAAAGTTTATTCCCCTCTATGGCTTAGCTTACTCACTAATATTCAGCTATTTTCTAATAGTTGTAATTACCCGTTTGTCTATATTAGCCTATAATCGAACCACATCCCAAGAACCTGTCGCATTATTGTATTTTGTTTTGTTTGTTGCTATTGTAGTTGATAGTTTTAAACTAGAACCCCCTTGTTATTGGACATTTGTGTCATCCCCTTATTTGAATTATGTTTTTATTCAATAATGTCTATTTCTATGACTGATTTGACCATGTTTACACTTTGCTATTGAATCTTGAACACGTACCGCTCACTATGGGATTTGACCCAAACTCATATAGTTGTACTGACTAGCGATTGTAGACACTTAGAATTTGATGATGTGCCCTTGAAACATTAATCACATGTACAATCAACAACCGTTATTCAAAAACAACAATTAAAACACCAAAAACATGGGTTGCCTCCTAAGAAGCGACTTAGTTAACGTCGTGGCACAACGGAAATACCAATTCAAACTTCATTTTTGGGGTTGGACACTGTGTCACTAGGCAATCCCCTTTTTTGTCTTGGATTCAATTGGGTCGAGATTTGACCCATCTGCATTTCGAGCTGCTTAATAGAGATTGAGTGAGACGTCACCGTCTGATTTAGAGTTGAGACAACCTCATTCATCTTTTTCAACACCTTGTCTGACCCTTCAACTTTATTAAGAATGAGCGATAACATATTTTATGTACGACCATCTTCTGATTCTTTGGGCTTTTGATGCTCATGGAGAGGCACGTGCCAGTCCTTATCCCTTCTCTCCTTCCTAGTGGCATTAGGTCACGCCAATCTCTGTCACAGTCTCTCCAGCCCTCATCCCTATTCCAACCTTGATTTCCACCCGACCTAGGATAGTTTGCACGATGACCTCCTCCTTGATTGTCTAGGAAGTTCACTTCCTTATTGTACAGCGCCTCAAATTGCGCTTCATCGGGGTTTACTCCAACGACACCCACAACATCAACACTCTTTGCACCAACACCCATGACATTTTTAGCCAAGATATCTAGCTGAGTCATCATTTTGGCCATGTTTTTGTCTCTCTCTTGATTTTTTTTCGATATGCTTTTTTGTTATTCTAAGCGTCCCAACTCCTTGATTGCATGAACAAGATAAATAGAGCATATGATTATTGCATTATACCACCAGGGACAAGTTGATCAACAACTCCTTTGTTCAACGAGTCGAGACTCCTATAGAACTAATGCAGCATCATATCATTTGGAAGTCCATGAGTTGGGCATTGCAACACCCATTTCTTAATCCTCAGCCATGTTTCGTGGATTAGCTCACCTTCCAAGCATTTGAAACATTGGATGTTATCTCTGAGTGTCATAATCTTCGATGGGGGAAAGAATCTCATTTGGAATGTTATGGTCAGCTTATCCTAAGAGGTGATGGAGTTCCTCGGTAACTCAAATAACTATTTGGTACCTTTACCTATCAAAGAGAATGGGAACAACCTAAGACGGACTGATTCTTGTGATATGTTCTTAAATGAGAATGGACCACAAACATCCATGAAGTTCTGAATGTTCTAATGGTCATCCTCATGAGCCAGCCCCCCAAATAATTATTTCAATTGTAGGAGCTGAAGCATTGTGCTATTAATGTGAAAAACAGCGTTCCCTTCAGCCAGAGGTAGACGTATTGCACCAACACCACCTAATTGAATTGGGTCATTTACATCATTCAAATTTCCAACATCATCTTGGTGGCCTACTTGTCTACCATTACTTCATTTTACGCTCATCTCTTCCTCTATTCAACACAAATAACACAATACAAAACTAAAGTAAGTCGATTCAACTACAACAAAAAAGATAACAGTTCAACTTCAATAAAAGAATTTTAAACAACACCACTCCCCAGTAGCAGTGCCATTTTGATTAGACATTTCAACCACACCTCATCCAATTCTAGGTTAAAACGATCATTAATCAGTATAAAACCCAACAGAGAGTTGGGGTCGAACCCACAAAGAGCGGTACGTGTCTAAAATTCGGTAAATAAGTACAAACATGGTCTAATCAGTTATAGTAATAAAAATTATCGAAAACATACAAATAAATCTAAAGGGGTGACAACAAATGTCTGATGGGGGGTTTGGATTTGCAATGAACAGTTGAAACAATAATGAAAATAAGGGAAATTAAGAATATAATGAGGAATTCTCAGGATATGATCGTTTATAAGCTAGTTATGCTATATGGGTAGTTGAAATATAACAATGAGTTGCTGAAACACTGTGGGTACACTGGACTTTAAGTGTAATATCTTTCTCTCGAACAAGTATTACGGTTCAAGTGATTTCTTTCTAACATCAACAATCTTAACAAGATAATTAGCCCACAACCTTAATACATTCAGTCTCTCGAGCTGAACCCATATTGACCATTACCCATAAATCATTAATCAAAAGCTTTGGTTCCAAAGCCCCTTTCTCAAGCAAGCTAAGAAATCAAATTTCAAATTGCATTAGCAACTACAATTCATAGATTAAAACTCCGTAATGATTAAACCCACATTAAAATAGCAATTTCATTGTCAAACAACAATACCCAAAAGATAATTAGACAAATAAACACATGATCACACCCCAAGAATTGGGATTTTAGCTACACATATTCAAAATAGAGAAAAGACTACCAAATGCATTAGCCATCAGATGGGTAAGAATCATAAAGCCTTTACAATGCTTTCTAAATATCAAATTCAAAGATCCACTTTCAAATCCTCCAAAATTCTACAATTAGAACTCAAAAACTAAGAGAAAACTCTAAGTCTAGAATGGGAATTGAAATATTAGGGAGAGAACTCCTCAAAATTCTATTTAGATACCAATTTATAGTTTCCCAAAATTTAGTCTGAAAGTCCATTTGATGAATTAAGTCGCGCTTCACCGAGTGGATCTGTGATCCGCTGATTGTCCTCTTCCATCGCCATTGTGCGTTTGCCTTCAACATCTTTGGTCCTGTAACTTTAGGCGATCCAATTTAGTATAGCAGAACCGATCGGTGATCCACCCACTGCCAATTTCTGTGGCCAACTTGGTTCTTCCCCAAGGCTTGCATGCTGGAATATTGGGTGAGCTAAAGATCCACTCAGCGGTGCACCGAGTGGTCTTGGCGATTGCCAGGATTGTTTTTTGTTCACTTCTTCAGATCTTTAGTTCATTTTTATCCGGTCATGTCCTTTCCTTGCTCTTTAGCCTTCATAGCTGCAAATCAATGTTTTCACACCAGTTTAGAGCATAAAATAGGAATATGAGGATACTTAAACTATCAAAACAAAGCCCTAAATGAGACTAAATCTCGGACTCATCAATATCCAATTTTAGTAATAAACATTAGTCTTCAATTTAGGATGAAAGCAGTGGTAAAAACGAATGGAAACATGAGGGGAATGATGTTAGTTCAATATCTAATCTAGTAAATTTAACATAGAGTAGGTAAGAAATTAAGGTGTAACATTTTACAAGTGTGAGTTGTAGAAGTATGAGATTCTAACTTTTAGATGAGAGAAATAAAATGTTGCTAAGTCATTAGATTAACAAGATAATTAATAGGTGTACCCGAGATCGTATGTAGTTAGATGAGGTTCCAATTAAGTTAATGATCAATTTTTATGTGTGCCTAGATAGTATAATTGAGTTATTAATTTGTAGTAGGTTGAGGTAAGTATTTATTTTCTTACCTTAATAGCTAGATGAAGCAACCTTATAAGCAATTGAGAAGAGGTTAAGAGAAGCATCTTTGAAAGAGGTCTTAGAAGGAGTCTTAGTACTTGCTTATGGAGAGTTCAGTAGCCATGAGATAAGCCTATCCCGAGTATTAGAGTAAATGGAATGTGGACCATTTAGAGATTCTGTAATAGATCCATAGCTTTCAACTGTCAGCTTTAGACTTAAGGGGGAGATGATAAGATGAGAAACCAAGTTAAATGTTGAGGATGAGATAGTGATGTCTTCCAAAAGAGTTTTAGAGTTATATCAATCTATTCATAATCTTGCGTATTCCTCCAGTGAAGTTATTACAACATCTTTTTTATATTCCTAATATCAGAATTGTGTCTATGCCATATGCTCATACACTTGACAAAGATTCACATCTATGCTTTGTTTCCAAAATGAGAGGTAAAGCCTTTAGACCCTTGATCTCATTCTTACTCTATAAAGTTTTAGATATCAACCCCACGATATGAACCTATTCATATAGCCATTCATGTCTCATAGTATGTTTAGCCTCACAAGTTCATGATTTACTCTCAATGGCTAGCAACCTATGTTATGCCATGCATATTCTTAAATCAGATTTCTCTAATAAATCGTGCTTATGATCTTTCGCCCTAAGGTCTTTTCAACAATCCTTTTTAGTTTTAGAGAGGGGTGTTGTTGATAGTAGTTGTATGATGATGGAGGATAGGATTTCTATTTCTTATTTTGATTGTGATGGTGTGCTTATGTCACTAAGTTTATAAATGTGGAGGAACAAAGAGATAAAGTTTTACAATGAGTACTAAGTCAGATTCCTGGTGGTAATGCATGAAAGTTCAGTTGGTAGAGATGATAAGAGGATCAGAAGTTCTTAGAAAGTGGGTTAGTACTAGTATATGGAGTGGTTAACGTTCTAATCTTGAATGTGGTATTATTAACATGTGGACAGTGTGTGATAAATTAGGTGTTTCGTGATAAGAGATCAAGGTTAGCTAAATGTAACGGTAAGGAGTAGTGTTTTTGGGATGAGATTTCCTATAGAGGTATAGAACTTGAATCTTGTGATTTAGATAAGATAATCACTCTACGTAAAGTACTTTGTGATTTTGAGTTATACTTGAATACAATAAGATTAACCCCTTTCCATTCTCAGACCAACCGTCATTCGAGGAAGAATGATTCCAAAGGGGAGATATTGTAACACCCCAAATCTTTTTAAGCTAAGACCCGAACTATTCTTTATTTGCATATAAGGTCTTATCGAGTTATTCGTAAATTGATCATTTTTGTAAAGGTAAATTCTCTAGTATGCCAATGATTTTGGATATTAATTAAGGTCACTAGAAACTCCTAGCACAAAGTAGAGATGAAAGTTTCCTTGTTGATTAAGTTTTGATGTAAGATTCTACTTGTGCCAACTTTAAACGACCATATCTCTTAAAATATAAGGATTTACGTGGCCAATAACCTATCAAATTAAAGGTATTTTAACCTTCTTTACAATGCCACCAATTTTGCTTCAATCCAAGTTCTATATACAAAGTTATGACCATTTTAGTAACATGATATAGTGCAGTGACGAATTAGCCGACGGGAAAACATTAATCAAGGTTGTTTTCATCTTTTTACTTCTAAGAAAACCCTAAACAAATTTTTTGACTAATTAGAGACCCAAAACAATCATATTTTCTTATCTTAATCCATCATTATCTTCTCTCTCAAAACCCTAAGGAAAAATCAAAGTAGAAGACTTCATTCAAGATTCTTTCAATCTTTTTATAGATTCTTCTTCAAGGTAAGTCTTTCTACAGGAATTCCATTTTTTCCAAATTAAATTCCTCCAAACAATTATGAATCACTAATGAAAAGAAAAATTCTTGTCCATGAAGTTTCGAGAAACTAATTCAAGAAGTCTCAAGAAATGTTTTCTAGATTTTTCTTCTTGAAGTTAGGGTTTCAAGGCTTCTAATCAATTTATTCTTCAAGATTCTTCAAGAACCGTGTTCTTGCAGGTATATAAAGCTAATATAGTGTTGGAGTATTTCGTCCACATGCCCTACATCTACTTTCAAATAAGTAAAAGAGAAATCTAGGATTCTATCCCGAGATTTGAATATTCTTGAGATAAGTTAATTTTGAGTTCTTGATTCTTTCTGAAATTCTATATCTAATTATTGAATTGTTATATGTTATGCATTAAGATTCTTGAGTTGATTCTTTCATGTATATATTTCAATATGAACCCTATGAATTGAGTATTCTTGAGCTGAGTAATGTCCTTGAGTTCTGAGTAGTGACTTTCCATATTGCTATTAAGATCCCTGATTTGAGTCGTTTATGTCCATAGTTCCAAATGAACCCTATGAATTGAGTTATAAATTTTGAGAAGCTTTTTAAAACCAACACTTGATTTTTAAACTGACTTTTGAGGAAGTAAAGATGAGTTTTGAGAAAAGAGTTTGTAAAACATAATTAGTATGACAATGGAGTATGCCATCAATGTATGAGCAGTATGGTTTATAGATATACCATCAATGTTTATGCAGCATGACTTCCCAAGTCATCAATGATCATATTTAAATATGATTTTGATATGTTTTTGAGAAAGAGTTTTTCAAGTATGAATTGAGTAAGAGTATAAGGGGACCATGTATTCCCAAAGGTCTCAATTTTACATTATTAAAAGAGAAACTGAGATTTCTAAATGAGTTATGAGTTCAAAAGATATTTCAAGGGAAGTTTCCTCTTTTAAAAGGGTAGTTTGAGCAATTATCTCAGACCAGAGAATGAATTATGTTTCTAAACATATGAGCATGAGTATATATTCTTGGGAGTAGTATTGAGCACCGATATGGGGATGGGTTCAGATAACTCAAAGTCCTCATAAACCATGTATGCCAACATGGGTAAAGGATCATATTTTTTAGATGATTATTTATTGATTCTTAAGCATAGCTTAGTGGATCCACTTAGATAATGTGTTCTATACCCCGACAAGGTATAGGACAATTCTGGTAGTGTGGGCGAGATGTTGTATCATCATGTAGCTCATAGTGATGGACGTTGATTAGAAAATCTCTCAATAGAGTTAAAGTGTATTTTTATATATCACTTATTTTTTTTAGTTCAGAGATGAAAAAGTATTTTGTAAAGCTTCAAATGATATAACTCCTTTATTTCTTTACATTCAGCTTGAGTAGATTGTTATCTATTGCAATCCTTTCTTTCAGTTATTTGTTATTTAACTATATTACATACTCGTATATTAAATATACTAATGGCATTCGACCTACATCTTTTAATGATGTAGATACAAGTTCTTAGGATCATTCTGTCATCTTTTGAGTAAGACCTCCTTACTTCTGGAGGACTGCAACACTCATCTTTGTATAGTAGAGGCTTCATAGATAGATAATTTTAGAGAGTCTTTCACTTTTTAGATGTTTTATTTAAACTTATTTTTCATACTCAGTATATTTAGCAAAGTTTTGAGAGTCAATAAAATTGTTTTTAAACATTTCTTTCAATTTGATGCTTCTGTGTGCTTGAGTTAGTCTTTCATTTTTAGTCAACCAGGATGAGGGTTCGCTGGGGGCCAGTAATGGTTCTCCAATGCTGGTCACGTCCAGGGTATAGGCTCGCATCGTGACAAATTCTATAATAGTTTGTGGAGGATTCTGTGGAATTTGTTCTGAAAGTTGGTCTCTAGAACTTTGTTGTAAGAGACAATAATAATATCCATAGAAGTTTCTACAAACCATAGAGTGAACTCGTAGAACGTGTTTGGTAATTATTTTTCAAGTTTTCTTGAGTTTTATCTATATTTTTAATACATAAACTATGTCATTCCTAGACTATTCTAGGACCCAATAACTGGCAAGCAACTTGAAAATATCAATTCTTGCAATGTATGACTTAGCATATATAAGGGAAGACATGGTGGAGACTTTGCACGTATATTTGATGTCCCTTAAATGAACTCCGTTGAATGATTGAGTGAGATCATCCCTTCAGAAGAAAATAGCATCTCTTTGACAAGTCCTATTTGCTTCACATGTTTTTCAATCTCTTAAACTTCAATCCCTTTTTAAGTTCCATGGATGGACTCTACATATAATAATTCATTCATCCTATCCATTAAATTATTAATCCAAGAATCTTGGAATTGTATATTCTTTTTCAATCATTGAACTATCTTCGCCCGATTTGAAAATTGTGCCTCTATGGATGAATCATCAGTTACAATTGCTTAATTGATCATTTAGGACATCGAGGAGTAGAATAGATCATTGGTATTGTAGAGTATATATTGGCTGAATTATAGTTCTAATTTGAAAAATATTTCTTGGAATTGGAGAGCTTTAGTGGACCTAGTCTTCTTGATCTTTTGGGCAACACTACTTCTTCCTTGTGAGTAATTTATAAAGGACCCTTGCTCCTTTTGGGTTGATGACCTAAAATAGGATATTCATGTGGACGATACTTGAAGTGTTTGTTGGCCCAGCATAGTGGCATTACTCCTTGTAAAAGCTCTTAAACTTCCAAAGGTAACACGAAGGACTCCTTTGTTTTAGTTGAGAACATAGATTAAATAACCTTATAAGCATTAGAGGAAGTTTATAAGGTTGATCTTCTTGGAAGTAATTTTGGCGTTCTATAATTTTTGAATAGTTGATATGAGGTATAGATTTTCCCACTAGGCCTGCAATAATTTTTAGACAACAAAATTTGTTTTGAGAGAATAATAATCAAGACTGAAATATATCACAACAATCATATTTATTTGATTTTAAATATGAGCTTTACAATCTGTATGAATCCTCCAATTCGTATTTTTCATATAAATTCAAGGGTTTGTAAGCTTGATCGTGAATATTGAATATGTTCATGGACTTAAGGTGTAACACCCTGCTATTTGAAAAAGCTAGAATTGGAAAGAACCATTTTTGAAAATACTAAAAAATCTTAAATTTGACAAGTTATGTTAAGTATGAGTTTTAGGTGAACATCAAATGACCATAATTTATAGTACAAGATAAGTTAGGTGGGCCAAAAGATATCAAAAAGGTCTTTTAATAATCTTTTAAAAACCATCGAGTTTGCTAATTTTCGAGCTCGTATGAGAGAGCTATGCCCGTTTGAAGTCGGGCTTTCCAGCTAAGGAAAGTCACTCGGATTTAATAGGGGTATTTTGGTATTTTCCCAACCCAATAAATAAAATTCATTTTTAGTAACTAATTAGGGGTGTAAATTGATTTGGTTCAATTTACACAATTACAAATTTTGCCAGGGCTTTGAGAGAAGAGAAAAGAAGAGGAAAAGTGGAGAAAAGTCCAGGCATTCTTGGAGATTTCTTGTGGAATTGAAGTCGTTTCGCCAAGGGTTGATCCCTAAAGAGGTATGTGAGACTTTCATAGCATTGGATTTGTTCACCCATGCACCAATCATGTTTATTTCAGCGAAATTCATTCTAGAAAGTTTAATGATCTTGAATTGTATTCTTGAAATTGACTTTCGTTCTTGAGTTAGGATGGGATTGTTGAGTTCTTGAGGAAATCATGTCGATTTTAAAGTCGTTTATGAGTAGATTCTTCTGTACATGTTTTTGGTATTTGACTCTAAGGAGAATTGACGAACAGAATCGAATCTAGGCGAATGAAAAAACTCGAACAGAAAACGCATAACAGGTCCGCATCATGGACCTGCTACTTCAAAATAAAACTTTTCCTCTCCTCGTCGCAAAATATCGTGACCAAATATTAAATGCATCTCCGTGTCGTGGACTTGCTCCCATACAGTGCTTTATTGATCATTTCATATGAATAACTATCTAAAAACACTCTTAATCATCACGATGTCCTTCCTATCACAAATCATAACCATGAATTAATAATTCAAATTCAAGGTATAGTTAAGAGTCAAGTGTTGAGAGTTCTTCAAGTCATTTCAAAAGTCTTTTACAATTATTTTAAACTTGTTTTATGACTTGAGCATTGAGTTGACTAAGAGTACAAGTGACATTTTTTTCCTTCAAAAGATTACATAGGAACTAAGTATTCCCAAAGAGTAAATGTTTTCACATTTAAACAAAAGATGAAACACTGATTTCCAAGATAGATTTTGAGCTAGTTTTTGAGTAATAATCTCAAACCAGAGAAACAATTATGTTTTTAAACATATAAGCTATGTACATTTTGGGAGTAGTATTGAGCACATATGTGGGGACGACCTTGAGTTCAGATAATTCAAAGTCACCATAAACTGTGTAGCCAACATGGGTAGAAAAGGGTTATACATATTAGATGATTCCTCAAAGATTTTAGCATAGACTAGTGGATCCACTTATTAGTTAGGTTTTCTACCCCCGACAAGGTATTGGAAAACCTTGGCAGCGTGAGGCAAGACGTTGTATTATCACATAGCTCATAGTGATGGTTGTCGTTTAAAGTAACTCACACATAGATATTTTGCATTCTTATATACACAGAGAGACTTGTATTTTCATATACAAACTGAGTAATTGTGTGTTTTTTTAATACATTGAGCTGTTATCTTCATGTTTTAAAGCTTTTCTTGATACTGCTTCTTTATTACTGCTTTATATTGAAAATAGTTGAATTGAGTTGAGATGAGGTAAGTTTCTTTAGTTCTTTTTCAAGCTTGTGTCTTGTTTTAGAATTCCACTCACATGCTCGTACATTCAGTATACTGACGCCATTTGGCCTGAATCATTTTATGATGCATATAGAGGTAACCAAGATCAACATCCAGCGCTCTGTTGATCCAATTGAGAAATTTCATAATCATTTGGTGAGCCTCCTTGCTTCCGGAGGATTCATTTTTTGTTGCTTTATTATTCTAGTTTATTAGGATGTCTTGGGTCTTGTCTTGACATCAATCTCTGTTATTAGAGGCTTCATACACAATTAATTATTGTTAGTTCATTGGTCTTGATATTTCAGTTGCCTAATTGGCTAGTTGAATATTTTCTTTTATAACATTCTAGTTGAACTTATCTTTGTGGAGTGAAGTCTTCCGCTGAGTAGTAAGCCAGGCCAAGGGTTTACTTGGGTCTATCAATGGTTCTCGAGTGCTAGTCCCACTCAGGGTGTAGGCCCGGGGCATGAAAAACTTGGTATCAAAGTCAAGTTCAAGAGTCCAAGGGAGTCTATGAAGCCGTTTCTATAGAGTTCTAGTTATTAGTGTGAAGCGCACCATATCTATAATTAGGAGGCTGCATCATTTAGGAACTATCCCAGTGCTTTCATACTTAGTTCGTGTAATAAGGTTATCTCTATAAAAGTCTCTTTCTAACTTGTGCTTGAGCGTGTCTTTCAAATCATGCCTCCACAAAGATCTGTTTGAACTCGTTCTGCTAGGAGGAATGTTGAGGAACAAGGGGTACGTAATGCACCTGAAGTGCAACCCCAATGAGAGGTCACTAATGCTGAGTTCCTTGAGGCCATCCCAATGTTGAGCCAAGTTGTGACCAACCAAGTTGGGCAACAAAGAGAGAATAGTTAGGAAGTGGTTGATACTTCTAGGATGCGTGGGTTTCACCATGCTTCACTCGTTCAACTGTTACTGAGGATCCAAAAAACTTTTTTGAGGAGCTTTAGAAAGTTTTCGAGATTATGCATGTCACAGATGTTGAGAGAGTGGAACTTGTAGCATACCAACTGAAGGGTGTCGCTACAATCTGGTTTTATCAATGGAAAAATAATAGGTCTGAAGGTGTACCGATTATAAGTTGGGTTGTGTTCGAGAATGATTTCATGGGGCGTTTCTGCCTCATGAACTAAGAGAAGCAAAGGTAAGAGAATTCCGTACTCTTAAGCAGGAATCTACAAGTGTGCATGAGTATAGCTGTATGTTCACCCAACTTTCCCATTATGTTTCGAAGATGGCTGCTGACATGAGGAGAAGGATGAGTTTGTTTGTTTCTAGGTTGTTTCGTCTATCAAGTAAAGAGGTCAAAGAAGCTATGATAATAGGGGACATGGATTATTAATGTATGAAGGCATTTCATCCAATACTAAATGCCAACGATCGTTTGTCAGTATAATAACCCAACTACGTGAGTTGGGGTCGATCCCACATGGAGTAGTACTTTCTTCAAATTCAATGATAAAAGTACAATCACAACATCTTTAATTAAACAATTCTTGCATAATTAACATACAAATATCAAATTTCAGGTTTTACCTATCAATTCAAAATTTACACTTGAACACAAACAATCAAATATTAGAGTAAAGCTTGGGGAATTGATCAGCCAATTATTGAATCTCAACGAAGTAGTTACACATTACTGCTCATAATGGGATAATTTGTTGTGGGTAGGTCGAACCATATATAAAGTAACTTTCTCTTAAACAATTACATTTTCTATGTTGAATTCTCTCAAACTTGAACACCAATCAAAAGAAGCCCAGCTCTTTACCCACATCAAATTCACTCTTTCGAGCTGAATACAAATGATGGATCATTTGTTTCACTCTCTTAAGCTGAAACTAAGGAAACCCACTACTAAGGATACTAAGTTTGTCACCTTGGTTCCACACCTCTCTCTCTCGCAAGTGCACAACACTGAAACTTGACACACGAAGTCGCACAATTCAACCTTGAAACACAACAACAACTTATACCTGCTTCAAATTAACACCATTCTTTGCAAATAACAAACACCCACTAAGTAAATTCAACAATTGGCGTCATCACTCATCTCAAAAGTGAAAGAATCAAATTCAATTATCACTCCCACAGTTGGGTACAAAATGAGAATTATAGATGAAAATCAATTGATAATATCCTCTCTTACAAAATCTCTCTCAAAATCTTGCTAAAATCACTCACTAAACCCTTTGACAGTGTTTCTCTCAAAGTAATTCCTTCATTCTTTTTTGAATGAATTTCTCTCTCTAGCCAAAACTAATTTAAACAATTCTAAAGTGTCATTGCTTATGACTACTCGGACGAAGTAAGTCGGGTGTCGCGGACAGATCAGCGAATCGCCGATTGTTCTTCTGCTCGCCTTTATTTTTTTTATTCTTCTTGGTCTAGCTACTGTAACTTTAGGTGATCCAAGTCGGGATCACCGAATGACTCCGCAATTCGCCCTTTATCTTTCCATCTCACCTATCAGCACTTGTATGAATCTTCTTTAGTACTTTTGGCGACCTGGTTGTGCTTCGTAGACTAGATTGGCGATACGCAGAATATAGTTACTGCCTGCTGAATCTGCCCTCATTTTAGCTCCGTCATTCTGTAACTTTAGGTGGTATATTCGCAATTTGGAGATTTGCTGAATGACATGGCGATTTGGTAATTTGCCAAATGACATCATCAATCATCATGTCTTCATTTGTTCATTCCTTTAGCTTGCTTTGTTCCTTTCTGTCCAATAATGTCCATGCTTTGTCTCAAACTCCAAATACCTGAAACTCAAGGATCTTCATTAGTTATTGGGACAAAATATGCATTTGAGGACACTAAATCTAACAAAATAAAGCCCTAAAAAAGTCCAAACTGTGGACTCATCAACACTCCCAAATTAAACTTTTGTTTGTCCTCAAGTAAAACTCAAGTTCAGTAGTTCAAAAATGAGGTCTCAAACAGTGCTACATAAGACTCAATCATGAATGCACACAAAAAGATTCAACTTACTCGTACAAGGATCAATTGTGCACTCAAGATTCAAGTTGTGACTCACCATTACCAAAGAATCTCAAGCTCACATACTTGCTTCAAATGCAAGTTCAAGCTCAACAAAGGAAATCAAATTCCCTTACAGGAAGAATGATTCCATATTCATATAATGGTTCAACAATTTAAAGTTCCGAAATAAGCACCAACACTAACACTAACAAAGATAAACACAATGCATGATTTCACCCATATGTTTGCCCTTATTTTCCAATCGACTTTCCTTTCATCTCATTCAAGATCAAAAAGGTCTTTTCAAGGTTTGTACTGGGGCTAAGTGTAAAGGTATGGTTCTTTAGGCTTATCGGCTGAAATATTCATAAAATGTGATGTGAACAACACCTTCTTTCCTTTTCTTCATTATTTTCATTCAATCTCAAAAGTCACCTCTTATTCATCCTCAATGGACCATTGGAAACCCCATTTTCTTTTTATTTTCACAACTTTACTCCACAACTTTTTCTTTCCTTTTCTTTTTCAATCTCTTCATCTTTTTCTCTTTTTTTTTTTTTTTATATGGAGGGGTTCCATTTTTCTCAAAACATGGGCAAAAAGACCTCTTTGTATTTTCTTGATTTACCTTTTCTTTTCACCACACCCCCAACTTAGGCTTTTGGCCTATGTTGGTTATTCAAACAAACCATAAATCATGAGGATTATGGGTAATGGATCAATAAAAGGTCACAATGTTATCAAGTTTCTTCCAAGAAAAGGGTAAGGCTCAAAGGGTGCTCAAAAGAGGTTCACACACTCACAAGGTAAGCCACAAAAGAGGTATAATTTCAAATTGGTTCACACACTTTAAAGTTGCCTAAGATCAACTCAAGACATTGTATCACTTAGTCAACTAGATCATTGGGGGCAAATTCTAGGTGTTATCAGAAATGGTTCACGGTAAGCTCATCACAAAAGGCATTGACACCAATGTCAAACAAGACTTCATACTTTTGCTAGTGTGCAATGTTCATTACAAGAGACCATAATCGATACTTGGCTTGTAACAACGAGATGCAAAGAGTTCACATATTGCCTATGCAACTTCAATTGGCCTCATCTTAGCCACACATTCATTTTTCTTCGAATATGAGCACTATTCAAGTCATCAGTATTAATCAAACCAATACTCAAATTTTCACAAGAACAACCACATTCCACACAAACAAGGGGTGTCAAAATGAGGAGGAGGTTCATTGAGGGCACTAAGTAATCTCCACACCTCCACCAAAAGCAGTCTACATTGTCCCAAATATGGGTAGAGAATGGGCATTTATCACAAATAAAACAAAATAGGAATAATAAATAAAAACTTATAAGAAATAAAATCAATCTAGTGTGTAAACAAGTAGAGTTGGGTAACATGGAATCTTCACTAAATACCAAGTTGGAGATAGAGTAAAACGGTCGTTGAATGCTTCGGCAATGCACTTAATGTTCATCCGATCGCCCTTCGTTCTAGTAGACTGCACTCCCAGAGAAGGTAGATTGGCAAAAATGTAGGGGATCACCGAAAAGATCGACAATCCGCATAATGAACTCAGAGCATTGTCAGTCGATCCTTGAGGGACGTTATATGCATTGATTAGAAAGGGCAAGGAAAGTTGGGTCACTTAAACACATCGACGATACGTCGACTGGTGAAGGTGTCCCACCGAATATTCTAGAGTCTTAGTCTCATTTTTGAGCTCCATAAGGTAAACCAAATCATGTTCGTTGAAATGGTTCGACGACTTGCCAAGGATACTTTTGTCTCGCTTATGATCCCGCTCCTGCAAAATCAACACACATTATTTAAAACACTAACACATGGGTTGCCTCCCAAGAAGCTCCTTATTTAACGTCATGGAACGACATGACAATGCTCTCAAGCATCTTCCAAGTATACCTCAATTAAAGAAATCTCCTGGCATTCTCCAATGTATAATTTTAAACGTTACCCATTCACCTTAAATGAAGCTCCCTCTTGACCCTCAACTTCTATGGCACTATTGGTGAATACTCTTGTCACTCTAAATGGTCCTGACCATTTGGACTTGAGTTTACCAAAAGATAGTCGAAGTTGGGAATTACATAGTAACACCCAATCTCCCACCTTAAATCTCTTTTAAGTATTTTTGCATCGTGCCACTTCTTCATCTTTTCCTTGTAGAGAGCTGAACTTTCATAAGCTTTAAAACTGAATTCATCCAATTCGTTTAACTACTCTACTCTTTCTTTTGTTGTTTTTGTCCAGTCCAAATTTAGAGCTTTTAATGTCCATATTGCTTTGTGTTCTTACTCTACTAGTTTATGGCAAGACTTCCCAAAAACTAATTGATACGGAGACATACCAATTTGAGTTTTGTACGCGGTGTGATACGCCCATAGTGCATCATCAAGCTTTTGAGAACAATCAGTTCTATTAGCATTCACTGTCTTTGCCAGGATGCTCTTGATTTCTCGGTTTGATACTTCAACTTGACCGCTTGTTTGGGGATGATATGGAGTTGCTACTTTGTGTTTCACCCCATACTTACTCAATGCAGCTGAGAACCATTTATTGCAAAAATGGGAACCACCATCACTGATAATATCTTGAGGAGTACCGAATCTAACAAAGATGTAGCGTTTCATAAATTGAACCACACTTCTCCCTTCATTGTTTGGAAGTGCAACAGCTTCTACCCATTTAGAAACATAATCTACTACCACCAAGATATACTTATTACCAAAGGAACTCACAAATGCACCCATGAAATCGATTCCACAAATATCAAATAACTCAGCTTCTAAAATGGGAGTAAGGTGTAACTCGTGTCTTTTAGATACTCCACCTTGCTTCTAACATTGGATGAATTTCTTCACAAATTCATGCGCATCTTTGTAGAGAGATGGCCAGTAGTATCCAATTTGGAGGAATTTAGTAGTTGTGTGCACACAGCTATGATGGCCCCCCACCGGTGAAGCATGACAAGCAATGGAGAATTTCCACCACCTCTTCTTCCGGAACAAATCGTCTAATGATATGATCAGCACACTCTCGAAAGAAGTATGGTTAATTTCAAAAGTAACTTTTAACGTCGAACATGAACCTCTTTTGTTGGTAGAAGTTAAGCTCATCCGGTATTAATCCGCACACTATGTAATTGGTGAATCTGGATACCAAGGAGTTTGTTTGAGAGTTATTGCAAACACTTGTTCATTGGGGAAGGAATTGTCTATGTCAACCCTAGGCACATCATTCTCCTTGCCCTCTAACCTGGATAAGTGGTCAGCCACTTGATTTTTGCAACCTCTTCTATCTTTGACCTCAAATCAAATTCTTACAATAGGAGCACCCCCCTTATCAACCTTGGTTTTGCATCCTTCTTTTCTATTAAGTAACGGAGTGTAGCATGATCAGTGTGAATAATTACTTTAGTGCCTAACAAATACGCTCGGAATTTCTCAAATGCATAGACTACCGCAAGCAACTCTTGTTCAGCCATGGTATAAATACGTTGAGCACTGTTTACAGTCTTGCTTGCATAATAAATTGGGTGAAAAAGTTAATTGCGTTTTTGCCCCAACACAACACCTAATGTCGTTCTACTTGCATCACACATTACTTCGAAAGATTCTGACCAATCAGGACTGATAATGACTGGGGTCGATACTAATTTTTCCTTCAAGCACCACAAAGCCACCTTACAAGCATCATCAAAATGGAATTTCATCTCTTTCTCTAAGAGTTTGCATAAAGGACATGAAATATTTGAGAACTCTTTGATGAAGCTCCGATAGAAACCGGCATGTCCTAAGAAACTACGAACCCTCTTTACTGAAATTGGTGGTGGAAATTTCTCAATAACTTCAACCATTGCTCTATTCCATCCCCTTTTGTGACACTTTGTGACCAAGTACTATTCCTTCTTTAACCATGAAGTGACACGTTTTCCAGTTGAGGACCAAGTTCCTTTCCACACATCTTTGGAGAACTTGTCCTAAGTGTACTAAGCAAGTCTCAAAGGTATCACCCATAATGTCAAAGTCATCCATAAATACTTCCATTGAATCTTCTACCATGTCGGCAAAAATTGACAGCATGCTACGCTGGAAGGTTGTCAGGGCATTGCATAGTTCGAAGAGCATCCTTTTAAAGGCAAAAGTTCCATAGGGACCTGTGAAGGTGGTTTTCTCTTGTTTTTCCGGTGTGATGGAGATTTGGTTGTAATCGGAATACCCATCTAAAAAGTATTACCAGCCCTTCTTTGATAGCCTATCAAGCATTTGATCCATGAACGGCATAGGAAAGTGATCTTTTTCAGCCCACAAATTCAACTTACGATAATCCATGCAGACTTTCCACTTAGTCATCGGTCTAGTTAGCACAAGCTCCCCCTTTTCATTTGGGACTACGGTGATACCTCCCTTTTTATGTACACATTGCACAAGACTTACCCATTTGCTATTTGCAATGGGGTAGATCACACCTGCGTCCAACCACTTGATGATCTCCTTTTTTACCACTTCTTGCATTGGTGGGTTCAATCTCTGTTGATGCTCAACCCTAGGCTTACACTCATTATCCAACTGAATTTTATGAGTACAAATACCGGGAGGGATCCCCACTATATCAGCGATGGTCCATCCTATAGCTTTTATATGTTTTTGCAACACTTCAAGGAGCAATTTCACCTGCCATTCAAGCAAGTGGGCTGCAATGATTACCGGTAAAGTGTTATTCGCCCCCAAGAAAGCATATCGGAGATGAGAGGGAAGTTCTTTCAATTCCAGATTAGGTGGTTCTTCTGTTGATGGCTTTGCAGGAGGACTTCCTCTCTTTTTTAGGTCAATATCCAACTTGACTGGAGTCTTTGAATACCCTCCTAAACCTGTCAAAGAAGTTACTACCTCCTCATAGTCCTGAATTTCGGATTCATCATAAGTATCAAGTACGGCTTCAAGGGGTTCATTCATGCACATCAAGTGACTTACACTAGCTACCACCTCATTGATGATATCATCAGTAGACACCACATGAATATCACTTGGGTGTTTCATGGATTTGCAAATATTGAAAGTTACCTCATCTTTGTTCACCCGAAACCTTAATTCTCCACTTTCAACATCCACCAATGCTCTCCAAGTTGCTAAGAATGGCCTTCCCAAAATAATGGAAATTTCAGCATCTATCTCACAATCTAAAATAACAAAATCAGCTGAAAAAATGAATCGATCGACCTTCACAAAGATGTCATAAAGTATCGCCACGGGATGCTTGATTGAACGGTCCGCCATCAATAGTCTCATTGTGGTTGCTTTTGGTTCACCCAATATAAGTTCTTTGTATATCGCATAGGGCATTAAGTTGATGCTTTCTCCTAGGTCACATAAAGCTTTGGCGAATTGGAGCATGTCTATGGTGCATAGAATGGTGAATGCCCCGGGATCTTCCCTCTTTTTGATTAGCTCCTTAGTCATAATTCTAGTACAATTATGGGAAACTCCAATTGTCTCAAAATCCAAATTCCTCTTCTTCATGACCAACTCTTTCATGAACTTGGCATATCCCGACATTTCCAACAATGCTTCCACAAGGGCTAGGTTGATTGATAGTGTCTTGAACACTGACAAGAACTTGTTGAACTTATCATCTTCATTTTTCTTCTTTAAACATTAGGGACATGGTAGAGGTATTTTGGTTAAAGGTGCATGACTTTTGGAATTGAACGTGTTGTTCCACTTCCTTTTGTGGTTCTTTGGCAAGGTTTTGATGAATAAGCGACTCCTGTTCCTCCATGGCTTCACCTTCTTCATGCGTTTGAGCATCTTCATTTTCCATCACATTACCTATTGCTACCTTTCTGCTTCAACCATAGCCAACCCTCTATTGTCATCTTTTATCATTATCTTTGGTTTCAACCGAGCTGATAATAAACTCAATTGGCCTTCAAGTGTCTTGATCGCATTGGCATGACAGTTCACTTTACTATTCAATGATGAAAAATCATCTTTCATCCCTTTCAACAAATCATCCGAACCTTCAACTTTGTCAAGTATGTGTGACAACAAGTCATTAACTAGGGGATTGCTTGAATTATCTTTTGATTTTGGGCTTTCACTTGAGTGAGTATGGTTTTCCTCGAAATCATCTTTCCTTCACCAAAAATCATTTTGCTTGTCCCAATCTTAAGAGTATCTTCTTTGTTATTCTCCCTTATGATAGTTCCAACCTTGATTTCAGCCTCGCTATAGAGAGCGTGGGTGGAAACCCTCCTCATATCTCTTGGAGTTCCAACCTTGATTCTCCCACTTCCTTGAGTAGCTGGAAGAACAACCCTCCTCAACTTTAAACACTCCACATGCATCCTTCATGTGCTATTGTAGAACTTCCATTTAGGTCAACATATTCTTAATGTTTCCATCCCTTTCTTTCTCTTTATCAAGTTACTCTTGCGTTAATCTAAAATGAAATGGAGAAAGTTGATCCTCTTTGGTGTACCACACTTGATTTATTCTTGTCATGTCATCCAGAAGAAATGAAGCTACCTCAAATGATTGTAACTTTATTCCTCCTCATACCAATTGATCAACCACTTCTTCATTAACCGAATCGAGACTCCAGTACAAATATTGAAGTAACAAATCGTTTGGTAGCCCATGAGTTGTGCATTGAAGTAGGAGCTACTTGAATCTCACCCACGTTTCATGGATGGGTTCCCCCTCCGGTCCCTTGAAACTTTGAATTTCATCTCTAAGTTTCATCATCCTTGATGGAGGAAAGAATCTTGTACTAAATGCTATAACTAGCTCCTCCCATGATGCGATGGAATTGTTTGGTAACTCAGCTAACCACTTATTAGCTTCTCCCATTAAGGGTAGTGGAAATAACCACAGCCGAATTGACTCTTGAGACATATTTTTGAATGAAAAAAGGCTGTAAACCTCTGTAAAGTTTCTCACATGCTCATGAGGTCTTCGTGATCTAGCCCACCATATAGTCCCCTCATTTGGAGAAGATATAGAGTTGTGCTAGTGACGTCAAACATTGCATTCTCATCAGTTTGTAGGATGCAAATTGCAGCCATTCCACCCGATTGAGCTGGGTTGTAGACACTATTGATGTCATTTATACCATCTCGATGACCTTCTTGGCTATCATTCATCTCTTCCTCACTCATGTTCACTTCTATGTAGTCCAACCAACACGTACACAAAGCAGCCAAAACTAATTCAACTACAACCAATGAAATCGAGTGTCAAATCTTCAATCAACGAATTCTAAGTAACGCAACTCCCTGAAAATGGCACCATTTTGATTAACATATCAAGGCATTTCATCCAATACTAAATGGCAACGATTGTTCATCATTATAATAACCCAACTAAGTGAGTTGGGGTTGATCTAACAGGGAGTAGTAATTTCTTCAAATTCAATAATAAAAGTACAATGACAACCTCTTCAATCAAACAATTCTTCCACAATTAACGTTCAAATCTCAAATTTCAGGTTTTACCTATCAATTCCAAATTTAAACTAGAACACAAACAATCAAATATTAAAGTAAATCTTAGGGAATTGATCAGCCAATTATTGAATCTCAACAAAGTAGATACACGTTACCGCTCATAATGGGATAATTTGTTGTGGATAGGTCAAACCATATATAAAGTAACTTTCTCTCGAACAATTACCTTTTCTATGTTGAATTCTCTCGAACTTGAACACCAATAGAAAGAAGCCCAATTTACCCTCATCAAATTCACTCTTTTGAGCTGAATACAAAAGATGGATCACTTGTTTCACCCTTGCATGCTGAAACTACGGAAACCCACTACTAAGGATGCTAAGATTGTCACCTAAGTTCCACACCCTTTCTCGAGCAAGTGCACAACACTGAAATTTGACACACGAAGTGGTGAAATTGAACCTTGAAATATAGCAACAACTTCTACCCATTTCAAAATAGCGCCATTCTTTGCAAATAACGAACACCCACTAAGGAAATTCAACAATTGGCTTCATGATCAAAACCCCAAGTAAAGGGTTTTAGCCACTCATCTCAAAAGTGAAAGAATCAAAATCAATTATCACTTCCATAGTTGGGTACAAAATAAGAATTATAGATGAAAATCAATTGATTATATCCTTTATTACAAAATCTCTCTCAAAATCTTGCTAAAATCACTCACTAAACCCTTTGGTAGTGTTTTCTCTCTAAGTAATTCCTTCCTTCTTTTCTTAATGAATTTCTCTCTCTAGCGAAAACTAATTTAAACATGTATGAACTGTCATTGCTTGTGACTACTCGATGAAGTAAGTAGGGTGTCAAGGACAGATCGACAAATCGCCAATTGTTCTTTAGCTCGCTTTATTTTTTTGCTTTTTCTTGGTCTGGCTACTCTAAGTTTAGGCGATTTAAGTCGAGATTACTAAATGAGTGTTTGAATCTTCTTTAGTACTTTTGGTGACCTGGTTGTGCTTCGCTTACTAGATCGGTGATATGCCGAATATAGTTGCTGCCTACCAAATCCGCCCCCATTTTAGCTTTGAGATTATGTAACTTTAGGCTCTATCTTGGCGATTTGGTGATTTGGCAAATGACATTGGCTATTGGTGATTCACCGAATGACATCATTGATCATCATGTCTTCATTTCTTCATTCCTTTAGCTTTCTTTGTTCCTTTTTGCCCAATAATGTCCATGCTTTGTCTCTAACCCCAAATAACTGAATCTCAAGGATTTTCATCAGTTATTGGGACAAAATATGCATTTGAGGACACTAAATCTATCAAAATAAGGCCCTATAAGAGTCTAAACCATGGACTCATCAATGGACATAGCAAATTTGATGATCCATGTGCAACAGGTTAAGGAAGATAAGTTGAGAGATAGAGAGGAGTTTTGGAACAAGAAAGCTAAGACATTTGGGAATGATTTCGGGCAGAAGAAGAGTAATGCGAATCGGTTATCTTTCCAACTAAACCAAAAGGGACCTGCTCCATCAACTGCTAGTGCACCTATACCAAGAAACAAAGATGAGTTAGATAATCAGAATTCACAAATTTTCAGAACTAGACCTGCACAGTCTCAAGGTAGTGTTGCACAAGGAGGTAATGGGACTCTTGCATTTTCTAAGTGTTACGGGACCCACTCAGGGGTGTGTCATGATGGCACCACTGGTTGCTTCAAGTGTGGTCAGAACGATCACTTTCTGAAAGAGTGCCCAAAGAACAAACAAGGTAATTGTAATGGGGGTAATAGTGCTCAATCTTCTCTAGTTGCTCCACCAGACAGATTTACAACTAGAGGAGTTACTTTAGGGGCAGGCAGAGGATCAAACCATTTGTATGCTATTACTAGTCACCAAGAACAAGAGAATTCTCCAGATGTTGTCATTAGTATGATCAAAGTCTTTAGTTTTTACGTTTATGCTTTGCTAGATCTAGGAGAGAGTCTATCTTTGTGAATCAATATGTTGCGATAAATTTTGATGTTCTTTTTGAGAAACATCTTGAGCCCTTCAATGTTTCTACACCTATTAGTGAGTCTATTCTAGTTGAGAGAGTTTATCGTGATATTTCTATCAATCACTAGAACACTATAGCTGACTTAGTTAAGTTAGATATGATAGATTTTGATGTCATTCTAGCTATGGATTGGCTTCATGCCTATTATACCTCAATTGATTGTAGAACTCGAGTTGTTAAATTCCAATTTCCTAATGAGCCAGTTATTGAGTGGCAAAGTAATTCAATAGTGCCTAATGGTCATTTTATTTCGTACCTTTAGGGTGAGAAAGCTAGCTACCAAGGGTTGTGTCAATTACTTAGTCTGAGTTAATGACTCTAGTGCTGAAACATCTCATATTCTGTCAGTTTCAGTTGTTAGCAAGTTTCTAGAGGTCTTTCCAGAATATCTTCCCAGAATTCATCCTAAGAGATAAATAGACTTCGGTATAGATATTCTTCCCAATACTCATCCTATCTCTATTCTACCATACAAAATGGCACCAGTAGAGTTGAAAGAGTTAAACGAGTAGTTGAAAGATCTCTTAGAGAAAGGTTTTATTCGACTAAGTGTCTTGCCTTTGAGTGCTCCGATCTTATTTGTGAGGAAGAAGGATGATTCTCTTAGAATGTGTATAGATTATCATTTATTGAATAAGGTTACGATCAAGAATAAGTATCCTCTTCTGAGAATTGATGATCTTTTCGATCAACTTCAATGTGCTACTTGTTTTTCTAAGATAGACCTCAGATATAGCTATCATCCATTGAGAGTAAGAGACAGCGATATCCCTAAGACAACTTTCATAAGGAGTTATATGCAAAGTTTCTAAGTGTGAATTTTGGCATGAGTTTGTGGCATTCTTGGGCCTAGACCCATGTCTCCAGTTGACATTAGGAGTTTCTTGGGATTGGCTGGTTATTATAGATAGTTTGTCAAGGGATTCTCATCTATTTCATCTCCTTTGACAAAGTTGACTCATAAAATAGTTAAGTTTCATTGGTCTGAAGCTTGTGAGAAAAGCTTTTAGGAATTGAAAAAGCGGTAGACTACTGCCCCAATATTGACTTTACCAGAAGGTATGTAAGGCTTATTAGTATATTGTGATGTGTCTAGAGTTGGTTTGGGTTGTCTGTTAATGCAGAATGATAAGGTTATAGCATATGCCTCCAAACAGATTAAGATTTGAGAGAGGAATTACCCAGCCCATGATCTAGATTGGTTGCTACAGTATTCGCTTTGAAAATATGGCGTCACTATCTTTATGGTTTCTAGGTAGATGTGTTCACCAATCATAAGAGTCTTGAGTATGTGTTTAGTTAGAAAGAGCTTAATATCAAACAAAGAAGGTGGTTAGAGTTACTAAAGGATTATGACATGAGTATTTTCTATCACCTAGGTAAGGTTAATGTTGTTGCTGATTCATTGAGCAAATTTTCTATGGGTAGTACCGCACATTTTGAGGAAAACAAGAAAGAACTGGCTAAATATGTGCATAGACTTGCTTGGCTAGGAATTCGACTAAGGGATTCTGACGAAGGAAGAATAGTGGTGATGAATGGGGAAAAATTATTATTAATCTCTTAAGTGAAAGAGAATCAAGACCAAGATCCTATTTTGCTTGAATTAAAGGAAAATATTCATAAGCAAAAAATGATGACTTTTGAACCAAGGGGAGATGGTGTATTGAGATATCAAGGTAGATTGTGTGCGAAGGGTGGATGAGAGGATTATGGAGGAAGCTCGTAGCTCTAGATATTCTATCCATCCAGGTTCCATAACGATGTATTCTAATTTGAGAGAAGTCTATTGGATGAGTAGTATGAATAAAGGCATTACATAGTTTGTTGCTAACTGTCCGAATTGCCAACAAGTTAGGGTAGTGCACCATAGGCCAGGTGGTATGGCTCAGAATATAGAGATTTTAGAATGGATGTGGGAGATTATCAATAAGGACTTTATAACATGTTTGCCGCGGTCTCACAGGAAACATAATTCCATTTGGGTGATTATCGATCGAATGACTAAATCAGCCCACTTTTTACCGATAAAGACTACCCATTCATTAGAGGATTATGTCAGGTTATATCTTCAATAGGTAGTTAGACTTCATGGAGTTCCAGTGTCTATTATTTCAGATAGAGGTGCACAATTTACTACACAATTTTGAAAGTCATTCCAGAAAGGTTTGGGTTTGAAAGTGAATTTGAGTAGTGCTTTTCGTCCTAAGATTGATGATCAAGTAGAGCGCATAATTAAGACTTTAGAATATATGTTGAGGGCCTTCATGATTTATTTCAAGGGTAATTGGGATGATCACCTACCTCTAATAGAGTTTTCTTATAACAATAGTTACCACTCTAGCATCCAAATGGCTCCGTATGAGGCTCTTTATTGGAGAAGATGCAGATATCCTATTGGATGGTTTGAGGTTGGTGAAGCAAGGATGATGAGACCAGACTTAGTTCATCAAGCTATGGAAAAAGTGAAGGTTATTCAAGAGAGATTGAAAACAATGTAGAGTCGTCAAAAATCCTACACAAATGTTAGGAGAAGAGACGTAGAGTTTGAAGTAGATGATTAGGTTTATTTGAAGGTTTAGCCCATGAAGGGTGTTATGAGATTTGGTAAGAAGGGGAAGCTTAGTACCTGATATATTAGTCCTTACAGGATATCCAAGAGGATTGGTAATGTAGCTTATGAGTTGGAGCTACCGCAAGAGTTAGCAACAATTCAACTAGTGTTTCACATTTTCATGTTGAAGAAGTGCATGGGCGATTCACTTATCATACCTATTGAAGATATTGGTAGTAAGGATAACTTATCTTATGAGGAGATTCCCGTTAAGATTCTTGACCGTCAGATTCGCAAGTTAAGAACCAATAAGGTAGCATCAATCATGGTTCTATGGAGGAACATGTCATGCCCCGAGCCTACACCCTGGGAGGGACTGGCACTTGAGAACTATTGTTGGCCCTAAGCAAACCCTTGGCCTAACTTACTTACTTAGCAAAAGACTCAAACATAAGAAATAACCTCAAATAAGAAACTTATGAATTAAAACTTAAAATGTCTTTAAGTAAATATTCAAACTAGCCAAAATGGCTACTTAAGTGTCATAGCAAAACATCTGAAATATGAGACTAAAGGACAATAACTAATCATTTATGAAGCCTCTAAAACAAAGAGGGATGTCTCACAAGACCCATCGTAACAACTAAACTAATAAATCAAAACAAGATAATAAGGGATCCTTCAGAAAGCAAAGAGGCTCACCAACTGACTCTGAGTGATTAACTGGATCAAGAAGGTGCTGGATAGTGATCCTAGTTACCTGTGTCTGCATCATAAAACGATGCAGGCCAAATGGCGTCAGTACATTGAATGTATGAGTATGCGAGGGGAATACTAAAACATGACATAAGCTTGAAAGGAATATGAAAGAGCACTTACCTTGGCTTTACTCAACTCATGAATAACTTAACTCAAATACAAAGTACATAACAATAATAGTACAGTTTATACGAAGCATGTAAAACGATAGGTGACAACTCAATGTATTTAATAAAATGCAATAGCAACTCAATTACATATAAAGTAATATAATATTATGGGAGTTTCTCTAACAAAAAACAACTACCATGAGGCTAAGTGGTGATACAACGTCTTGCCCACGCTGCCAGAACTGTCCTATACTTTGCTGTCATATAGAACGCCTTTACTAAGTGGATCCACTAGTCTATGCTAAAAATACTAAGTAATCATCTAAAAAGTATGATCCTTTCTACCTATGATTGATATATGGTTTATGGAGACTTGAATTATTATGAACTCACATCCCTATATCGGTGCTCAATACTACTCTCAAAATATACTTAGCTCATATGTTTTTAAAACAAAACTCTTTCTTTGGTTTAAGATAATTAATGAAAACTTAGCTTAAAAGCACTCTTGGAAATTGGTGTTTCCTTTCTTGCTCAAATGTGAAACATTTTAACTTTTGGGAATACGTAGTTCCCATATCATCATTGAAGAATGAACTCTACTCTTACTCTTTACTCAACTCAAAACTTAAGTCGTAAAACAATGTTAAAACGTTTGTAAGAGACTTTCAGAAAACTCTATGAACTTTTCTTGACTTAAAAGTTAACTTCTTGACCTAACTCTTAAATTTCCTTGAATTGAATTATGGATTCAAAGTTTATGTTTATGGATGATTTCATGAAGTTTATAAGTACCTTAGAGTGTCGGAATCAACAAGGAAATATAGGTACGTTGCTAGGGAACTAGTACCAAAAGAAGGGGGTAAAGTGGGTGAACTAACATCCCTAGCGCTCTGAGAGGTGTGGAGCGGCAGAGGAAAAATTTCAGAGGCTGGGGTAGGGCATTCTGGCTGATGCAACCTCCCCAGAGCCCATACTTCAGAGCCCCAGTTGGGGCACTCTGGTTGGGGCGGCACCCCAGGCCCCTGCCCAAGTGAATGCCAACTTTTCTTTTTCATTTTTCAACTCTAAACCCCATATTTAAACTTGGTTTTTCCCCCAAGCACTTAGAATCAACTATAACCTCAATATATGCTAGATTCAACTCAAAATAACACCTAAATAAGTAAATCAACCTCAAGAAACTTTAACAACAAGAACCCACACGATTTCAAACGAATTAACATCAAGAACTCATAGGATTTGCATTCAAAACAATACAACTCCATTTAATTGAATCATGATTGGCACGTGGGTGAAATAAACCAATGTTATGTGATCTCACATACCTTGTAGGGATCACCCCTTGACAAAATCCATGATCCTAGCTTCGAGAAATTGATGTGTCTTGCTTTATCTCCTTTTTTCTCCTCTTCTTTTCTTTTCTTTAAAACACTAACTCAATCTTCAAAAGCGTAAAGTGACCAAGTTAAGTTTAGACCCTTAATTAATTACCAAAAATGAATTAATATAATTGGGTAAGGAAAAGATCAAAATACCCTTTAAAAATCCGATTTTGACTTTCCTTAACTATATTACCCAACTTCAAATGGGCATATCTCACTTATACGAACTTGGAATTGAGTAAACTCGGAGGCGTTGAAAAGAAAATTCCAAGATAATTCCTATGGTATATGAAAGCACACCTAAATCATCCTGGGCTAGGAGTTATGGTCGTTTGAAGTTGACCCAAAACTCAAACTTAACTTCATCAATTTTTCAGATTTTTTATTCTTTCCAAAAATGACTCATTCTAATTCTAGCTCTTAAAACTAGTGAGGTGTTACAATATCTCCCCCTTAGGGTGTAACATCAATCATTTAGTTCAAACACCCAACAATCAAATCTAACACATCAAGTATATAAATTATAGAGTACTAAGGTGAGAATTAGTACCTTAATTTGGGACTTCTCCAGATTTAAAGAGATGTGGCTATCTCTTCTTCATATCTTCCTTAGCTTCCCAAGTAGCTTCCTCAATAAATTGGTTCCACCAAAGAAATTTGACTGATGCTACCTCTTTTGTTCTCAACTTGAGAACATGGCGATCTAGAATCTAAACAGGAATCTCCTCAAAAGATAAGCTATCATTGATCCCAGTATCTTCAGTTGGTATGATCAATGAAGGATCTCCCATGCACTTCTTCAACATGGAGATGTGAAATACTGGATGAACCACTGCTAACTCTTGTGGTAGCTCAAACTCATAAGCTACATTACCAATCCTTTTGGATTCTATAAGGGTCAATATACCGGGGATTAAGTTTACCCTTCTTACCAAATCTTATAACACCCTCCATGGGTGAAACTTTCAAGTCAACCTAATTATCTACTTCAAACTCTAACTCTCTTCTCCTAACATCAGAGTAGGATTTACGTTGACTATGCGCCGTTTTCAACCTCTCTTGAATGGCTTTCACCTTCTCCATAGATTGATGAACTAAGTCTGGTCCTATCAACCCAGTTTCACCAACTTCAAACCATCCAATGGGAGATTTGCATCTCTTCCCATAAAGAGCTTCATAAGGAGCCATCTGGATCCTAGAATGGTAACTATTATTGTAAGCACATTCAATAAGAGGTAGGTGATCATCCCAATTACCTTTGAAATCAATCGCACAGGCCCTCAACATATCTTCTAAAGTCTGAATAGTACACTCTTCTTGACTATCTATCTGAGGATGAAAAGCAGTACTTAAGTTCACCTTTAAACCCAAGCCTTTCTGAAAAGATTTCTAGAATTGTGTAGTAAATTGTTCTCACCTGTCTAAAATAATCGATACCGATACCCGATGAAGTCTAACTATTTCTTGTATACAACTTAGCATAATCTTATGCTGAATGGGTAGTCCTTATCGGCAAAAAGTAGGCTGATTTTGTCATTTTATCAACAATCACCCAAATCGAATCATGTTGTATGTGAGACCTTGGTAAACCTATGATAAGGTCAATATTGATCATCTCCCACTTCCATTCTAGAAGTTCTATATTATGAGCCCTACCACCGGGCCTTTGATGCTCTACCTTTACTTGTTTGCAATTCAAACATTTAGCAACAAACTCTACAATGCCCTTCTTCATACTACTCCACCAATAAACTTCTCTCAAGTCATGATACATCTTTGTGGAACCCAGATGAATGGAATATCTGGAGTTATGAACTTCCTCCATTATCCTCTCTTGGAGTTCATCCACCCTTTGGTACACACAATCTACCTTGATACCTCAACACACCATCTCTCCCTTATTCAAAAGCCATTACTTTTTGCTTATGAACATTTGCCTTCAATTAAAGGAAATAGGGTCTTGACCCTGGTTTTCTTTCACTTCTGACACTAAAGATGATTCAATCCCATTCATCACTACTACTCCTCCTTATGTGGAATCCATTATTTGAACTCCCAATCGTGCAAGCCTATGCACATCTCTTTCTAGCTCTTTCTTATCTTCTTCAAAATGGAGATATTACCTAAAGAGAACCTGCTCAAGGCATCAACAACAACATTAGCCTTATTGGGTGATAAAGAATAATCATGTCATAATCCTTGAGTTATTCTAACCACCTCCTTTGTTTGAGATTAAGCTCTTTCTGACTATACACATATTGAAGACTCTTATGATCGGCAAATACATCCACATGAACACAATAAAGATAATGGAACCATATTTTCAAAGCAAATACTACGGCAGGTAGCTCTAGATCAAGGGTTGGGTAGTTCCTCTCATGAAATTTCAACTATTTGGAGGCAAAAGTTATAACCTTGTTATTCTGCATTAATACACAATCCAAACCAACTCTACAAGCATCATAACATATGAAAAAATGTTGATTACCTTTAAGTAAGGTCAAAATTGGGGTAGTAGTCAACCTCTTTTTCAATTCCTGAAAGCTTTTCTCACAAACTTCAAACCATTGAAACTTAATTATTTTGAGTCAGCTTGCTCAAAGGGGATGAAACAGATGAGAACCCCTCCATGAACCTTCTATAATACCCTTCTAACCCCAAGAAACTCCTAATATTAGTTGGAGATGTGGGTCTAGGCCAATTCTACACCACCTCTATTTTCTGGGTATACACTATAATTCCATCACCGAAAACAATGTGGCCAAAAAATGCCATAAACTCAAGTCAAAACTCACATTTCAAAAACTTAGGATACAACTCTCTATCCTTTAGAGTTTGGAGAACTATTCTGAGATGACTAGCATGATCTTTCTCTTTCCTTGAATAGATTAGTATGTCATTAATGAACACCACAACAAACATATCTTAATAAGGCATGAATACTCTATACATAAAATCCATATATGCTGCAGGCGCATTGGCCAAACCAAAAGGCATGACTAGGAATTCATAATGACCATAACGGATCTTGAATGTTGTCTTTGGAATATCGCATTCCATTACTCTTAACTGATGATAGCCTGATCTGTGGTCTATCTTAGAGAAACAAGTAGCACCCTGAAGCTGATCGAAAAGATCAACAATTCTCGGAAGATGATACTTATCCTTAATGGTAACCTTGTTCAATTGGCAATTGTCTATACATATCCTAGGGGAACCATCTTTCTTCCTCACATATAAGACCGGAGCGCCCTAAGTTGAGACACTTGGTTGGATAAAGCCCTTATCAAAGAGATCTTTCAACTGTTCTTTAATCTATTTCAACTCTGTTGGAGCCATTCTATATGGTGGAATAGATATAGGAAAAATATCTAAAAGGACATCTATACCAAAGTCTATTTCTCTTTTAGGTGGGACTCCAGGTATATCATCTAGAAAGACTTTTGGAAACTCATTAACAACTGAAATGATCTCAATAGGAGGTGTCTCAACACTAGAATCATTAACTCAAACTAAATGATAGACACACCTCTTGGAAACTAATTTTCTCGCCTTAACGTACGAAATGAAGTGACCATTAGGCATTGCTGAACTGCTACTCCACTTTATAACTGTCTCATTAGGAATTTGGAACTTAGTAACTCGAGTTCTACAATTAATGGAGGCATAACAGACATGAAGCTAGTACATATCTAGAATGACATCAAAATCTATCATGTCTAACACAATTAAATTAACCATTGTGTCCTTGTGATTGATGGAAATGACACAATCACGATATACTCGCTCAGCTAGAATAGACTTCCCAACCGGTGTAGAAACACAAAAGGGTTCATAAAGTTTCTCAGGAAGAACATCAAGATTATTTGCAACATAAGGAGTCACAAAAGATAAACTTGCTCTTGGGTCTAGCAAAGTATAAGCTTCAAGAGTAAAGACTTTAATCACACCAGTGACAACATCTAGAGAATTCTCTTGCTCTTGACTACTAGTGATCACGTAAAGGCAGTTTGCTCATCCGCCAATACCGAAAGTAGCTCATCTAGGTGCAACCCTGTCTGGTGGAGCAACTGATGAAAGATTTGGGCTCTATTGCCCTGATTCCTATTACCTTGCTGGTTCTTAGTTCACTCTTTCATGAAGTGAACACACTTGGAACAACCTGTGGAGCTATCGTGACATTTACTTGGGTGGGTCCTACCAGACTTAGCACATGCAATAGCCCAGTTACCTCTTTGTGCCACACAACCCTGAGACTGTGCAGGTCTAGCTACGAAGTGTTGTGAATTCTTACTATTATACTCATCTTTGTTTCTGGGTGTAGGTCCACTAGTAGATGATGGAGCAAGTCCCTTTTGCTTTTGTTGGAAAAAAGATTCGTTCACATTATTTTTGTGTTGTCCGGACTCATTCCCTGTCTTTGCTTTCTTATTTCTAAACTCCTCTTTATCCCTCAGCTTCTCTTCCTTAACCTGTTGCACATAGACCATCAACCTTACTATATCCATGTTCCCAATTATCATGGCTATCTTGCCCTTTTTGCTTGACAAATGGGACAACCCAGCAACAAAAAGACTCATCCTGCTTCTCATATCCGCAACCATCTCTGGAGCAGATTGGGAAAGTTGGGTGAACTTCAAGTTGTATTCATGAACACTTAGTGAATCTTGCTTAAGGGTGAGAAACTCTCGTACCTTGACCTCTCTCAGTTCTCGTGGAAAGAAAAGCCCCAAGAAGGCCTCCTCAAACCAAGCCCAACTAGTAGGTGGTGCTCTATCAGCTCTACCCTTCTTCCACTAGTCAAACCAAATCCTAGCAATATTCTTCAGTTGATATGCAGTTAGTTCCACTCGCTCAGCATCGGCGACGTGCATTACCTCAAATACCTTGTGCATTTCTTCAATAAAAATTTTCGGATCCTCAGTAGTGTTTGAACCAATGAAACTTGGAGGCTTCATCCTCAAGAACTCTCACATCCTTGAAGTATCAGCCACTTCCTGTCTAGCTCCTCTATGTTGCCCAACTTGGTTAGTCACAACTTGGCTTAACATTCGTATCGCTTCCCTGGACTCAATATTCGTGACTTCTCCTTAGTGTTGCACTTCAGGTGCATTGGGTACCCATTGCTCCTCAACGTTCCTTCTAGCAAGACGATTCTCGGAAAACTCTTCGTGAAGGCATGATTAACTAAAAAACATGTGCAAGCATGAATTAGAAAGAGACTTTATAGAGATGAACTCTATCACACAAAACAAGTATGACAAAAGTGAGATAATTTCCTAGGTATTGCAACCTCCTAATTATAGCTGTGGTGCGCTGCACGCCAATAACTAGGACTCTACAAACATTGCTTCATAGACTCCCTAAGACTCTTGAACTATGTGTTTTGATACCAAGTTTATCACGCCCCGAGCCTACACCCTGGGTGGGATTGACACTCGAGAACCATTGTTGGCCCCAAGAGAACCCTTGTCCTGGATTACTTACTTAGTGGAAGACTTAAACATAAGAAATAATCTCAAATAAGAAACTTATGAATTAAAACTTAGAATGTCTTTAAGGAAACATTCAAATTATCCAAAATGGCTACTCAAGCCTCATAGAAAAACATCTAAAATACAAGACTAAAAGACTATAACTACTCGTCTATGAAGCCTCTAAAACAAAGAGGGATGTCGGTACAAGAACCCCGATAATCCTAACAAATAAAGTACTAAATCAAAATAGGATAATAAGGGATCATTTGGAAATCAAGAAGGGGTCACCAACTAACTCTGAGTGCTCAACTAGATCAATGAGACGCTGGATGTTGATCCTAGATATCTGTGTCGGTATCATTAAATGATGCAGGCCAAATGGTGTCAGTACTTTGAATGTACGAGTATGCGAGGGGAATACTAAAACATGACGTAAGCTTGAAATAAATCTAAAAAAAGAACTTACCTTGTCTTTACTCAACTAATAAATAACCTAACTCAAATGCAAAGTACATAACAATAATAGTACAATTTATACAAAGCATTTAAAACGATAGGTCACAACTCAATGCATTAAAGAAAATGCAGTAGCAACTCAATTAGATATGAAGTAATATAATAATGTGGGAATTGCTCTAACCGACAACCACCACTATGAGCCTAATTGGTGATACATTGTCTTTCCACGCTTTAACTAAGTGGATCCACTAGTATATGCTAAAAAGCACTAAGGAATCATCTAAAAAGTATAATCATTTCTACCCCTAGTGGCCACATGATTTATGGAAACTTGAGTTATTATGACCTCGCATCCCCATATCAGTGCTCAATACTACTCCCAAAATATACTAAGATCATATGTTCTTAAAACAAAACTATTTCTTTGGTTTAAGATAATTACTTAAAACTTAGCTTAAAAGCTCTCTTGGAAATCAGTGTTTCCTTTCTTGCTCAAATGTGAAACATTTTAACTTTTAGGAATACTTAATTCTCGTATAATCTTTGAAGAAATGAACTCTACTCTTAAACTTTACTCAATTCAAAACTTAAGTCCTAAAACAATGTTGAAATGTTTGTAAAAGACTTTTTGAAAAACACTATGAACTTTTCTTGACTTAAAACTTAACTTCTTGACTTGACTCTTAACTTTCCTTGAATTGAATTATGGATTCAAGGTTCATGATCTCATGTTTATGGATGATTTCATGAAGTTTAGACGTACCTTAGAGTTTCGGAATCAACTAGGAAACATAGGTACATTGCTAGGGAACTAGTACGAAAAGAAAGGGGAAAAAGTGGGTGAACTGGAGTCTTTGGTGCTCTGAGCGGCATGGGGTTCAAAAGGAAAACTTTCAGAGGCTAGGGTGAGGCGCTCTGGCTGACGTGGCTCCCCAAAGCCCATACTTCATAGCCCTAGTTCGGGCGCTCTTGCTGGGGCGGGGCCCCAGGCCCCTACCCAAGTGAACTCTGACTTTTCTTCTTCATTTTTCAACTCTAACCCCCCCTATTTCAACTTAGTTCTTTCCCCAAAAACTGATAATGGACTATACCCTCAATATATGCAGTATTCAACTTTAAATCACACCTAAATACATGAATCAACCTCAAGAAACTTCAACAACAAGAACCCACAAGATTTCAAACGAATTAACATCAAGAACTCATAGGAGTTGATTTCAAAACACTACAACTCCGCTGAATTGAATCGTGATTGGCGTGTGGGTGAATCAACCCAATGCTATGTGATCTCACATACTTCGTAAGAATCGCCCCTTGACGAAATCCACGATCCTAGCTTTGAGAAATTGACGAGTCTTGCTTCTTCTTCTCTTTTATCCTCTTTTTTTCTCTTCTCTAAAACCCAAACACAATTTTCAAAACTGTAAACTGACCAAGTTTAGTTTAGACCCCTATGTAATTACCACAAATGAAATAAAATAATTGGGTAAGTAAAAGACCAAACACCCTTCAAAAATCTGGTTTTAACTTTCCTTAACTAGACAACCCAACTTCAAATGGACTTATCTCACTCATACGAAATCAGAATTGAGTATCAGGAAGCACACCTAAATCATCCTGAGCTAGGAGTGAGAAGTTCCCTTCCCTTTTTTAAAATTCCTGAGGGGTCTGCTCAGCCAATGTACAAAGTGGACCATAGTTTAGCTGACCCTCTTCTTCCCATTCGGGTTGGGTTTACCTAGAAGTACAGTAAGAAGTAATGGAACCACTGGAGAGTTATTTTTGCCCAAGTGTGAACTGCAGACGACTGATTTTTGAAGCGGAACATGAACCTATTTCCGCTAGTAGGTGTTCCTATGAAATGAACTAGTGCCACATTCTGCTAGGATACTGGCTGGAGTTGGTCTCACCGTAGTGACGAGAGTTCCATCTTGATGAATAACCTATTCCCTCTGTATGTCCAAGTGCCATCCACTTGTGAATACAACAACCTGCCCATCGTAATCAAGTAAGAGTTTCAATATTCACTAAGCTTCCTTTCAATTATCACTATAAAAATGAAGACATAGTGCTTGTTGATGGCCACGATTCCAATATGGCCCTATGACTTTTTTTCCTATGAATAGCTCGGTCTATGTGCGTCTTAATCATGGCCACTAGTCGACCGGTCACACTGGCAATCTACTCAAGAGTTTAGGCCCCTAATTAGGTCTATGTCTAGGCTGCTGCCGTACTCAAAGGCGATGGGCTCCAAAAGTGGATGCAATCAGCCTCAGATGATCTGCTTAATTCTAAGTATGTATCATCCGCTATGTTATCCACTGTCTCTGCGGCCGCCCAAAGCCTACCCTCGCTCGAATATTAAGTGGGTTGATCGAGGAAGAGATCCGAACGAACCTTCCAACCCTTTCACAGCCAAAGGTCTGTGAGTGTCCCATCTTTTTCTTACTCGGATGAAGAAAGCCAAAGCCTCTATTTTCGAAAGTTGACCCAAAACTCAAACTTAACTTAACCAATTTTCCAGATTTTTTATTCTTTCCAAAATTGACTCTTTCTAATTCTAGCTCTTCCTAGCACTTTCAAATAGTGAGATAATGCAAACAAATTTGTTGAGGAACCTACTTGGGAAGCTAAGGTACCCACATCTCTTTGAATTCGGACAAATTCCAAATTAAGGTACTAATCCTTTTCTTCGCATTTGTTTTAAGTTTGCATGTTGTATTTACATTTTGCTTGTTTGGTGTTTGATCTATATATTAGATATTACACCCTTAGCCTACTAAGAGTTATCTCATTTGAGGACAAATGTTCCCAAGGGGGAGATATCGTAAAAGAGCTAGAATTGGAAAGAACCATTTTTGGAAATAACAAAAAATCTAAAATTTGGCAAATTATGTTAGGTATGAGTTTTGGGTAAACTTCAAATTACCAGAACTCCCAGTACAGGATGGGTTAGGTGGGCTACAAGATATCAAATGAAAGATCTTTGAATTATATTTCCAACGCTACCGAGTTTGCTAATTTCAAGCTCGTATGCGGGAGATATGCCCGTTTGAAGTCGGTATGTCCAGTTAAGGAAAGTCACCCGAATTTAAGAGGGGTATTTTAGTCTTTTCCCAACCCAATTATAAAATTTGTTTTTAGTAATTAATTAGGGGTCTAAACTGATTTGGTTCAATTTACACAATTACAAATTTCACTAGGACTTTGAGAGAAGAGAAAAGAGGAGAAAAAGAGGAGAAAAGTCAAGGCGTTCTTGGAGATTTCTTGTGGAATAGAAGTAGTTTTGCCAAGGGTTAATCCCTAAAGAGGTATGTGAGACTTTCATAACATTGGGTTCGTTCACCCATGGGACAATCATGTATATTTCAACAAAATTCATTCTAGAAAGTTTGATAAACTTGAATTATGTTCTTGAAATTGACTTTCGTTCTTGAGTTAGGATGGGATTGTTGAGTTCTTGAGGAAATCATGTCGATTTTGGAGTTGTTTATGAGTAGATTCTTGTGTATATGTGTCGTGTATCTAAATCTAAGGATAAATTGAGAAAAAGAATCTAATTTAGGAGAATCAAGGTTAGAAATAGAGGAAGAAAAAAGTAAGACAAAAAATGCGTAAAAAGTCCATCGTGGACATGTTCCTTCAGAGTGAACTTTTCCTCTCCGCATTGCGGAGGGATCAAGGACCGTACTGTCTCAAAATTTATTTCGCGACCAAATATTAAATGCATCTCTGCATCGCGAACTTGCTCCCAAACAGTATTTTTTGACCGTTTGTCATGATTTACTATCTAAAAACACTCTTCATCATCATGGTTTCCTTCCTATCACAAATCATAACCTTTAATTCATAATTGAAATTCAATGTAGAGATAAGAGTCAAGTCTTAAGAGTTTTTCGAGTTATTTCAGAAGTATTTTACAATTGTTTTAAACTATTTTTATGCTTTGAGCTTTGAGCTTAGTAAAAGTAAGATTGATGTTCTTTTTCTTCAAAGATTATATGGGAACTAAATATTCCCAAAGAGTAAATGTTTTCACATTTAAACAAAAGATGAAACACCAATTTCCAAGAGAGCTTTTGAGCTAGTTTTTGAGTAATAATCTCAAACCACAAAAACAATTATGTTTTTTAACATATGATCTAGTTAAATTTTGGGAGCAGTATTGAGCACCGATTTGGGGACGAGCTTGAGTTCAGATAATTAAAGGTCTCCATAAACTGTGTGGCCAACATGGGTAGAAAAGGGTCATACGTTTTAGATGATTCCTTAATGCTTTTAGCATAGACTAGTGGATCCACTTAGGACGGCCCTAGTAGCGTGAGGTAAGACATTGTATGATCACATAGCTCGTAGTGATAGTTTTTGGTTAGAGAAACTCCCACAGAGATATTTTGTATTCTTATATACACAGAGTTACTTGTATTTTCATATACAAACTAAGTTATTGTGTATTATCTTCATGTTTTAAAGCTTTTCTTTACACTGCCTCTTTATTACTATTTTATATGGAAAAGAGTTGAGTTGTGTTGAGATGAGGTAAGTTTCTTTAGTTCCTTTTCAAGCTTATGTCTTATTTTAGAATTTCCTTCGCATGCTCGTACATTCAATATACTAACGCCATTTGGTCTACATCATTTTATGATGTAGATACAGGTAATCAGGATCAGTATCCAGTACTTCGTTGATCCATTTGAGAATTTCAGAGTCATTTTGTGAGCCTCTTTGCTTCCGGAGGATTCCCTTTTTGTTGCTTTATTATTCTACTTTATTAGGATGTCGTGGGTTTTGTCTCGACGTCCATCTCAATTATTAGAGGCTTCATAGGCAGTTAGCTATTGTTAGTTCATTAGTCTTGATATTTCAGTTGTTTTGATTATAAGGCTTGAGTTACCTTATTGGTCAGTTAAATGTTTTCTTTTATAACATTCTAGTTTATTTTATGAACTTATCTTTGTTATGTAAACTATTCCGCTGAGTAGTAAGACAGTCCAAGGGTTTGCTTGGGGCCAACAATGGTTCTCGAGTGTCAATCCCGCCTAGGGTGTAGGCTCGGGGCGTGACACAAGGCCCTCTAAGGGTGATTTGTAATATTGATGAACCTGATCTTTACTTGTACTACTAAGAGCTTTTGAGCTTTTTCTTGAAAATGGTAGAAATGAAATTGAGTTGTTCATGAACTTAACTGCTTAGGTGTTTGTATTCTTGAACTTGTAACTTGTAGAGAAATATGTTTTGTTTGATCCACGAGCTTTCTCTGGCTTCTCATTGAATTCTAGTGTGACTTATGAGCACACTATTTGAAGTTGTAGAATAGAGGAGTTACAATGAAAGCAGACTTCCCTTCACCCCATCAGATTTAACTAACATGACATATTGGGTTTTAACTATGTTGGTTCTTCAGTTGTAGCCCAAATCGATGGAGTACTCCAATGAAATTGAAATTTAAATAAATCCATATGTGTTGGACTTAAATAATTAATCTAACCATATTAATTCATAATATCTATTTGGACTGATATATATTTAATTTAATATTATTTAAATTATTTTATAAACTTATATTCAATAATTTTTAAATGATTACAATGTATTTACAAAATAATATACTAATTATGTAAGTATTAAATGTCTATAAGCTACATCTAAATACTTGCATGAATCTCATATTTGGTATTGATTGGCAAATGACAAGGTGTTTGAAGAACTTGAGTTCTAAACTAAAATGGTGATTGTGAACTAATTTTTATCCCTTTTTCGAAATGGTTTTCACCAATGAATTCCAAATGCCTTGGGTAATGTTTTTAAGTAAAAATTTTCAAATTCAAACCTCATTTCTGGAATTGGGTTTTTGAGTTGATTGACCCATTTTTCAAAGGTATAAATTGGGAGTTGTTATTTCCATAGTCTTATTGTGATTACTTTATATAAATTATATAGTGGGGGTATCGATAGCATTCAAATGGGGATGACTCAAGTATTGGTTTGATTAATTGATTGCATTAAGGCAAGTGATCTCTTAAGCTTTGTAATCTAGTAGAATTCGTGTATTACCTTCATTCTATGTGTTGGAGAGTAATGAGATTGAGGTGAAGGGTTCATTTTTTCACTTGATTAATCTTCATGAATAAAAAGGAGGTTAATGAAAATATGACGTGTTAATCATAAATGCTTTGTGAATTGCATGGCCCCTATACGATTGATTGATCAAATGCCTTGATGACATGAATATGGACTTGAATTGGTTGAATTGTTGTCTCTTCCTTATAATGTAAAATTTCTTATGTGCATTGATTGTTGTACCCCATGATGAGACATATGATATAAAGTTGATGGCTAATGGTTCTAGCTAGTGAAATGATATAAAGTCGAAGGGAAATGGTTTTAACGAGTAAAATGATATAAAGCCGAAGGGAAACGGTTCCAGCTACTGAATGATAAAGCCGAAGGAAGATGGTTCCGGCTAGTGAAATGATATAAACCTGAAGAAAAATGGTTCCGAACTCAATGAATACTTAGGAATAGGGTTCATGCTGAAAAAAATGACATGAACAATCAACTCAATAATTTCAATACACAATATACGACAATATAATAATTAGGGATAGAAATTCAAAAATCAAGAACTCAGAACTCAACATTAACTCATCTCAAAAATACTCAAAACTATGAATAGAACCCTAGATTTACTGTTTCACTACTCTCTTCCATTTGTAAAAATGAAATATTTAGGAATCAGATAGTTCCCTTAGCTTTAACTAAAAAATTAGACTTCTTGCAGAATATAAACATGCACAAAAACTCAAGGATCTCAATGTATAATAATATATATAACAACTCATGATCTATTATTTAAAACTCAAAATCAATAACACAACTCATATAAAAATTTCGTAACTAAGGTATAACCCTAGATTAAACTTTTACAGACTGAGTTGAGATGTAGGGCGTGAGGACGAACATAGTCCATTACTATGAATAGCCTTACATAGTTGATTATGAAGCCACTAACTTAAAAATTTTGTGGAGACTTGATTTTATTTTGAGCTTGAGAAAGAACATTAGCTTTTTGGAGGAAACCTTTTATCTTGGAATCTTGGTGCTTGCTTTTGATAAATGGAACTCTTTTATGAAGTTCTTAGCGTGGAAGAACATGGGAAAATGGCCATGCCCCAAGTCTACACCCTCGACATGGCTGACACTTAAAAACTATTTCCGGTCTCCAAGAGAACCCTTAGTCTTGCTGACTACTTAGCAGAATACTTAACTCAAGAAATAATGAGATTTAAATGAAAATTTTAACTCATTTATCTCAAATAAAATCAACTAAAATGTCTTAATGTATTCAATATTATCGATATAACAGTCTGCAAAACATGTCAAAATAAAAGGGGAATGCTCGGAGACTCCTCAACTCCAACTATCTATGAAGCATCTATTGCTCAACATGGATGTTGGGACAAGTCCCACAACACCTTGAAATGAATAAATTGAAAGGAAAAAGTGGAGTCCTCCAGAATGCATGGAGGCTCACAAAAAGATAACTAGAGTGCAAAATGATGTCAACGGAGGACTTGTTGATGATCCTGAACACTTGAATCTGCATCATAGAAAGATGCAGATCAAATGACATCAATACATTGAATGTATGAATTTTTAATAAAACTGAATGAATAACTAACTAAACTGATAAGTATTGAATAATACTCACCTCAACTCAACTCAATACAAAACAATAAATAAGAGATGAAATATTTAAAGCTTCATAAATAAAAGATGCCAACTCAAGGATGTATATAAAAAATAATAAATTACTCTTTACTCTTATTTGAGAGGTTCTCTAACCAACAACCATCATTATAAGTTATGTGATGATACAACGTCTCATTCATGCTTCTATAGTTGTCCTATATCTTACTAGGGTATAGAACACCTTAACTAAGTTGATCCAGTAAAGATATGCTCGAAAAAAATAAGGAGTCGTCTAAAAAGTACGATCCATTACCCATGTTAGATATATGGTTTGTGAGATGAGTTGTCTGAACTCATCCTAATATTAGTGCTCAATACAACTGTTAATAAATATATATATTCATGCTCAAATAGAAATACTATTTCTCTGTTTTGAGGTAATTACTCTAAAGATCCTCTATAAGAGGAAATGTCTCAATTATCTCTCAAAACTCTTTTAATCCTTTATGAAAATCAAATTTCTCTTTCTCAATGCAAAACTGATACATTTGGGAATCAAATAGTCCCCTCATACTTTACCTAAAATCATTACTTAAAATCTACTCAAAACTCGTCTTTATTTTCTCAAACATCAATTTAAGACTAAAGAGTTCGGTTAGAAGATTCTTAATAAAAATTGAATAATAACTAAATAATAAGATTCATGCTGAAAACTAGAAATCAACAATCAACTCAGGATTCTCAACGCAAGATATAGCAATTCAAAATTAGGAATAAAACTCATAACTCAACAACGATACTTATCTCAAGAATTATCAAAACTAAGGATGCAACCCTAGATTATTCTTTACTGATAGAAAGTAGATCTAGGGCGTGAGGATGAACTCGGTCCATTACTATGATAGCCTTACATACCTGGGAAGAACAAAGTTATTGGTAAAATCGATAACATTTGAAGAACAATTGAAGATCCTAGGTTTTCTCTTTTTGAATCCTTGATCTAACTCTTTGAATTGTTAAAGAACATAAAGTAATATTTTAACACTTCTTAGACCCCATAATTAGGTGAAATTAGGTCATGGTTTAGGCTTAGAAGGTGTTGAAAAAGACCAAACTACACCTCTTAAAACCAATGAAAAACCTTATATCGGTCCATATACGGTTTGTGGTTTGTTCGACGGACCATAGATCCCATCCATGGAATTTATATTTAATTTTCAGGTTCAAAAGTCGATTCAATAGGTCCAAACAATAGCCCGTAGTTGTTCTTACGGCCTATACAATATATATGTAGGAATTGGATCCCAAAATTCAGACTTTTTGAAATTTTCAATGGTTTAACAGTATAGGTCATCGTTCAACCTACGACACATAGGTTGGATTCGTTGTTCAGAGACTTCGAAAGTCTGATATAGTAGTCTCTGGTAAAATGGTCCTATTCTCTTACTTCGAACTTAAAATAAGGAAAACTTTGTGGTGTTTGAAAGAGGACTCAAATACCTTCATTCAATAGGTCATTGGCTATCTAATTCATTCTGTGTTAGGAGATATGTTCATTTTAAGTTGACCAAAGTAGAACCTTAGCTTCCCTTAGCTCCTGGGGAAAGAAATGCCCCAAGAACGCATTCTCAAACACACCTCAACCTAGAGGTGGTGCACCGTCTATCTTGTTCTTCTTCCATGGATCATATCATATCCTGGCAACACATTTGAGTTGATAAGATGTCAAGTCCACACGCTCTGTATCATCAACACGGATGACCTCAACCATTTTATGAAGTTCTTTCACAAAGTTCTCCAGACCCTCAGTGACCTTTAACCCTTTGAACTTTGGGGGAATCATCCTAAAAACACTCATGGATTCTAGATATATCAGTCACATCCTGGCACTTACTGCTTGTTGACTAGCCTAATTTTCCATAATCTAAGTCAACATTTGAATAACACTCCTGAACTCAGCATTGATAACATCACCCTGGGGTTGCATTTCTGGTGTATTGGGAGCTTCTTAACCTTGAGGATTAGCATTCCTCCTAGAGAGACGTCGAAAAATACTTCGTGTAGGCTTGATCTGAAAATACACGCGTAAGCACAAGTTAGAAGAAACTTTTATAAAGTTGAACTCTATCGCACGGACATGTGTAAGAAGAAAGAGAAAGTTCCTAAATGTCATAGTTTCCTCATTATATATGTGGTACGCTATACACCAATTAGAAGCACTCTACTAGAAATGGCTTCATAGACATCCTATGACTCTTGAAATTTGTGCTCTGATACCAAGTTTGTCACACTACGAGTGTACGCCCTAGACAAGGCCAGTATTCGAGGACCATTTCTGGTCCCCAAGTGAACCCTTGGCATTGCTGATTACTTAGTGGAAGACTTAACTCAAGAAATAAGGAGCTTTAAATGTAGAATTTAACTCATTTATCTCAAATAAACTCAATTGAAATGTCTTAAAGTACTCAATATTATAAATATAATAGTTTTAAAAACATCTCAAAATAATATCTCGCAAATTGAAATAACAGGAAAGAAATTAAAGAAATGGAAATAGCCAATTTTGGAAAGAATATAAAAATCTGGAAATTTGTTAAGTATATTAAGTTGAGTTTTTGGTCAACTTCAAATGACCATAACTCTTAGATCAGGATGAGTTAGGTGTGTTTCAAGATATCTTAGGAAAGATCTTAGAATAATCTTTCCAACGCCGCCAAGGTTGCGCGATTCTCAGTTCGTATAAGTGAGATATTCCCATTTGAAGTTGGGTTGTTCAAATAAGGAAAGTCTAATTTGGATTTTGAAAGGTAGTTTAGTCTTTTCCTTATCCAACTAATTAAATCCATTTTTAGTAAATTGTTTGGGGACTAAACTGAGTTAGTTCAGTTTATGCAATTAAGAAATACGCTTGAAACTAGAAGAGAAACTCAAGATTCGTCAAGTTCTTGTGATTTTGGTTGTGGAATTCGCCAAGGATTCGATCCTACAAGGTATGTGAGAATTTCATAGCATTGGCTTCATTCACCCACACGCCAAAAAATGTTTAGTTCAACGAAATTCATTCTAAAAATGTTGAAAGTTTGATGTTGTTGATATGTATATCATGAATTTGTTTTCGTTCTTGAATTGGGTTGCATTGAGAAGTTTCTGAGATCTTTACATTGAGTGTTAGAGTTGTTTTGAGTTAGGTTCTTGGATACATATGCTCGGTATCTGAATCTAAAAAGAATTTGAGAGAAATAGTCAAGTTTAGGCGAATTGGGGCTGGAAAACGAAAAAGGAAAAAGTTCAGCAAGTTTTGACATGCAAGTCCGCGTCACGGACTTGCTCCCCCAGTGAACAAAAACCAGCTCCACATCGCAGTTAGGACACGGACTCCTCTGTCTCAAAATTAAATTTTGTGATCAAATATTTAAATGCAACTCCGCGTCGCGGACTTGATTCCAGACAATTATTTCTTGATATTTTCTAATGATTAACTATCTAAAAACACTTATAAACATCATGAGATCTTTCCTATCACAAATCACATTCCCTGAATTCATAATTCAATTCAAGGAAAGTTAAGAGTCAAGTCAAAAGAAGTTAAGAGTCAAGTTAAGAGAAGTTAAGAGCCAAGTAAAGAGAAGTTCATTTAGTCTTCCAAAAGTCTTTTATAAATATTTTAACTTTGTTTTAAGACTTGAGTTCTGAGTTGAATAAAGAGTAAAGCTTGAAGTTCATTATTCAAAAGAATATATCGGGACTATGTATTTCCAAAGAGTAAAATGTTTACCATTTAAAAAAGAAAGGAAACCTTGATTTCCAAAAGAGTCTTTGAGCTAGTTTTCAGTTAAAGAGTAATTGTTTTCACATTTGAGAAAGAAAGGGAACATCAATTCCAAGAGATCTTTCAAGCTAAGTTTTGAGTAATTATCTCAAACCAAAGAAAGAAGTTATGTTTTTAAACATATGAGCTAAGTATTTTGGGAGTAGTATTTAGCACCGATATGGGGACGAGTTTGAGTTCAGATAACTCACGTCTCCATAAACCATGTAGCCATCATGGGTAGTAAAGGATCATACTTTTTAGATGATTCCTTAAGTGCTTTTTAGCATAGACTAGTGGATCCACTTAGTTAAGCGTTCTATATGACAACAAAGTATATGATAGTTCTTGCAGCGTGGGCAAGACGTTGTATCACCACTTAGGCTCATAGTGATGGTTGTCAATTAGAGAAACTCCCACAGAAACTATATTACTTTATTATATGAGTAAAGTTGAGGTTCTTATTGCATTTTCTTTAACGAACTAAGGTGTTTTCCACCGTTTTACATATTTTCCATATATTACATGTGTTTTTTTTGCTTTATATTAAGTTATTCATGAGTTGAGTAAAGTCAAGGTAAGTGTTCCTGTCAAATTCTTTTCAAGCCTAGGTTATGTTAGCATTCCAACTCACATACTTGTACATTTAATGTACTGATGCCAGTTGGCCTGTATCATCTTATGATGCAGATACAGGTAACCAGGATCATCACGCAGCGCCTCGTTGATCCAGTTAAGCACTCAGAGTCATTTGGTGAACCTCCTTGCATTCCCGAGGACCCCTTTTATTTTGCTTTCAATATTTCATTGTTTTGATGATCAGGGGTCTTGTCCCGACATCCCTCTTTGTTTTAGAGGCTTCATAGACAATCAGACAGATAGTTATAGTTCTTTGGTCTTATTCATTTTAGTTGTATACCTTTAAGACTTGAGTTGCCATTTTAGCTAAGTTATTATCTTTTTAGTTATTGCATGAGCTTTATTGCTTATTCTTAAGTCTTCCCATGAGTAAGCAAGTCAGGCCAAGGGTTCGCTTGGGGCCAGCAATGGTTCTCTAGTGCCATCCACATACGGGGTGTAGGCTCGACATGTGACAAACTTGGTATTAGAGTTCAAAAGACTTAGGGAGTCTTTGCAGTCGTGTTGTAAACACTTAGGAAATTTTATCACTTCTTTCATACTCGTTTCGTGCATTAGAGTTTGATCTCTAAAAAGTTTTCTTCTAATTCGTGCTTGTGCGTGTTTTCAGATAATCATGCCTCCATGATGAGCTGTCAGAAGTCTTATTGCTAGGCGTAATGTTGAGGAGCAAGAGTTATCAAATGCACCTGAAGTGCAACCACAAGGGGAGGTCACTAAGGCTGAGGTCAGAAAAGCAATACGGATGCTAAGTCAAGTTGTAACTAACCAAGTTGGGCAACAAAGAGAAGCTAGACAGGAAGTGAATGATACTTCGAGGATCCGAGAGTTCAAACCCTTAACAAGCTATCAATTTCCTTTTTGCAAAATTCTACCAATTCGGCGTTCATCTGGAAAGGATGAGACTTAGTAGGAATTTTATCCTCAGAGAAATTTTCTTTATATGGAAGAGTAGCAATATGCTTTTTACGATCTCAAAAAGCACTAGGATGATCAACACAAATATGAATAGTCATTTATTCAGAAATCAATTTAATTTTTTCTTGTACTTTAGTAGATTTTAAAGTATCAAATATATTCATACTAAACAATTCAAGTTGTAAAGAATCAACATGTTTTTTCTTCATATTGATTAAAGCATTAATATCACAAGAAATAGGGTCAGTGATGAAAATATAACTAATATTCTGATTTTCATATGTAGCAGAAAATCCTTTAGCATTTATGCCTGTAAATGGATAAATAACATTTATGAAAGGTGTTCCAAGTATAATTGGAGGTTACAACTGATTTTTTAACAAGAAAAAGAAATGCATGATGCAAACCCTATTTTGAAAAATGCAAGTATTAGGTGGTTTATACTTTATATCTAAAGCATGTTCTGACTCCAATTTAACCATATGAGTTGTTTTTTCAAAATATTTGGTAGGTACAAGACCTTCTAGAATGTAACTCACGTCTGTTCCACTATCAATCATAGCAACATTACTTATAGAAAAACTATTATCAATTAATATGATGCATTTAACATACCATTTATGAGCAGTTACACTTTGCATCATTCCTAGGAACATACCTTGTCTAGGATCAGAACTACAAGGTTTCACAAGAGTATTATCTTTAGCAATATTTTTCCCTTTGTTATAAACAGTTTCAATTTGAGTAAGACGATGATCACAAATCATTTGATTCTATTTAATTGATTTAATATCATTCTTCAAATTTCTAATTTCATCTTTTAAATCATCAAAAGAAGAATCTCTTGTAGAAATAGTTTGTTTATTAAGTCTGTTATGAACTTTAGACAAAGAGTAAGGAGCAAAATATTCATACTCAAAATCATTCTTCTTTTCTGAATTTTTTGAAGAACTAGCCTTGTTATTAGTAGCTAATTGAATAATTTTTTCACAAATATTATTATCGGTAATTTCTTCCAATTCTATTACACTATCAGAAGTAATAATATTGACATTCAAATCTTCAAATTGAGATTGCAATTTCTAAAATTCATCAGTTTCACAAGAACAAATATCATCTTGACAGGCATTGCATGCATTTATAATAGGACGCTGATTATTGTCAGCTAAATCATGCAAATCAGTCTCTTCTTCAGAACCAAACTCAGAATCATAATCAAACTCCGAATCAGAGGTATATAAGAAACTATAAACCTTATCATGAACCTCTTCATCAAGTTCTATGGTTTTCAGCTTTTCAAGCTTGCAATTGGGGCTATGTGTCCAAAATTGCCACACCTATAACACTAAATCTTGGAAAGTTCTCGCTTAGACCAATTATTGGTAAATCTATTGGATTTACGAGAAGTTTTTCTATCATCCCTTTCTTCCTTAGATCTACATCTATGTCTAGACCTTCTTTTCTTATAAGGCTAATCAGGATTAGAACCTCTAGAATCTCTATGTTTGGACATCTTCTTGCTACTAGCCGAAGTATCAGGTAGAACAAACTGGGTACAAAAGTCTCCTAGGTGAGATCTTTATCTAAGCTTATCCATCTTAAGTTGTCTAGATAATTTTAATTCATTGCACAAGTTGATCCCTTCTTGAGTGCAGACTAGCCTTAAATTGAGAAAAAATTTTATCAAGAAGTTCTTCGAAGTCATAAATTGATTTGAATTTAAATTCTAAAATCTCCGGAGGTCGATGCACAAGAGTAGACATAGTAAGAGCTTCCGTATTAGTTTTAAAGGTTGAAGCTTTATCAAAAGTCTTTACAAAAACATGATCTTAAAGGACAGGCGGTAGTCCGCTCTTCAATCTAGCATGTCAACATCCAAATTCAAGGAATAAATCCAAATCAAAATATATATAAATTTTTATATAGTTTTATGACTATATGGAGAACTTAATGCTTTTACCCAAGCAAGGGGTCTGTCAAGATTCAAATACGTATTGTTATTGAGCCCATGTATATAGCTATTCTAACCGGGTATAGAGCGCCCTTTTCAACTCATTAACGGTTGAACCATTCTGGCTAGACGGAGTCACACAGACAAAGCCAATAACGCATTGCATCAAATCTAATATACCACCATCTCGGAACCAAGTCAAGAAACCATTCATAAATTTATTTATATTTAGATAAAGTCTAGATATCTCATGGTAGATATCAAAGTGAAGTTAGATATCCAACATAAATTTGATTCTTTTAGCCGGACATAGTCACGGCTCTAGATTAGAAAAGATAAAAAGAAAGGAAGAATTAAAGTACCCTGTAGTCGTAGCCAACACTAGGGCCTAAGAGAACTATACACTTTATTCACAACTTCTAGCAAGTATCCGGCAAACTCTCAGTTTACAAAAGAGAAAGCTTTACAAAGAGAGAAAAAGTAGCGAGGGTTTTCTAAAACCTTCCTCTAACATACTACAAATGTAACTTATTTATAGAAAAGAAAAAGGAATCTATCTACAGTGACTATGGGTCCTTATCAATGGGCCCCTATAGTAACAATATATCTACTGTAGATCAACAGTGCATCTACTATTGGTAATGACTTTTACTGTTGAGCATAAGTTTTACATGTTATCTTTTCCTTTTAGTTGGTGGAGGAGATCTTCCGCTTTGTCCAGAACATCTTTGCAGTAGGTTCACATAATTGAGCCTCTTGAATGTCTGCAACATCATCACTTACTTTACTTCTCATTGAAGTGTCGGACTTCTCCTATTGGGTAATATTAAGAGGTAGGTTCCTTCTTACTTCTTCGAGATAATTATTAATCATCTCTTCTTTATCTCCATCCTGAATAGAGATTTTTTGAGTAATATGCCTGATGGACCTATCCTGTATAATTCCTTTTTGAGGAACATGACAATATTCTTGAATCCTTTCTCCAGTATGATCCAATAATTCTTGTCCGTATAACAATTATCTCTTGGGATCTATTTTCATTAATTTATCCCAAAAATTATTATAAAATGTCCTATATAAACAAGAAATTTGCTCCTCATTGAATCCTACCTCAAGAGCCCATTGATGAATCCATGGAATAGAGAATTCAACAAAGAAATAAATTTGTTCAATTCTTTCAATATAACAGATATGATATGTATGATATAATTCATTTAAATTGGGGTAAACTTTAACCCATTCTTTGAATAACTTAAGAAATAGATCTGGTAAAATCTTAGTCGTTGGACCGTGGTATGACCACCAATTTAACAACCAATTATGGATTGATTCAGCAAATATCTTTGCACAAATTTTTATAAACCAAGTATGCTTAGGTTGCTCATTATTATAGATGAGGACTTTATCAGTAGCATGAATATAATCCCAATATGTAAAGTTCATAGGAACCTTATTTAGGCTTATCTATCTTTCATTCATTGTGGAGATGCCCCAATCTTCAACAGATATAATCTATTTCATTGTCATCTTGGATAAGTTATAAACATTATCACTAGTGTTATATCCTGAAAAGTGTTGAAATTCAACATTACCGGTACTAAGGAGTATCGCTTCATAATATGAATGGGTTTTCTATGACTCACTCGGGAAATATAATCCATTAACTAAATATCTTTGGAATATCTTCCAGGGTTCTTCTTTTCTCTGAATATCAGAATTTTCTAAAAGAAATATCATATCTTTGTTGGATACCTTTTCGTAGGTTTTGATATCATCACCCTCTTCTTTTGCAATAGATGTGAAGGTATCACCTTGCTTCTGAAATAGAGATGCATGTATCTGGGCGTATAATGGATTATTTTCTGGAATATCTTCCAAATGTATCAAAGAAGAAGCCTCCTTTAGAGAGGTTTTAAGACTCACCAAGCTCATTCCTCCTCTTTGTATGATGGGGGATCTAGATGAAGAGGATCCGTATGATAACGTTGATGATCCCTGGGATGATCTTCCCCTTCCTCTGGTATAACAGCCTTTTCTTCTGACCTTGGTTACCCAAGGAGGGTCCATCCTACAAACAAAATATCTTGTTTTATTCAAAAGCATAATGTTCGTTATAATAATATAGTTCATCGTCAAAATTAAAGATTTCTTCTATCATATACATAGAGTAAACATCTATAGGCATGTCATCTATGATCTCTCATAGAATTACTTCTTGTATATCTCGATTGAGAGGAACTACCTTTAGGATAGTAACCAAAGTTTTATCTGTAAAGAAAGGAGATAAAAAACTCATTATGCAGACCGGTACTCTCTAGATAAGAAATCTAGAAAAGAGTTATCACTCCCTTTTTATAATGGATTTCAAAATCAAAAGGAGATAACTAAGCCTGTCACCTAGCAAATATTAATTTGGATGTATCATGCTTGAAATCTTTATCAAACATATAATTTACTAATTGTGCATCAGTTTTTATCAAAAAACTTCTGATTATGTAAATCTTCTTGAAATTTTAATATTCATTTAACAATGGTTAACATTTCATGAAACACCGTAGCATATTTCTTCTGAGCATCGCTCCATTTTCCTGAATGAAATTTGATCAAATATTCATTTTTGTCATGGGGATTAATTTGTTTCAATATTCCACCATAACCAATGTTAGAAGCATCTGCCTCAATAATTTTCTGCCATGCAGGGTTAGAAAGAGTTAGACAAAGCAAAAATTGCACACAAAGTTTAATATTCTTTACCAAATTAGTATGACTATCAGTCCATGGTGATTTATGATCCTTCTTTAGCCTGTCATATGAAAGTGCTAAATCACACGATAAATTCTTATAAAAGGGGAAATGTAATTTAAACTTTGAAAGAATCTTTGCAATTGAGTCCTACCTGTACTAACATTGGGAAACTTAGAGGCAAAGGCAATCGATCGTTGAATCGGGGTAACTTTCCTTTGGCAAATAAGATGTCCTAAAAATCTTACATTAGTTTGAAAAAGACTCATTTTTGGTTTAGAAATCACCAAACTATTTTGTATGAAAAATTTCTTGAAAATGTCTAAATGTTTGACATGCATTTCAAGAGTCTTTTAGTAAACCCAAATATGATCAATATAAACAATGATAAAATCCAAACAAGAATTGAAAATACCATTCATGATTTTTTGAAAATCAGAAGGTGCGTTTTTCAAACCAAAGGGCTTCACATTCCACTCATATTGTCCAAATGGATCATTAAAGGTTGTTCTATAAGAATTCTCTTTAAAGATTTGAATCTTCTAAAATCCAAATTTTAAATCAAATTTTGAAAATATGTTGGCATCATAAAATCTGGATAATAAATCCGTTTTATTTGGAGTAGGATACCTAATCCATTTTAAATATTTATGCAAAGGTTTGTAATTTATTACCAACCTGGGGACACCACGTTCCCTTTCAGCCGCATTGTTAACATAAAATGCAGAACAAGACCAAGGTGATTTTGAAGGTTTAATCAAACTCTTTTGTAGCAAGCTATCAATTTCCTTTTTACAGAATTCTACCAATTTGGTGTTTATCTGGCAAGGACGAGACTTAGTAGGAATATCATCCTCGGAGAAATTTTCTTCATATGGAAGAGTAACAATATGTTTTTTTCGATTCCAAAAAGCACTAAGATGATCAGCATAAATATCAATAGACTTTTGTTTAGAAATCAATTTAATTTTTTCTACTACTTTTGTAAATTTTAAAGCATCAAACATATTCATACTAAACAATTAAAGTTGTAAAGAACCAACATGCTTTTGCTTCATATTCGAAATCATTCTTCTATCTGAATTTTTTGAAGAACTAATCATGTTATTAGCAGCTAATTGAATAATTTTTTCACATAGATTATTATCGGTAACGTCTTCAAAATTTCTATTTCGCTATCAGAACTAATAGTATTGATGTTCAAATCTTCAAATTAAGATTGCAATTTAAAAAATTCATCAATTTCACAAGAAAAAATATCACCTTGACAGGCATTGCAAGCATTTATAATAGGACGCTGATTATTGTCAGCTAAATCAGACAAATCAATCTCTTCTTCAAAACCAGACTCAGAATCATAATCGAACTCCGAACCAAAAGTATATAAGAAACTATAAACCTTATCATGAACCTCTTCATCAAGTTCTATGGTTTTCGACTTTTCATGCTTACAATTGGATGCTATATGTCCAAAATTTTCACACCTATAACACTTAATCTTGGCGAGTTCTATCTTAGACCTATTCTTGGTAAATCTATTGGATTTGCGAGAGGATTTTCTATCATCCTATTCTTCCTTAGATATATGTTTATGTCTAGACCTTCTTTTCTTATAAGGTTCATCAGGATTGGAACCTCTACAATCTCTGTGTTTGGACTTCTTCTTGCTATTAACCGAAGTATCAGGTAGACCAAACTAGGTACAAAAGTCTCCTGGATGAGATCTTTCTCTAAGATTATCCATCTTAAGTTGTCTAGATAATTTTAATTCATTCCACAAGTTGATCCCTTCTTGAGTGCAGACTCGCCTTAAATTGAGAAAACATTTTGTCTAGAAGTTCTTCGAAGACATCAATCAATTTGAATTTAAAATCTAAAATCTAAAATCTCCGGAGGTAATTGAACATGAGTAAACATAGTAAGAGCTTCTGTATTAGTTTTAGAGGTTGAAGCTTTATCAAAATTCTTGACGAAAATAGGATCTCAGAAGATAGGTGGTGGTCCGCACGATCATCTTCAATCTAGCTTGTCAACATCTGAATTCAAGGAATAAATCCGATTCTAAATATATACAAATTTTATATAGTTTTATGTCTTTATGGAGGAACTTAATCCTTTTACCCAAACAAGGGGTATGTGGAGATTCAAATACATATTGTTATTGAGCCCATGTATCTAGCAGTTCTAACCGGGTATAGAGCGCCCTTTTCATCTCATTAACGGGCTTTGAACCATGGCTTGCCAGACGGAGTCACAAAGACAAAACCAATAACTTATTGCATCAAATCTAACTGTACCACCATCTCGGAACCAACTAAAGAAACCATAGATAAATTAATTTATATTTAGATAAAGTCTAGATCTCTCAGGGTAGATATAAAAGAGAAGTTAGATATCTGACATAGATATGATTCTTTTAGCTGAACATAGTCACGGCTCTAGATCGGAGAAAGATAAAAAGAAAGGAATAATTAAAGTACCTTGTAGTCATAGCCAACACCAGAGTATAAGAGAACTATACATTTTATTCACAACTTTCGGCAAGTATCTAGTGTACTCTAAGATTACAAAAGAGAAAGCTTTACAAAAGAGAGAAAAAGTAGAGTGGGTTTTCTAAAACTTGGCTCTAGCAGACTGCAAATGAAAATTATTTCTAGAAAAGAAAAAGGAATGTATCTATAGTGACTATGGGTCCTTATCAATTGGCCTCTATAGTAACAGTATATCTACTGTAGATCTACAGTGCATCTACTGTTGGTAATGACTTTTACTGTTGAGGATAAGTTTTACATGTTATCTTTTCCTTTTAGTTGACGGAAGAGATCTTCCACTTTGTCCAGCACAACTTCTGCAGTAGGTTCACAGAATTGAGCCTCGTGAATGTCTACAACATCATCACTTGCTTCACTTCTCATTGAAGTGTCGACCTTCTCATATTGGGTAATATTAAGGAGTAGGTTCCTTCTTAGTTCATTGAGATAATTATTAATCATCTCTTCTTTATCTCCATCCTAAATAGAGATTTTTCGAGTAATATGCCTGACGAAGCAATCCTGTATAATTCCTTTTTGAGGAACAAGACAATATTCTTGAATCCTTTTTCCAATATGATCCAATAATTCTTGTCCGTATAACAATTTTGCCTTCGGATCTTTTTCTATAATTTATCCTAAAAATAATTATGAAATGTCCTATATAAACAAGGAATTTGTTCCTCAGTGAATCCTACCTCTGGAGCCTATTTATGAATCCATGGAATGGAGAACTCAACAAAGAAATAAATTTGTTCAATTCTTTCAATATAACAGATAGGATATGTATGATATAATTCATTTAAATTGGGGGGAAGCTTTAACCCATTCTTTGTATAACTTAAGAAATGGATCTGGTAAAATCTTAGTCGTTCGACCGTGGTACGACCACAAATTTAAGAACCAATTAGGGATTGATACTGCAAATATCTTTCCACAAATTTTTATGAACCAAGTATGCTTAGGTCGCTCATTATTATAGATGAGGACTTTATCAAAAGCATGAATATAATCCCAATATGTAAAGTTCATAGGAACCTTATTTAGGCTTATCTGTCTTTCTTTCATTGTGGTGATGCCCCAATCTTCAACAGATATAATCTATTTAATTATCATCTTGGAGAAGTTATAAACATTCTCACTAGTGTTATATCCTGAAAAGTGCTGAAATTCAACACTACCGGTACTCAAGAGTATCATTTCATAATATGAAGGGGCTTTGTATAATTCACCTGAGAAATATAATCCGTTACCTAAATATCTCTGGAATAGCTTCCAGGATTCTTTTTTCTCTGAATATCAAAATTTTCTAAAAGAAATATCATTTATTTCTTGGATACCTTTGTGTAGGTTTTGATATCATCAACCTCTTCTTTCGCAATAGATGCGAAGGTATCAAGTTGCTTATGAGATAGAGATGCCTGTATCTGGGAATATAATGGATTATTTTCTAGAATATCTTCTAGATGTATTGAAGAAGAAGCCTCCTTTTGAGAGGTTCTAAGGTTCACCAAGCTCATTCCTCCTCTTTGTATGATCGGGGAGCTAGATGAAGAGGATCCGTATGGCGATCCTGATGATCCCTGGGATGATCTTCCCCTTCCTCTGGTATAACCACCTTTTTCTCGGACCTTGGTTACCCAAGGAGGGTCCATCCTACAAACAAAACATCTTGTTTTATTCGAAAATATAATATTTGTTATAATAATATAGTTCATCGTCAAAAATAACAATTTCTTCTATCATATACATAGAGTAGACATCTATAGGCATGTCATCTATGATCTTTCATAGAATTACTTCTTGTATATCTGGATTGAGAGGAACTTCCATTAAGATAGTAATCAAAGTTTTATCTGTAAAAAAAGGAGATAAAAAACTCATTACGCAGACAGGTATTCTATAGATAAGAAATTTGGAAGAGAGTTATCACTCTTTTTTTTATAATGGATTTCAAAATCAAAAGGAGCTAACTGGGCCTGCCACCTAGCAAATATTAATTTGGATGCATCATGTTTGAAATCTTTATCAAACATATATTCTACTGATTGTGCATCAGTTTTTATCAAAAAATTCAGATTATATAAATCATCTTGAAATTTTAATACACATTTGACAATGGTTAACATTTCAAAAGCCACCGTAGCATATTTCTTCTGAGCATCGCTCCATTTTCCTAAATGAAATCTGATCAAATATTCATTTTTGTCATTGGGATTAATTTGTTTCAATATTCCACCACAATCACTATTAGAAGCATCCATCTCAATTATTTTCTGTCATGCAGGGTTAGCAAGAGTTAGACAAAGCAAAGATTGCACATGAAGTTTAATATTTTTTACGAAATTAGTATAACTATCAGTCCTTGGTGATTTATGATCCTTCTTTAGCCTGCCATATAAAGAGGCTAAATCACGCGATAAATTCTTATAAAAGGGGGAAATGTAATTTGAACTTCCCAAGAATCTTTGCAACTGAGTCCTATCTGTAATAACATCAGGAAACTTAAAGGCAAAATCAATCGATTGTTGAATCGGGGTAACTTTCCCTTGGCAAATAAGATGTCCAAAAAATCTTACATTAGTTTGAAAAAGACTAATTTTTGGTTTAGAAATCACCAAACCATTTTGTATAACAATTTTCTTGAAAATGTCTAAATGTTTGATGTGCATTTCAAGAGTCTTTGAGTAAACCAAAATATCATCAATATAAACAATGATAAAATCCAAATAAAAATTGAAAATATCATTCATGATTTTCTGAAATTCAGAAGGAGCGTTTTTCAAACCAAAGGGCATCACATTCCACTTGTATTGTCCAAATGGAACATTCAAGGCTCTTCAATATGAATGCTCTTTAAAGATTTAAATCTACCCATATCCATATTTTAAATCAAATTTTGAAAATTTATTGGCATCATATATTCTGGATGATAAATCACTTTTATTCGGAATAGGATACCTAATCCATTTTAAATATTTATTCAAAGGTTTGTAATTTATTACCAACCTGGGGACACCACGTTCCCTTTCAGCCGCATTGTTAACATAAAATGTAGTACAAAACCAAGGTGATTTTGAAGGTTTTATCAAACCATTTTGTAACAAGCTATCAATTTTCTTTTTGCAGAATTCTATCAATTCGGTGTTCATCTAGCAAGGATGAGACTTAGTAGGAATTCCATCCGCAGAGAAATTTTCTTCATATGGAAGAGTAACAATATACTTTTTTCGATTCCAAAAAGCACTAGGATGATCAGCACAAATATCAATAGCCATTTGTTCAGAAATCAATTTAATTTTTTCTTGTACTTTAGTAGATTTTAAAGTATTAAATATATTCATACTAAACAATTCAAGTTATAAAGAATCAACATGTTTTTGATTCATATTCAAAATCATTCTTCTTTTCTTAATTTTTTGAAGAACTAGCCTTGTTATTAGTAGCTAATTGAATAATTTTTTTACGTAGATTATTATCAGTAACTTCTTTCCAAAATTCTATTACACCATTAGAAATAATAGTATTGATGTTCAAATCTTCAAATTGAGATTGCAATTTATAAAATTCATCAGTTTCACAAGAACAAATATCACCTTGACAGGCATTGCAAGCATTTGTAATAGGACACTGATTATTGTCAGCTAAATTAGGGAATCAATCTATTCTTCAGAATCGGACTCAGAATCATAATCGGACTCCGAACTAGAGGTTTATAAGAAACTATAAACCTTATCATGAACCTCTTCATCAAGTTCTAAGGTTTTCAACTTTTCAAGCTTGCAATTGGGTGCTATGTGTTCAAAATTACCACACCTATAACACTTAATCTTGGTGAATTCTCGATTAGACCTAATCTTGGTAAATCTGTATTATAAATAAATTTTTGTATGGTTTCTTGACTTGGTTCCGAGATGGTGGTACAATCACATTTGATGCAATACATTATTGGCATTGTCTTTGTGACTCCGTCTAGCTAGCCGTGGTTCAAAACCAGTTAATGAGTTGAAAAGGGCGCTCTATACCCGGTTAGAAGTCCAAAATGGATTTTGATCTCCATTATAAAAAAGGGAGTGATAACTCTCTTCCAGATTTCTTATCTAGAGAATACTTGTCTGCGTAATGAGTTTTTTATCTCATTTCTTTACAGATAAAACTTTGGTTACTATCTTAAAGGTAGTTCCTCTCTATCGAGATATACAAGAAGTAATTCTATGGAAAATCATAGATGACATGCTGATAGATTCTACTTTATGTATATGATAGAAGAAATCATTAATTTTGATGATGAACTATATTATTATAACGAATATTATGCTTTCGAGTAAAACAAATTATGTATTTTGTGCCTTAGTTTATAACCACTTATTTATCTTTGTTCATTAATGTTCTTAAACAATCTTATAAAGATGGAACTGGTAATATTATTAAGGTTGTATGTCCACATTAGTCATCATTTGTTTTACCTAATAATATGGGTATAACTTTTACTGCCTCTTAAAACTTTGTTGAAGAAGATGTTGCGGCAGTCGGCATCAACGAAATTAATAATTTAATTTCTTAAAACAATTATTTAAGACTTTATGTTAAAGTTTTGGGTGAACATATCAGTTCTCTTGATAAAATTTTAGATGAACTAACCGCGTTGATCATTCAAATGAAAAATGATTTAAAGACTTTTGATAAATCTTCAACCTCTAAAACTAAAACAGAAGCTCTTACTATGTCTACTCTTGTGCAGCGACCTCTGAAGATTTCAAAATTTAAATTCAAATCGATTTATGACTTGGAATAACTCCTTGATAAAAAGTCTTTTGAATTTAAGGATAGTCCAATGGATTTGTCTGAAAGTTTTGCTGATGAAATGGAAAACACTTTTGATTTTAAAAATCATGTTACATTAGAATTTAATAAACTCCGGGGTTATCCCAAGAAGAATAGCAGTAATACTAAATTTGCACATAAACCTAGTATGCAGACGTATTACTATTCCAGACCTACTCCTCAGGATGTACTTATAGAGGAACGAGACTGGAATCAAATTAATACTTCCTATAGTGGTTCTGAAATTTATGAATGGAACCTTGATGGTCTAACTGATAGGTAGATTACTATGCTTGTTCGTAGGATGCTTATGTATGCAACCATCTGTAAAAATGTTAAAAACACAGATAGAAATATTTGCAAAATGATTATTGCAGGTTTAACTAGCCAAATTCGAGGTTGGTGGGACAATTACATGACCTTTGAACAAAAGACTGTTGTGATTTATGCTACTTCTAATAGTGAAGGTGTTGATAACTTTGGTATGACTCTTGTTGAAAATAGAGAAGATGTGGATTATACCTTAGTCCTTACTATTGTGGAACATTTCAATGGTAGATTTACCAATCAATTTGAAATTATCCGTTACCTGTTAAACGATCTACGTTGTAGAACTTTGGGAGAATTCAGGTGCAATAAAGATACTTATGCATGTTGAAATTCCTTATGGTGATTATACTTATGATCGGCTAATAGGAGTTTGCACTCAATAAGGAATATGTACAATGAATTAAAATTATCTGGACAGTTTAAAATGGATAATCTTAGAGAAAGATCTCAGCTAAGAGACTTTTGTACCTAGTTTGTTCTACCTGATACTTCGGCTAATAGCAAGAAGAAGTCCAAACATAGAGATTCTAGAGGTTCCAATCCTGATGAACCTTATAAGAAAAGAAGGTCTAGACATAGACTTAGATCTAAGAAAGAAAGGGATGATAGAAAAGCTTCTCGTAAATCCAATAGATTTACCAAGAATAGGTCTAACCGAGAACTTTCCAAGATTAAGTGTTATAGGTGTAGAAATTTTGGACACATAGCACCCAATTGCAAGCTTGAAAAGCTGAAAACCTTAGAACTTGATGAAGAGGTTCATGATAAGGTTTATAGTTTCTTATATACTTCTGGTTCAGAGTCCGATTAATGATTCTGAGTCCGATTCTGAAGAAGAGATTGATTTTCCTGATTTAGCTAACAATAATCAGTGTCCTATTATAAATGCTTGTAATGCCATTCAAGGTGATATTTGTTTTTGTGAAGCTGATGAATTTTATAAATTGCAATCTCAATTTGAAGATTTGAACATCAATACTATTACTTTTGATAGTGTAATAGAACTTTTGAAAGAAGTTACCGATAATAATCTTTGTGAAAAAATTATTCAATTAGCTGATAATAACAAGGCTAGTTCTTCAAAAAATTCAGAAAAGAAGAATGATTTTGAATATGAATATTTTGCTCCTTATTCATTGTCTGAAGTTCATAACATACTTAATAAATAAACTATTTCTACAAGTGATTCTTCTTTTGATGATTTAAAAGGTGAAATTGAAAATTTGAAAAATGAGATTAAATATATTAAACAAAATCAAATGATTTATGATCATCGTCTTACACAAATTGAAACTATTTATAACAAAGGGAAAAATAACGATAAAGATAATATTCTTACGAAACCTTGTAATTATAATCCTAGACATGGTATGTTCTTAGGAATGATGCAAATTGTAACTGCTCATAAATGGTATGTTAAATGCTCCATATTAATTGATAATAGTTTTTCTATAACTAATGTTGCTATAATTGATTGTAGACCAGACATGAGTTGCATTCAAGAAGGTCTTGTACCTAACAAATATTTTGAAAAAACAACTCATATGGTTAAATCGGTGTCAGAACATGCTTTAGATATAAAGTATAAACTGCCTAATACTCGCATTTGCCAAAATAAGGTTTGCATCCCGCATTTCTTTTTCTTGGTAAAAAATCAGTTATACCCTCCAATTATACTTGGAACACCTTTCATAAATGTTATTTATCCCTTTATTGGCATAAATTCAAAAGGATTTTCTGCTACGTATGAAAACCAGAATAGTAGTTATACTTTCATCACTGACCCTATTTCTCATAATATTAATGTTTTAATTGATATGAAGCAAAAGCATGTTGATTTTTTACAACTTGAATTGTTTAGTATGAATATATTGATACTTTAAAATCTACTAAAGTACAAGAAAATATTAAATTGATTTCTGAATAAATGGCTATTGATATTTGTGTTGATCGTTCTAGTGCTTTTTTGAATCGAAAAAAGTATATTGTTACTCTTCCATATGAAAAGAAAATTTCTCTGAGGATGAAATTCCAACCAAGTCTCGTCCTTGACAGATGAACGCTGAATTGGTAAAATTCTACAAAAAGAAAATTGATAGCTTGTTACAAAAGGGTTTGATAAAACCTTTGAAATCACCTTGGTCTTGTACTGTATTTTATGTTAACAATGTGGCTAAAAGGGAACTTGGTGTCCCAGGTTGGTAATAAATTACAAACCTTTGAATAAATATTTAAAATGGATTAGGTATCCTATTTCGAAGAAAACGGATTTATTATCCAGATTATATGATGACAATATATTTTCAAAATTTGATTTAAAATTCGGATATTGGCATATTCAAATCTTTAAAGAGCTTTCTTATAAAACAACCTTTAATGTTCTATTTGGATAATACGAGTGGAATGTGATGCCCTTTGGTTTGAAAAACACACCTTCTGAATTTCAGAACATCATGAATGATATTTTCAATTCATATTTGGATTTTATCATTGTTTACATTGATGATATTTTGGTTTACTCAAAGACTCTTGAACTGCACATCAAACATTTAGACATTTTCAAGAAAATTGTTATACAAAATGGTTTGGTGATTTCTAAACCAAAAATGAGTCTTTTTCAAACTAATATAAGATTTTTAGGACATCTTATTTGTCACGGGAAAGTTACCCTGATTCAACGATCGCTTGACTTTACCTCTAAGTTTCCTGATATTATTACAGATAGGACTCAATTGCAAAGATTCTTGGGAGGTTTAAATTACATTTCTCCCTTTTATAAGAATTTATCGCGTGATTTAGCCCCTTTATATGACAGACTAAAGAAGGATCATAAATCACCATGGACTGATAGTCATAATAATTTGGTAAAGAATATTAAAATGCACACAAATCCTACTGTCAGAAATTTGAGGGATATGAGAATACTCAGAATTAGTGATTGCATCTACCATCTGGTTTGGAGGAATAACTGATTCCAAAGTACAAGTAGTTCGAAAATTTGTTTCTTCCCATTTTATAGGTCATCTAGTAGTGACCTTAGATCTAGCAAAATTAGTTTCTACTAAAATAGTTTCAGCAGATGTATCATATAACTTACATCTTGGATTTAATGTAGAAAATAATTTTAAATAGATTCTACAAGATAAGAAAACTAATTCAGAACCATGCGCATAATTATAACCATGCGTTTTAACATTCAAAGTTAATGCATCAAGAATATTTGCATCAGTTAAAGATAACTGTAAATTCGGTTGAGTATTAAAATAGACTGGACCATATGCCACAGTAGATTCAATCGAACACATCAACTATTGTTTAAGAGTTAAAGGATTAAAAGTCATTTGTATCATGCCAATATGCAAGAAATTATACTGAAGTTTATATAAGTCAGTGTCCCATTTGTTTAACAAATGAATAGTCTGTTCCGATGAATTTAACACCAAAGATTGTTCATTAGTTTTAATCAACTGTTTATTAGATATCTTATCAAACCAACCATAGTCATAAATGGTTTTAATATTAATTTTTGGAATAGACCATTTGTTTAACAAATCAAGGTTTTGAGGTATATCTACCTCTTTCAATCTAGTACTTTTAGTACTTGTTTCTCCAAGATCCATGAAGACAAAGATCATATCTATGTCGTATACTTCACATCAATCTCATATATACCAAGAAAGTTCCTAGGCTCTGATACCAAGAAAAACAGGGTCTCAGAAGACGGGCAGTAGTCTGCACGATTATCTTCAATCTAGCTTGTCAACATCCGAATTCAAGGAATAAATACGAATCAAAATGTATACAAATTTTTATATAGTGTAATGATTGTATGGAGGAACTTAATCCTTTTACGTGATATAGAGCACCCTTTTCAAATCATTAACGGGCTTTGAACCACAGTTGGCTAGACGGAGTCACAAAGACAAAGCCAATAACATATTGCATCAAATCTGACTATACCACCATCTCGGAACCAAGTCAAGAAATCATATATAAATTTATTTATATTTAGATAAAGTCTAAATCTCTCATGGTAGATATAAAAGCGAAGTTAGATATCCGACATAGATATGATTCTTTTAGCCGGACATAGTCACGGCTCTAGATCAGAGAAAGATAAAAAGAAAGGAAGAATTAAAGTACCTTGTAGTCGTAGCCAACACCAGGGCCTAACAGATCTATACACTTTATTCACAACTTCCAATAGTCATACTAATTTGGTAAAGAATATTTAACTTCATCTGCAATCTTTGCCTCGTCTAACTCCTGCTAACCCTACATGACAAAAAATTATTGAGACAGATGCTTCTAACATTGGTTATGGTGGAATATTGAAACAAATTAATCTCCATGAAAAAAATGAATATTTGATCAGATTTCATTCAGGAAAATGGAGCGATGCTTAGAAAAAATATGTTACAGTGGCTCATGAAATGTTAACCATTGTTAAATATGTATTAAAATTTCAAGATGATTTATATAATCAGATGCACAATCAGTAAAATATATGTTTGATAAAGATTTCAATCATGATGCATCTAAATTAATATTTGCTAGGTGGCAGGCCCAGTTAGCTCATTTTGATTTTGAAATCCATTATAAAAAAGGGAGTGATAACTCTTCCAAATTTCTTATCTAGAGAATACATGTCTACGTAATGAGTTTTTTTTATCACATATATTTACAGATAAAACTTTGGTTACTATCTTAAAGGTAGTTCCTTTCAATTGATATATAAAAGACGTAATTCTATGGAAGATCTTAGATGACATGCTGATAGATGTCTACTCTATGTATATGATAGAAGAAATCGTTAATTTTTCGATGAACTATTTTATTATAACGAATATTATGCTTTCGAATAAAACAAGATGCTTTGTTTGTAGGATGGACCCTCCTTGGGTAACCAAGGTCAGAGGAAAAGGCGGTTATACTAGAGGAAGGGGAAGATTATCCCAGGGATCATCAGGATCGTAATACGGATCTTCTTCATCTAGCTCCCCGATCATACAAAGAAGAGGAATAAGCTTGGTGAATCTTAAAACCTCTCAAAATGAGGCCTACTCTTTGATATATCTGGAAGATATTCCAGAAAATAATCCATTATACGCCCAGATGAAGGCATCTCTATCTCAGAAGCAAGGTGATACCTTCGCATCTATAGCAAAAGAAGAGATTGATGATATCAAAACCTACAAAAAGGTATCCAAGAAAGAAATGATATTTCATTTAGAAAATTCTGATATTCAGAGAAAAGAAGAACCCTAGAAGATATTCCAGAGATATTTAGTTAAGGGATTATTTTTCCCCGGTGAGTCATACCAAGCTAGTTCATATTATGAAACAATACTCCTATGTACCGGTAGTTTTGAATTTCAGCACTTTTCAGGATATAACACTAGTGAGAATGTTTATAACTTCTCAAAGATGATTATTAAACAGATTATATCTGTTGAAGATTGGGGCATCTCTAAAATGAAAGAAAGGCAGATAAGCCTAAATAAGGTTCCCATGAACTTTACATATTGGGATTATATTCATGCTTTTCCTCATCTATAACAATGAGCGACATAATCATACCCAGTTCATAAAAATTTGTGCAAAGATATTTGCAGAATCAATCCCTAATTGGTTCTTAAATTGGTGGTCATACCACGGTCCAATGACTAAGATTTTACCAGATCCATTTCTTAAGTTATACAAAGAATGGATTAAAGTTTCCCACAATTTAAATGAATTATATCATATAGATCATATCTATTATATTGAAAGAATTGAACAAATTTATTTCTTTGTTGAATTCTCCATTCCATGGATTTATAAATGGGCTCCAGAGGTAGGATTCATTGAGGATCAAATTCCTTGTTTATACAGGACTTTCTATAATAATTTTTGGGATAAATTAATGAAAAAAGATCCCAAGATAAAATTGTTATACGGACAAGAATTATTGGATCATATTGGGAAAAGGATTCAAGAATATTGTCTTGTTGCTCAAAAAGGAATTATACAGGATAGCTCTGTCAGACATATTTCTTGGAAAATCTCTATTCAGAATGGAGATAAAGAAGAGATGATTAATAATTATCTCAACGAAGTAAGAAGGAACCTAATTCTCAATATTACCCAATATGAGAAGACTGACACTTCAATGAGAAGTGAAGCAAGTTATGATGTTGCAGACATACAAGAGTCTCAATTATGTGAACCTACTGCAAAAGATGTGTTGGACAAAGCGGAAGATCTCCTCTACCAACTAAAAGGAAAAGATAACATGTAAAACTTATCCTCAACAGTAAAAGTCATTACCAACAGTAGATGCACTATTGTTCTACAATAGATATATTGTTTCTATAGGGGCCAATTGATAAGGACCTATAGTCACTGTAGATAGATTCATTTTTCTTTTCTGTAAATAAGTTTCATTTGTAGTTTGTTACAGGCAGGTTTTAAAAAACCCTCTCTACTTTTTCTCTCTTTTGTAAAGCTTTCTCTTTTGTAATCTGAGAGTTCGCCGGATACTTGCCAGAAGTTGTGAATAAAGTGTATATTTCTCTTAGGCCCTGATGTTCCCTACGACTACCAGGTACTTTAAATCTTCCTTTGTTTTCTTATAAGGTTCATCAAGATTAGAACCTCTAGAATTTCTATGTTTGGACTTCTTCTTGCTATTAGTCGAAGTATTAGGTAGACCAAACTGGGTACAAAAGTCTCCTAGTTTTGATCTTTCTCTAAGCTCATCCATCTTAATTTGTCTAGATAATTTTAATTCATTGCACAGGTTGATCCCTTCTTAAGTGCAGACTCCTATCAGCCAACCGTAGGTATAATGACCATAAGGAATTTCAGGATTTTTTTAACTCTTAAAGCAAATGATGGGGGAAGATCATCTATGAACTTAGCTTTCCAATGCTCATACTTATTTTCGGGTAGTTCCATCACCCTACTCATATAAGTATCTTTATACCACCTGAATTCTTCCAAAGTTCTACAACATAGACCGTTTACCAAGGTCCAAACAGTTTCAAACTGATTGGTAAATCTACCATTGAAATGTTCCACAATAGCAAGGACTAAGGTATAAACGACGACTTCTCTATTTGCAACAAGAGTCATACCTATGTTATCAACACCTTCACTATTAGAAGTAGCATTAATTACAATAGCCTTTTGTTCAAATGTCATGTACTTGTCCCACCAACTTCGAAGTTGGCCAGTAAAACCTGCAATAATCATTTTACAAATATTTCTATCTATGTTTTTAACATTTTTATAGATGGTTGCATTCATAATTATCCTATGAACAAGAATAGTAAGCTGCCTATCAAGCAGACCATCAAGGTTCCATTCATAAATTTCAGAACCGCTATATAAAGTATTAGTCTGATTTCAGTCTCATTCCTCTATAAGTACATCTTGAGGAGTAGGTCTGGAGTAGTAATAGTCTGCATACTAGGTTTATGCACAAATTTAGTATTACCACTATTCTTCTTAGGAAAACCATGAAGTTTATAAAATTCTAATGAAACATGATTTTTAAAATCAAAAGTGTTTTCCATTTCATCAGCAAAACTTTCAGACAAATCCATTGGACTCGCCTTAAATTCAAAAAACTTTTTATCAAGAAGTTCTTCGAAGTCATGAATCGATTTGAATTTAAATTCTCAAATCTTCGGAGGTCATTGCACATGAGTAGACATAGTAAGAGCTTTTGTATTAGTTTTAGAGGTTGAAGCTTTATCAAAAGTCTTTAAATCATTTTTCATTTGAATGAGCAATGCGGTTAGTTCATCTAAAATTTTATCAAGAGAACTGATATGTTCACCTAAAACTGAAACATAAAATCTCAAATAATTGTTTTGAAAAATTAAATTATTAATTTCGTTGATGCTGACTGCCGCAACATCTTCTTCAACAAATTTTTGAAAGGCAGTAAAAGTTATACCTGTATTATTAGGTAAAATAAATGATATTCCTTTTAGTAGACATTCATTTTCTTCTACTAGAAGATTGTCTGCTATGCATCATATTTCCCCTATTGATCCAGCATATGGTCCAGCTCGTAATCATGCTACTTCTTTACATACCGTACAATCAGTTATATTTGCAGATCAAAATGATAGATTTGTTAATAAAATAAAAAATTAATCCTCAGTTAAATATTGTTCAAGCAAATGATATTGCTTCTGATATTTTTGATAAGGATATTCCTTCTCAGTCCGAAATGGATTTTGATCTCAAAAATACTTAATGATGGATGTACAACATTAGATAGATTTTAGACCAGGCTTCCTGGCAAGAAAGTACATTCAGAATGAATTTCTAAATGATAAATGGAATCAGTTTAAAACTTGATTTTTTGACACTTATAGTGCCGATGATTTGAATAATATTTCACAAGAGTTTTATGAAACTTATGGCTTGCATAATCAAATTATGAATTTTGTGCCTTGGTGTATAACCACTCATTTATCTTTTTTCATTAACATTCTCGAACGATCTTATAAAGATGGAACTGGTAATATTATCAAGCCAATAACGTATTGCATCAAATCTGATTGTACCACCATCTGGAACCAAGTCAAGAAACCATCTATAAATTTATTTATATTTAGATAAAGTTTAGATCTCTCATGGTAGATATAAAAGCGAAGTTAGATATCCGACATAGATATGATTCTTTTAGGCGGACATAGTCATGGCTCTAGATCAGAGAAAATAAAAAGAAAGGAAGAATTCCGAAGAATTTAAAGCCAAAGACTGTTTAGTAATTTTAATCAACTATTTATTAGAGATCTTATCAAACCAACCAAAGTCATAAATGGTTTTAATATTAATTTTGGAATAGTCCATTTGTTTAACAAACCAAGGTTTTGAGGTATATCTACCTCTTCCAATCTAGTACTTTTAGTACTTGTTTCTCCAAGATCCATGAAGACAAAGATCATATCTATGTCATATACCTTACATCAATCTCATATATATCACTTTTTCGATACATCTGGAAGATATTCAAGAAAATAATCCATTATACGCCCATATACATGCATATCTATCTTAGAAGCAAGGTGATATCTTCGCATCTATTGCAAAAGAAGAGGTTTATAATATCAAAACCTACGAAAAGGTATCCAAGAAAGAAATGATATTTCTTTTAGAAAATTCTGATATTCAGAGAAAAGAAAAACCCTGGAAGATATTCCAAAGATATTCTTCTTTTGATGATTTAAAAGGTGAAATTGAAAATTTGAAGAAAGAGATTAAATCTATTGACATGATCTTCCACAGAATTACTTCTTTTATATCTCGATTGAGAGGAACTACTTTTAAGATAGTAACCAAAGTTTTATCTGTAATGAAAGGAGGAGGAGGTCTGGAATAGTAATACGTCTGCATACTAGGTTTATGCGCAAATTTAGTATTACTGTTATTCTTCTTGGGATAACCCTGAAGTTTATTAAATTCTAACAAAGCATTATTTTTAAAATCAAAAGTGTTTTCCATTAAGGTTACATTTGAGGAAGAACAATAGTCATATTGGCAGACAATTACTCTTCACATTAGAGCTAAAAAAAATATAATTGAATTTATACCACTAAACAAAGTATCAAGTGATAGAAAGTGTCTACCATCTTTTATTAACAAAAAATTTAAAATACTCCTCTTCAAAAACAATACATTAACAACAATCTCTAAAAACACAACAACAATAACATATATTGCAAATGGAGCAAACATGGTGCATAAACAACCAATAATTGAGATGGTTGTGGATTACAAGAGCTAGCGGTTATTCTTAAGAAAGCTTTTTTAATTGTACATGACATTGAATTAGACAACAAGAAACTATTGAAATTTCCATCAAACAAGAAAATGAATTTTGGCTTTAGTCTGATTGCAATTGCAATATTGACCAGTTGTCTAATTCATTTCACATTCAATTAACACTGCCTTTTCGAGAATAACGGCAAGTCCTTGTGATCCATAACTGTCTCAATCATTTGTTTCTCCTTCTCTATTTAGGAAAAGGTTTTAGAGGATATAAAAAGAGTTGAAATATTATCTCCAAAGTGGAGAACATGTATAAAGAGAGAAATAGAGAATTCAATTGAGGGGTGAAAAGTTAGGAACAAAAGAAGAGGTTTTATAGAGGGTGAAAGGTGTTTTTTACAAGATAATATTTGGAAATTTTGTAAATAACATTCCATATATATTGATTTACATTAGATTTGATTGAGGAGGGTAATATTAAGGAATAAAGAAGAGGTTTTATAATTGGTATAAGGTAGTTTTACAAGATAGTATTTGGGAATTTTGTAAATAACATTCCATATATATTGATTTATATAAGATTTGATCAGAAGTCAATTTTTTACCATACCTACAGAAAACATAATTTTAGTAAGAAAATCATTATCATAAAGTAGTAAAATAATTTATTATTGTTAATTCAATTTCTTTATCTAGTCAACATTTAAATACCTTAAAGTGATTTTCATGTATATATATGTTACTATGTTAACAACTCAATTTCAGTTGTCTATAATATTTAGAAATTTTGTAAATAACATTCCTTATATTTTGAATTCATTAGAGTTGATGAGAAACCCAAATTTAAGCGAACCTACCAAAAATATAATTTTAGTAAGAAAATCATTATCATGAAGTTGGTAAATAAATTAATATTGTTTATTCAATTTTTGTCAAGTCAACGCTTGAATACCTTAAAGTAATTTTCATGTCTCTATATACGTTAATATGTTAACGACTCAATTTAATACATTGTGTTCTACAATATTTGAGAATCTTGTAAATAACGTTCTATATATATGGATTTTCATAAGATTTGAGCAAAAGCCAAAATTAAACTGAACCTACCAAAGACATAATCATAGTAAAAAAGTCATTACCATAAAATAGGTAAATATATTATTATTAATTAAAAATTATTCCTAGTCAATATTTAAGTACCTTAACATGCTTTTCTCATATCTATATACATTAATTTATTAATGTTTCGATTTCATACCTTGTAGTCTATGAAAATCTTGTAAGTAAAATTCCATAAATATTGATTTATTGTAACAAATCAATCTGAAAGAACTAATTTTAACGAGAACCAATTTGGAAAGAGCTAAATCGAGAATTTTGCAAGTTAGTCTTAAATTATGAGTCCTGGGTCAAATTTAAGCATTCATAACTTTCAATGCATGATGAGTTAGGTGGCCCATGAGATTTCAAATGGAAGGTCTTTGAGTCCTCTTTCCAATTCCAAAGAGTTTGCTAAATTTCGAGTTCGGATAAGGGAGATATGCCTGTTTGCATTTAGCATGTCCAATTAAGGAAACCATTAGAATTAAGGAGGGGTATTTTGGTCTTTTCCGTATCCCACTAGCCTTATGACGAGTTACTTCCCTGTCTGACATGCTCTTAGATAAGGCTAGTGGTGTCTTCAAACCATTTCTTGATTCGTTTGTTATACTCTTTATTGATGATATTTTGGTTTATTTGAAAAGTGAGGAAGAGCATGTTGACCGTCTTTATATTGTTCTGGGTGTTCTTAGGAAACAAAAGTTGTATGCGAAAATTTCTATGTGACCATTAGCCCGACCAAAAGTCATTATGACGGGCGACTTCCCTTCCTAATTGAACTGTACCTCTGCATGTGTTACCATTACTCCTAACTCCACAGCCTCACTGATTTCCTCCTCGCCCACCTTGTGGACGTCCTTAACTATTATTACCATTTCCCACGGGTACCACTTCTCTAGACTGCTGCTGCATAGAATCCATCATGAGCAGGTGGGGACAATCTCTCCTCATATACCAAGTTTCTCCATAGTTATAACAAGTGAGATGAAAAGATGGCCTACTGCTCGCCGAAGGTACGGCTCCCTAGCTATCCTGAATCAAATTCTGAGGTGGAGTTCTCGAGTAATTACCTATAGAAGCAGGCATAATGGAATGAATTAGTCGGGCTGCAAGTGTCGGCCTCCCTAAACCTCTGGAGTAAGAACCCTTAAAGAATCCTAAATTCTTGGCTTTCTTAGTCAATGCCTTAGCCTGATCGTCTCGCCTCACCCCCTCCACTTTCTTCACAAAATATGTTACCTCATTAAAGCATTTTAGTGCAGAGGTCATATGAACAAACTGCAACTTATAATTTAGTCCTTTAACAAATAGGCGGATCCTCTCTTCCTCAGTAATCACAAATTTCATAGCATATCTCAACAAAGCATGGAACTTCACCTGATAAGCAGCCACAGTCATACTAGCTTGCTCCAAAGCCATGAACTCATCTTTTTTACGATCTCTCAAAGTCCAAGGCACATACTTCTCAAAGAATATATCATGAAACTGGGTTCAAGTGAGTGGGGGTAAAGCTGAAGATCTGCATTCCACATAAGCTCTCTACCACTGCTTAGCCTTACCCCGAAGTTAGAAGATCACAAACTCTACTCCATGCTGATTGACAATTCCCAACTTATGAAGCCTCTCATAATAATATAGAATAAACTCATAAGTTCCTCACTCTCGCAACCATGGAACAAAGGCGATTTCAATTTCAATAACTTAGTCAACATCTCATGTTCATTACCAATCATAGCAGGACCCAAGAAAGGACGGAAGAAAGCATCAGTACCTATAGTTCCAACTACCTTGGGGATAGTGATAGCAATTGGTGGACTGGTGGGAGATTGATTTGCTTGAATAGAGGGAAGCACTCCAGTACCAACCAAACCTTTTAGGAACAACATATTCTGTTGAGCTAACACTAGGTCTAAGGGAGGAATAACTATAGTCTCAGGCTGCACCTCTTCTTCTTTTCAAACATTCTTCTCATTCTCAACCTCTACATTCTCCTCTACCCTTTCATGATATGCAGGAGGAGCCTTATTTCTTGGATCATTCTCAAGTGGTTCTCCATCCCTAGTAAGCGCCACCCTCTCTTGGCCTTTACCCCTAGTTCTTCATCTACCCCTGCCTCGATCGTGACCTCTTGGTGAGGATTCCTCAGCTGGCGCATTGACGGGAGCTATAGGCCTCACGCCATTGAACCTAGTGTTAACCATCTGTGGACAGAAGAGTGAAGAAGATTAGATACCAAATTGGATCACCATATACCAATTGGAACCAAGTTATAGCACGTAATGAGAGAAAAGAAAAAAGAGAGATTTCCTAAAGTCCTATAGCCTCTCGAAGAAAAGTATAGATGTCTCCGTACTGTTCCACAAGACTCTACTAGACTCATTTTGGTTTATCGAGATCAACGAACCTAGGGCTCTGATACTAATTTTTTATGACCTAGACTGTCGTGATTGGTACCTACACTAACCCTCTGGTGGGAGAACCGTTAATACTAATTAGCTAACCAAGAACTACACAACTTAATAAAACAACTAAGGCATTTAAAGATACAGAAGCAAGTTTAAATGTCTAAAGGAAAAATAGGGAGTTATCATAAACTCCAACAAAAGTCTAACAACCAAATGCAGAAATAATACCTAGAAACTGAAAGTCAATGTAACAAAACTCTAACAAGGATCATAAGTTTAAAGGGAATAGGTACAACCCAATAAAACATAAGAAAATCTAAAGTACTACTCTAAGTCCAAAGATGTTGACATAAACAAAAAGAGAACTCATGGCAGCATGGAAGAGCTAACTCACACTTAAATTCGAGTCGATCACTGGTCTTCTAAACGAGGTCTTTCACTAGTCGCCTGAAGATGCCTTGTACTCAACAAAGAAAGAGAAAGTGTAGTATCAATACACAACCACAGTGTATTATAGGATCATGTGACTATCATAATAGGTGAAACATATATAAGTCATTACAACAATAAAAAATATGCATACGCCGAACATATACAATATATATTATCACTTACGAACAACGTATAATTTCACAAGTCTCAAAATACATCAGTCATGTCAAGTCAGGGGTCCTCTCATGGAACCCATACCAAAACTGTTAGTGTACCGGTACATGGAACCCGATCCAAGTTAGTGTGTCGAAAGTGACACCTGGTCCTATTTATGTGATAGAACGTAGCACCCGATCCAAGTTAGTGTGTTGGAATGTAGCACCCAATCCATTCAACAAGCCATAATCACAATAACAATGTACATTCTCAAAATCATACAACTAAGTGTTGATTCATGGCATACAATCATTAATTCATGCTCATTTACGATTAGTGTGGTCAATAGTGTAACATTCACATACATGCATTATAATGAAGTAATTACTAACATGCATCACACCAACATGAAATCACAATCATCACCTACCTCGAACAAAGCTTGAGCCCTCCTAAGAAACTTGATTATTCCCTTTTCGGATTCTTTCCACTTGTTCTTGGTCTACAAATAATTAATATAACGCGAGGATCAATAAATGATGCCTAAATACGTTGATTACAATTAACACTATCAACCCTAGGTCAAACCCATGATCCCAATACCCAAATTAGGGCTTTCCACCATCCAAGCAACTCCAAAACCCTCCCCAAAAATAATTACCCAAGAATTTACATTCTACAGATTGAAAAACAGATTCGGAGAGTGGAAACCTTACCTTTAGCCTCAAGATTGGTGAAAAACTATCAAGAAAACACCTCAGGTCGTCTCCTAGCTCTCAAGAATGAAACTTGCAAAAAATAATGATTTTGGGTTTATTTTTTACTTAATTTGCAACTGGCCCGTTATGGCGGCCCCATCCCGCTATAGTGGGCCTATCCCGCTACAGCGGCCCTGCCTTGGCGGCTTGCCCAAAAACAATGACTAATTTTAAGAGTTTTAAACCCCCATTTCACAACACACCTTCATTCTATGACACAAAGAAACTATCCGTTCAAGCTAAGATTAATTTTGAGAGTTCTACTCGCCCTTCTACGCGACTTCCCTGACCAAAAGTCATCATAAAGGGCGACTTCCCTGCTTGGCTTCACTATACCTATGCCTGTATTACCATTACTCCGGCCTCCATCGCCTCGTTGATTTCCTCCTCGTCCACCATGTTTACGTCCTCGACCATTATTACCATTTCTCACAGGTACCACTTCTCTAGACTACTACTGCATAGAATCCATCAGCGTGGATAGAGAGAATCTCTCCTCATATGCTCCAGTTCTCCACATTTATAATAAGTGCGATCAAAAAATGGTGTGCTACCCGCCAAAGGTACGGCTCCCTGGCAATCCTGAATCCAATTCTAAGAAGGAGTTCCCATGTAATTACTTGTAGAAGCAGGCATAGCGGACTAAATTGGCTGGGCTGCTAGTGTCGGCCTCCCTAAACCTTTGGAGTAAGAACCCTGAAAGTTACCTGTATTCTGGGATTTCTTAGCCAATACCTTAGCCTGACCGTCTCGCCTCACCCCCTCAACTTCTTCACAAAATATGTTACCTCATTAAAGATTTTTTCTACAAAGGTCATATGAATAGACAATACCTACAACTCAGAATTTAGTGCCTTAACAAATAAAAGGGTCCTCTATTCCTCAGTAGTAACAAATTGCATAGCATATCTCAAAAAAACATGGAACTTAGCCTCATAAGCACCAATAGTCATGCCACCTTGCTCCAAAGCCATGAACTAATCCTTTTTACAATCTCTCAAAGTTCGGGACACATACTTCTCTAAGAACAGAGCAGAACAATAGGTCCTAGTGAGTGGGGGTAAAGTTGAAGATCTGCATTCCACATAAACTCTTTACCACTGTTTAGCCTCTCCCTGAAGTTGGAAGGTCACAAACTCTACTCCATGAAGATGGATAATTCCCTACACATGAAGCTTCTCATAGAAATCTAGGATAAACTCTTAAGTGTCCTCACTCTTGGAACCATGGAACACAGGCGGTTTCAATTTCATGAACTTAGTCAACATCTCATGTTCATTACCAATCATAAAAGGACCCAAGAAAGGACGGAAGAAAGAATTAGTAACTACAGTTCCACCCACCTTGGGGATAGTGATAGAAATAGGGGGATTGACAGGAGCTTGAGTTGCTTGAATAGAGGGAAGCACTCCAGGACCAACCAATTCTTTCAGGAATGACATAGTCTATTGAGCTAACACTTGGTCTAAGGGAGGAATACCTATAGTTTCAGCATGCACCTCTTCTTCTTGTCCAACATTCTCTTCATTCTCAACCTCTACATTCTCCTTTACGTCTTCATGAAGCGCATGAGGAGCCTCATTTCTGGGAGTATTCTCAACTGGTGCTCCATCCCTAGTAGGCGCCATCTTTCATCGAGCTCTACCCCTAGCTCTTCCTCTATCCTTGCCTCGACCGCGACCTTTTGATGTGGATTCCTTAGCTAGCGCATTGACAGGAGCTAACAGCCTAACATCGTTGAACCTAGTGTTAGCCATCCGTGGATAGAAGAGTGAAGGAGATTAGATACAAATATGAATCACTAGATACCAATTGGAACCAAGTTATAGCACGAAAGGAGGCAAAAGAAAAGAGAGATTTCCTAAAGTCCTATATCCTCTGGAAGAAAAGTACAGCTCCAAAACCCTCCCCAAACATTAATTACCCAAGAATTTATATTCTACGGATTGAAAAATAGATTCGTAGAGTGAAAACCTTACCTTTTATCTCAATAATGGTGAAAAATTGTTAAGAAAACACATGGGGTAGTCTCTTAGGTCTAAAGAATGAAACTTGTAGAAAATTATGATTTTGGGGTTTATTTCTAAGTTAATTCGTGACTGGCCCGCTTTGGCAACCCCATCATGCTACATCGGCCCTGTCCTAGCGGAAAAGCCTGCCTTGGCGGCTTACACGAAAACAGTAAGCAACTTTAAGAGTTTCAAACCCCCATTTCACAACACACCTTCATCCCATGACACTCACAAACTATCTATTCACGCTAAGATCAATTTCGAGAGTTCTACTTGCCCAAATTCAATTCTATAAAGTCGTATGGGTTCCTAAACATCTTAGCTATCCATTCATGTAATCAAATTCATAATTGAATCTTTCATACACTACCAGATCTTCCTATTACTTAGTTACTCCAACTTCATCCAAATTTGGGCTAGACTAGCAATTTCCAAGTTACTACGAAAAATTTTTCTGGCCCAAAATTTTCCCTAATGGCTTTTCTATAATGACGAAAATAGGTTGTCACAAAAAGATTAGTCAAACACAATTTCCTTATGAAAAACACTATTCAAATGCATTAGCCATACTCAAATTACTTTTTTTTTCCAGAGTACTTTTCTAAAAGGTTATTTTAAAAGAATACTTATAGAAAAAAGAAATCTTTAGTAGCAATATCATAGAGAGTGTCACGACCCAAGACTACCCCGTAGAAGTGACATGGTGCCAAGAGCAAAGAGTGGCCCTAAGTTAACATATTGACAAGGCATGACAGTTAAGATAGCATACATAAACAAAATAAATTGAACATAAAATAAAGTCTCAAATAGATGTCATATAATAAAGGATAATATGATATACGAAAACACACGTGGAATCAACTAACTATCTGAAAATCCTTTAATCATAAAGAGCTTCTACGACAAGTCCATAGCTAATTCTAAATTGTCTGAAAACTGAAGAAAAATATTGAAGAAAGTCATAAAAGGTATATCCCTGAAACACGAGGACTCACAATACGCAATGCACACTAAGATGGTTTTGTAGTAACCGCGGCCTGAAGGATGTACATCAAAACCTATGTTATGAAACAATATTGACAGAAAAGTATGCGTCAGTAATTCAAATGTACTAAGTATGAAGAAAATGCATAGACATGTTATCTGAACTTGATAAGATTGTAAACCATGTCAATGCAATGATCAAGTAACATAACATGAAAACTAATGATCTGATCTGGAACATAGTACAAGGTCATGCAATATCTAAAAACATATCGATTTGTGGGATGTATACAATAACCAACATAAACCATGTGAGCTATGTATGGAGTTCAATGTTCTTCTCCTACACCGAAAAAAAAAGTGTCCTACTTGCCAAGGTAAGGACCATGATTTATGAGCTAAGGTGGATACACTAATTAATTTCTATCTGAGACAAATCCTACGGTAGCCTCTAGGGCTTTTGAGATTGCAACAAAAGGTGCACAAATGATAAACTAAAAACTTTATTCTAAGAGTCCACTCGTGCTAATTGTATTCTCTAAAAGGAAACATGCATAAACATGAAAACAGTAATAATATGATAATACTGAATCATATTAAAAATTTAATAGAATAATGAGTAGCTCCTAAATCATGATAACTAAATATAATCTAAAATATACTTTATTTGAAAGCATCTAATTCATGTTAATTGTATATACTAATATAAACTTCCAAATCGAAAGCATCTTAATTTACACTTATCTGAAAATAACATAATTATGATCATGAAAATACTAGCATGCTTTGAGTTCATGAAAATAGCATTGAAAATATTGAATTATAAACAATTCATACTTAATAAGATCAATCATGAAAAAGAAATCAAAATTCAACAAAAACCTAGAAGAAATCATGAAACACTAGACTTGAGAGTTCATAGCTAGAAGAAATTAGGGCTTCTTTGGGTCTCAATGGGGGAAGAAGAAATTGCTGCTGAAGCTTCCACATATCCTGATTGGAATCCTAACTTGAATTTGGAAGAAGAAACTTAACCTTGATCTAGTCTTGGTAGAAAATTGAGAGAGAAGAAATTTGGATTTGGAAAAATGAGAGTGAATGGGGAGGTTAGGTCATTTAGGAATAAGTTATTTCCTCTTAGAATAGGCAAAAAAGGGCATAATATAGGAATTAAATTAGTGGGAGAAGGCTAAAATAACACTGACTTAAAACTGTTAGAACCACTATACAGTCTGTACAATATGGACTGTAAAGGTGTCTGTAGAATGTTTCTAATCTTCTTAATCCTAAGTGTAACTTCCACGGAAGCTTCTATGAATCATACAAATTTCCACGGTCCATATAAGTTTCTGTGAAGCACAAGGTTCATGAGTCCTTAAGGGTCTGGTTCAGTGACCAGTACATGTCCTGTGAAAGCTTTCACGGTCCGTAATTCCATCCATGAAACTTACCTCCAAAAATTTCAAATACTGAGTTCTATCATAGATCTCTTCACATACTGTGAATGAGTCCGTACAAGGCCTCTTCTACGACATTTCAATTCTTTTCTAATTCCAAGGTCTAATATATATAACGAGAGATATATATGCACTAAATTGCAAAGTTGGGGGGGGGGGGGGGGGGAGGGTATATATGCCTCTTTTCCATTTAAATAATTTATACATATTTAGATGCTTATAACACAACAATCTAAATAGTTTAGTATTTAAATATTGAAATAATATTTCAATCAATTAGATTAAGAAGTTAATATTAATGAAAACAAATGAGACCACTGTAATTAGAAAATTATTTTATAATTATTATTGTTAAATTAGTTTTTTCCTAGTCAGTGTTTAAATATTTTAAAGTGCTTTTCTCGTTTCTCTATACATTAATATGTTAATGAATTAATTTCATACCTTATAGTCTATATTCTTTAATATTAATCTTATTTGTTTAAATTATTTTGACTCACAATTTAATCAGTTACAATGTAATCATTTCATTGATTTGTCTTTATATAATTTCTTGATTTTTTAAGGAAAAATACATTATTTGAGATTGTCCTTCTATGTAACTGTAAATTAATTGAAGTAATGATAGATTTTCTTAATATAATGATTGTACGCAAAAAAATAAAAATTTACGTAGTTGCCAACAAGGTTTTGTTGAGACAAGCCTTCTACAAAAGCATGAAGCCTCAAAAAAGAGGGATGTAAGTGCAAAAGTAAGAAGTATTTTGAACTTTATGGTCTTAAATATGTGGAAATTAAATTCAAGATTTTAACTCACTTCATTGACTACTTGGTCACACCTTTGGGTGTATAATAGATCCTACATTATATGGAGAAAATCAATGATCTCAAAATTATTGTAAAATGGCTTGATATACCCCTCAACTTTGTCATTTAGAGTTGATACACTCCTCATTATAAAAGAATCTCACATATATCCTTACCATTATAAAAATGACTCACCTATATCTCATTGTTAATAAAGCGGGTCACATATACCCTATTATCTAGCGATAGTGATTTTTTTTTTATAAATTTTTATTTTAAAACAATTCATATAGGGGTATATGTGATCATTTTTCACACATGATTTTTGTTGACTTCTTTCATTATCGTTCTTTGACTTTTTTTTTTATTCTTTATTGTAAAAATACAAAAATATATATATATATATATATATATATATATATATATATATATATATATGTGAATGGGAAAGAGAAAAAAGTAAGAAAAAAATTTTAAAATATTTTTTTCGGAATATATTGTAATTTATATTTTGTATCTGTATGAAAAATTGAGGCATATATGAAAAATTTTACTAAAAAAGTTAGTGAAAAATATATTTGATCAGCAAAATAATAAATCCAAACTATCCATTAAATCAAACAAGTTGACAGAAAATAATAATACTTGTGAGAAGGATCAAATATATCAAAAAAAATAAAATTTTAAAAAGTTTTAACTTTTTTTTCTTCCATTCAAAGATGAAAAGATACATGTGAGTCATTTGTGTAACAATAAAAATATATGAGTAACTTTTATAACAAGGGGTACATCAACTATAAATGACAAAGTTAAAGTGAAATAATTAAAGTTAAAAAGTGCAATAATAATAATAAAATAATAAACTTTTGTTTCTTCAACCTATAAACTCAAAAGGGTCAACACGAATAATATACAAGTCCCCACAATGTACGGTTAGGTTTGAGGAAGAACAATAGTCATATTGGCAAACAATTACTCTTCACATTAGAGCCAAAAAAAATATAATTGAATTTATACCACTAAATAGAGTACAAAGTGATAGCAAGTGTCAACCATATTTTATTAACAATAAACTAAAATTATTCCTCTTCAACAACAATACATTAACAACAATCTCTACAAACACAGCAACAATAACATATATTGCAAATGGAGCAAACATAGTGCATAAACAACCGATAATTGAGATGGTTGTGGATTACCAGAGCAAGTGGGTATTCTTAAGAAAGATTTTTTAATTGTACATGAAATTGAATTAGACAACCAGAAACTATTGAAATTGCCATCAAACTAGAAAATAAATTTTATCTTTAGTTTGATTGCAATTTCAACAATGACCAGTTGTCTAATTCATTTTCATGTTCAATTAACACTGCCTTTTCAAGAATAACCGCAAGTCCTCATGATCTATAACTGTCTCAATCATTGGTTCCTTCTTATCTATTTAGGAAAAGGTATTGGAGGATATAAAAAAAGTTGAAATATTATCTCCAAAGTGGAGAACATGCATAAAGAGAGAAATAGAAAATGCAACTCTGGGGTGAAAAGTTAAGGAACACAAGAAGAGGCTTTATAGTGGGTGAAAGGTGTTTTTTACGAGATAATATTTGGAAATTTTGTAAATAGCATTCCATATGTGTATTGATTTACATTAGATTTGATTGAGGAGGGTAAAATTAAGAAATAAAGAAGAGGTTTTATAGTTGGTATAAGGTAGTTTAACAAGATAGTATTTGGGAATTTTGTAAATAACATTCCATATATGTTGATTTATATAAGATTTGATCAGAAGTCAAATTTTTACCAAACCTATAGAAAACATAATTTTAGTAAGAAAATCATTATCATAAAGTAGTAAAATAATTTATTATTGTTAATTCAATTTCTTTGTCTAGTCAACATTTAAATACCTTAAAGTGATATTCATGTATATATATATGCTAATATGTTAACAACTCAATTTCAGTTGTCTATAATATTTAGATATTTTGTAAATAACATTCAATATATATTGAATTACATTAGATTTGATGAGAAACCCAAATTTAAATGAACCTACCAAAAATATAATTTTAATAAGAAAATCATTATCATAAAGTTGGTAATTAAATTATTATTGTTTACAGCCTAGCCAACTTTTAAATACCTTAAAGTAATTTTTTTTGCCTCTGTATACGTTTATATGTTAACGAATTAATTTCATACATTGTTGTCTTTAATATTTGAGAATCTTGTAAATACCGTTCTATATATATTAATTTCCATAAGATTTGTTCTCAAGCCAAAATTAAACCGAACCTACCAAAGACATAATCATAGTAAAAAAATCATTACCATAAAATTGGTAAATATATTATTATTAATTCAAAAATTTTCCTAGTCAATATTTAAGTATCTTAACCTGCTTTTCTCATCTCTATATACATTAATATTTTAATGTTTCGATTTCATACCTTGTAGTCTATGAAAATCTTGTAAGTAAAATTCCATAACTATTGATCTACAGTAACACCTCGGTCTAAACGAACTAATTTTAGCAAGAACCAATTTGGAAAGAGCTAAATCAAGAATTTTGCAAGTTAGTCTTAAATTGTGAGTTTTTGGTCAACTTCAAACGTCCATAACTTTAGTACATGATGAGTTAGGTGGCCCATGAGATATCAAATGAAAGATCTTTGAGTCTTTTTTCCAATTCCAAAGAGTTTGCTAAATTCCGAGTTTGGATAAGGGAGATATTCTCGTTGCGTTCAGCATGTCTGATCAAGGAAATCCATTAGAATTAACAAGGGGTATTTTGGTCTTTTCCTTATCCCACTAGCCTTATGACGAGTGACTTCCCTGCCTGTCATGCTCTTAGATAAGGCTAGTGATGTGTTCAAACCATTTCTTGATTCGTTTGTTATAGTCTTTATTGATGATATTTTGGTTTATTCAAAAAGTGAGGAAGAGCATGCCGACCATCTTCGTATTGTTCTGGGTGTTCTTGGGAAACAAAATTTGTATGCAAAAATTTCTACGTGGCCATTACCCCGACCAAAAGTCATCATGACGGGCGACTTCCCTGCCTGGCTGCACTGTACCTCTTCATGCGTTACCATTACTTCGACCTCTACGGCCTTGCTGATTACCACCTCGCCCACTTTGTGGATGTCCTCGACCATTATTACCATTTCCCGCAGGTACCACTTCTCTAGACTGCTGTGCAGAATCCATCATGTGTGGGTGGGTACAATCTCTCCTCATATACCCAGGTTCTCCATAGTTATAACAAGTGCGATCGAAAGATGGCTTGCTGCCCGCCAAAGGTGCGGCTCCCTAGCTATCCTGAATACATTTCTAAGGTGGAGTTTTCGAGTAATTACCTGTAGAAGCGGGCATAGCAGACTGAATTGGTCGGGCTGCAAGTGTCAGGCTCCCTGAACCTCCAGAGTAAGAACCCTAAAATTTACCTAAATTATTGGCTTTCTTAACCAATGCCTTAGCCTGACCGTCTCCCTTCACCCCCTCCACTTTCTTCACAAAATTTTTTACCTCATTAAAGCTTTTTATTACAGAGATCATATGAACAGAAAATACCTACAACTCAGAAATTAGTTCCTTAGCAAATATATGGATCCTCTCTTCCTCAGTAGTCACCAATGGTGTAGCATATCTCGACAAAGCATGGAACTTCGACTCATAAGTAGCCACAGTCATACGACCTTGCTACAAAGCCATGAACTCATCCTTTTTACGATCTCTCAATGTCTGGGGCACATACTTCTCTAAGAATAGAGCATGACAATGGGTCCAGAACCATAGGACAAAGGCGGTTTCAATTTCATGAACTAGTCAACATCTCATGTTCATTACCAATCATAACAAGACCCAACAATGGACGAAAGAATGTATCAGTACCTACAGCTCCACCCTCTTTGGGGATAGTGATAGCAATATGAAGATTGGTGGGAACTTGAGTTTCTTAAACAAAGGGAAGCATTGCAAGACCAACCAATCATTTCAGGAACGACATAATTTGTTGAGCTAACACTAGGTCTAAGGGTAGAATACATGTAGTCTCCGCCTGCACCTCTTCTTCTTGTCCAACAATTTTCTCATTCTCAACCTCTACATTCTCCTCTACCTCTTCATGATGCGTAGGAAGAGCCTCATTTTTGGGAGCATTCTCAACTGGTGCTCCATCACTAGTAGGCGCCACTGTTCCTTGGCCTCTACCCCTAGTTCTTCATCTACCCCTACCTTTATCGCTACCTCTTGGTGCGGATTACTCAGCTGGTGCATTAACAGGAGCTATGGGCCTGACGTCATTGAACCTTGTGTTATTAATCTACGGATAGAAGAGTGAAGGAGATTAGATACCAATTTGGATCACCATATACCAATTGGAATAAAGTTATAGCACGAAAGGAGACAAAAGAAAAAAGAGAGATTTCCTAAAGTCATATAGCCTCTCAAAAAAAGTACAAATATCTCTGTACCGTTCTGCAAGACTCTAGTAGACTCATTTTGGTACATCGAGATCAACGAACCTAAGTCTCTGATACCAACTTTTTCACGACCCAGACCGTCGTGATTGGCACCCACACTAACCCTCCGTTGGGAGAACCATTAATACTAACTAGCTAACCAAGAACTACACAATTTAATTAAAAAAACTAAGGCATTTAGAGATACGGAAGCAGTTTTAAATGTCTAAATGAAAAATAGGGAGTTCCCATAAACTACAATAAAGGTCTAACATCCAAATGCGGAATAATACCTAGAACCTGAAAGTCAATGTACCAAAATTCTAACAAGGATCATAAGTCTAAAGGGAATGGGTACAACCCAATTAAACATAAGAAAATCTAAAGTACTAGTCTAAGTCTGAAGATGTGGACATAAATAAAAAGAGAACTCATGGCAGCCCGAAAGAACTGACTCACCCTTAAATACGAGTCGATCACTGGTCTTCTAAACGAGGTCTGTCAGTAACCACCTAAAGATGCCTTGTACTCAATAAAGAAAGAGCAAGTGCAGTATTAGTAAACAACCATAGTGTACTGGTAGGATCATGTGGCTATCCTAATAGATGAAACATATATAAGTCATTACAACAATAATAAAACATGCATACACCAAGAATATACAATATCAATTATCACTTACGAACAGCGTACAGTTTCACAATTCTCAAAACATATCAGTCATGTCAAGTAATTGGTCCTCTTATGGAACCCATACACAAACTGTTAGTGTACCGGTACGTGGTACCCAATCCAAGTTAGTGTGCCGAACGTGACACCCAATCCCATTTATGCTCTGGAATGTGGCACCCGATCCAAGTTAGTGTGTTGGAATGTAACACCAAATCCATTCAACAAGCCACAATGACAATCACAATGTACCTTCTCAAAATCATACAATCAAGTGGTTATTCATGGCATACAATCATTCATTCATGCTCATTTCCGATTAGTGTGGTCAATATTGCAACATTCGCATACATACATGCATTATAATGAAGTAATTACTAACATGCATAACACTAACATGAAATCACAACCATCACCTACCTCGAATAAGGCTTGAACCCTCGTAAGAAACTTGATTCTTTCTTTTTCGGATTTTTTTCTCTTATTCTTGGTCTACAAACAATCAATATAATGCAAGGACAAATAAATGGTGCCTAATTACTTGGATTACAATCAACACTATCAACCCAAGGTAAGACCCGTGATCTCAATACCCAAATTGGGGCTTTTCCACCATCCAAACAGCTCTAAAACCCTCCCCCAACAATAATTACCCAAGAAATTACAATCTACGAATCGAAAAATGGATTTGGAGAGTAAAAAGCTTACCTTTAGCCTCAAGAATAGTGAAAAGCTATCAATAAAACACATGGGGTTGTCTCCTAGTTCTGAAGAACAAACTATGCAGAAAATAACGATTTTGGGGTTTATTTCGACTTAATTCGTGACAAGCCCGCAATGGCGGCCCCATCCTGCTACAGCGTCCCCATCTTGGGGGCTTGCTCGAAAACAGTGAGTGATTTAATGAGTTTCAAACCCCCATTTCACAGTACACCTTCATCCCATGACACTCAGAAACTACCCATTCATGCTAAGATCAATTTTGAGAGTTCTACTCGCCCTTTTGGGAGTTTTTAGGTAACAAAAGTTGTATGAGAAATATTCTATGTAACAAAAGTTGTATGAGAAATATTCTATGTGACCATTACCCCAGCCAAAAGTCATCATGAAAGGCTACTTCCCTACCTAGTTGCAGTGTACCTCTGCCTGTGTTACCATTACTCCAACCTCCACCGCCTCGTTGATTTCCTCCTCGCCTACTTTGTTGACGTCCTCGACCATTATTACCATTTACCGCGGGTACCATTTCTCTAGACTGCTACTACGTGAAATCCATCATGCACGGGTAGGGAAAATCTCTCTTTATCTGCCGAGGTTCTCCACACTTATAACAAGTGTGATCAAAAGATAGCCAACTGCCCACCGAAGGTACGACTCCTTAGCTATCCTAAATCAAATTCTAAGGTGTAGTTCCTGAGTAATTACCTATATAAGCGGGCATAACAGACTGAATTGGTTGGGCAGCAAATGGCAGCCTCCTTGAAACTATTGAGTAAGAACCCTAAAAGTTACCTGAATTCTTGGATTTCTTAGCCAATGCCTTCGCCTGACCGTCTCGCCTCACCCCCTTCACTTTGTTCACAAAATATTTTACCTCATTAAAGCTTTTTCCTGCAGAGGTCATATGAGCACACAATACATGCAAGCTAGAATTTAGTCCCTTAACAAATAGGCGGGTCCTGTCTTCCTCAGTAGTCACCAATTGTTGAGCATATCTCGACAAAGCATTGAACTTAGCCTCGTAAGTCATAAGCATCCATAGTCATACTACCTTGCTCAAAGTCATGAGCTCATCCTTTTTATGATCTCTCAAAGTCGGGGCACATACTTCTCTAATAACAGAGCATGAAACTGGGTCCAAGTGGGTGGGGATAAAGCTGAAGATCTGCATTCCACATAAGCTATCTACCACTTCTTAGCCTTACCTTGAAGTTGGAAGGTCACAAACTCTACTCCATGCTAATGGACAATTCCCAACTTATGAAGCCTCTCATAACATTCTAGGATGAACTCCTAAGCTTCTTCACTATTGGAACCATGGAACACAGCCGGTTTCAATTTCAAAAACTTAGTCAACATCTCATGTTCATTACCAGTCATAATAGGACTCAACAAAGGACGAAAGAAAGCATCAGTATCTACAGTTCCACCCACATTAGGGATAGTGATAGCAATAGGGGAGATTGGCAAGAGGTTGAGTTGCTTGAATAGAGAGAAGTACTCCAGGACTAACTAATCCTTTCAGGAATGACATAATGTGTTGAGCTAACACTTGGTCTAAAGAAGGAATACTTGTAGTCTCATCTTGCACCTCTTCTTTCTTTCCAACATTCTCCTCATTCTCAACCTCTACATTATCCTTCACCTATTCATGATGCACAAGAGGAGCCTCCTTTCTATGAGCATTCTCAACTGCTACTCCATCCTAGTAGGTTCCACCTTTCCTCGGCCTCTATCCCTAGATCTTCCTCTACCCCTGTCTCGACTACGACCTCTTGGTGTGAATTCCTTAGCTGGTGCATTGATGAGAACTATGGGCCTGACATCGTTGAACACTGTGTTAACCATCTGCGGATAGAACAGTGAAGGAGATTAGATACAAATTTGGATCACCAGATACCAATTGGAACCAAGTTTTAATATGAAAAGACACAAAAGAAAATAGAGAGATTTCCTAAAGTCCTATAGCCTCTCAAAGAAACGTGCAGCTCAAAAACTGCCCCCCAACAATCATTACCAAAAAATTTACATTCTACGGATCGAAAAATGGATTCGGAGAGTGAAAACCTTACCTTTAACCTCAAGATTGGTGAAAAACTTTCAAGGAATCACTTGGGTCTTCTCCTAGCTCTCAAAAATGAAACTTGTAGAAAATAACAATTTTGGGATTTATTTCCAACTTAATTTGTGACTGACCCGCTATGGCGGCCCCATCCCTTTACAGCGGCCCCGCTCTGGTGGGAAAAATCGTTCCTTGGTGGCTTGCACGGAAATAGTGAGAAAGTTTAAGAGCTTCAAACCCTCATTTCACAACCCACCTTCATCCCATGAAACTAAAAAACTGCCCGTTCACGCTCAGATCAATTTGAGTAGTTCTACTCACCCAAATTCAATTCTGTAAAGTCGTACGGTTTCCTTAACATCTTAGATATCTATTCATGTAATCAAATTTATAATTGGATCTCTCATACACTACAAGATCTTTCTATTACTTAGTGACTCTGACTTCGTCCTAATCTGGGCTAGGCTAGGAATTTCCAAGTTACTACAGAAAACGTTTTCTGGCCCAAAATTTTTCCCGATGGCTTTTCTATAATGACGAAATAGGTTTTCACAAAAAGATTAGTCAAACATAATTTTTTTATGAAAGGCACTTTTCAAATGCATTAGCCACACTCAAATTACTTTTTTTCCAAAAGCACTTTTCTAAAAAGTTATTTTAAAAGAGTGCTTGTAGAAATAAGCAATTTTTAGGATCAATATCATAGAGAATGACACCACCCAAGACTACCCCTTAGAAGTGAGATGGTGTCTAGAGCCACGACTAACCCCAAGCTAACACAATGACATGGCATAACTGTTAAGATAGCATACATAAACAAAATAAAGTATCAAATAGATGTCATATAATAAAGGATAATATGATGCAAGAAAACATACGTGGAATCAACTAACTGTAATCCTTTAATCATAAAGAGTTTCTAGGACAAGTCCCTAGCTAATTTTAATCTGTCTGAAAACTGTAGAAAAATATTGAAGAAAGTCATAAAAGGTATGTCCCTGAAACATGAGGACTCACAATATACAATGCACACTAAGATGCTTTTATAGTAATAGCGGCCTAAAGGATGTACATCAAAAACTATATAATGAAACAATATTGACAGAAAAATATGCATCAATAATTCAAATGTACTAAGTATGAAGAAAATTAATAAACATGATGTCTACACTTGATGAGTTTGTAAAGCATGTCAATGCAATGATCAAGTAAACATAACATGAAAACTAATGATCCGATCTAGAACATAGTACAAGGTCATGCAATATCTGATAATATACTGATTTGTGGGATGTATACAATAACTAGCATAAACCATGTGAGCTATGTATGGAGTTCAATGTTCTTCTCTCACACCGAAAAAAGAGTGTCTTGCTTGCCAAGGTAAGGTCCATGATATTTGAGCTAAGGTAGATCCACTAATTAATGTCTATCTAAGACAAATCCTACGGTAGCTTCTAGGGCTTCTGAGATTGCAACAAAAGGACCACAAACGATAAATTAAAACGTTCATTCCAAGAGTCCACTCGTGCTAAGTATACTCTCAAAGGAAACATGCATAAACATGAAAACAATAATAATATGATAATACTGAATCATATTAAAATTTTAATAGAATATTGAGTAGCTCCTAAATCATGATAACTGATTATAATCTAAAAGATACTTTATTTGAAAGCATCTAATTCATGATAATCGTATACACTAATATAAACTTCAAAATCAAAAGCATCTTAATTTATGATAATATGACAATCTGAGACATTTATGTGAAAATAACATAATTATGATCATGAAAATACTAGCATGCTTTGAGTTCATGAAAATGTTATTGAAAATATTAAATTATAAACAATTCATGCTTAATAAGATCAATCATGAAAAAGAAATCAAAATTCAATAAAAACCCATAAGAAATCATGAGATGCTAGACTTGAGAGTTCATAGCTTGAAGAAATTAGGGCTTCTTTGGGACTCAATGGGGGAAGAAGAAACCGTTGATGAAGCTTCCACATACCCTGATTTGAACCATAAGGCCTCGTCTTAATGAAAGACAACAATTAGGAGAATTTTGTGAACAATTTGCTTTAGATATTCCTAAGGCAAATTCTAAAGATAAGAAAGAGAAACATTCTTCTAAGAACAGATCTTCCAAAAAGGATTATAAAGCATGGAAGAAAAGAAGAATGGACAAGAAACAAAGAAGAGCATAGCCGTATTAGGAAAAGAAAAGATTTTTATTAATCTAAACGGAAATTTGACAAATCTGATCAAGGAAAAAATCAAGAACCTTGATATTGATGATAGTATCAAAGAATCTCTTTGCAAAATCATGCTAAATTCGAATTCAGAAAAATTAGAAATAGGATACAACAGTCATGAGGAATCCTCTACTAGTGAAGATCTTAAAGGCCTTCACTAGGAAGATTATATGTCTTCAGATGAGGATTGTTTGCCTTGTCAACAAGGGATAAACTGTGAAAATGAAGGGGAAGAAGATGATCTTTATAAGATCTATTCCCAGTTCAAGGAACTGAGCATCAGTGTCATTGATAATGATAAAGTTTTAGAGCTCTTACAAATTGTAAAAGATCCCAAAATGAGAGCTCAGATTATTGATAAAATTAGTAATACTTCCACCTCTAAAAATCATATCACAAAGGATATCCCTACCAAAGAAAGTTCATACACCAAGGTAGAGGTTAAGAATCTCCTGTTAGAAATAAGGAAACATATAAGTTCTCCTACAACTATCAATGATCTGAAGCAAGAGGTTAATAATCTCAACGAAGACATTCAAAGGTTAAAAGAAAAGAATGTCACTATGGAAATTAGACTTGATAATATCGAGAGTCCAAAAGAGATGGGTAATAGCTCAAATTCTTCTTCTTATGAAGAAGATAGTAAAGATCTTGATTTTCTAAAGACTCTTAATTTTGGTAATAAAATAGAAGATTTTTTACAAAGCTTAAAAGCTTTCACTTCTCAAAAGTTTTATACTAAAATTACTCTTTTTGTAGATTGTAATTACAAAAAAGAATTTAATGCTCTTATAGACAGTGCTGCTGATTTAAATTGCATTCAAGAAGGTCTTATTCCTTCGAGATATTTTCATAAAACTACTCATAGCCTCATATCAGCAAATGGTAGCAAAATGGGAATTGAATATAAATTGTCCAAAGCTTTTATATGCAAAGGAAAGAATTGTATTTCTCAAAGTTTTGTCTTAGTAAAAGATATTACTAACCAAATTATTTTGGGAGTTCCTTTTATAAATGATATTTTCCCCCTTACTTATTGGGATGATAAAAAAATTGTTGGTAGTTGGAATGAAAAACCTTTTATATTAGAGTTTATTACAAAACCTTTTACAAGAATGATAAATGAATTATCTTCAAGATTGACTTTAAAAAATAATCAAGTCAGTTTTATCAAAGGAGAAATTAATAGTATTGAGATTGATAATATTCTTCAAAATCCTAAATTACAGGATAAGATTGCTATTTTGAAAAAATCAGTTCTCCCTTGATATTTGTGGAGATCATCCAAAAGCTTTTTGGAACAAAAAAAAAAGCATGTTGTTAGCCTCCCTTATGAGGATAACTTTATTGAGGATAATATTCCTACAAAAGCAAGACCTTGCCAAATGAATTCAGATTATCTGGAATTATGCAAAAAAGAAATTGATTCTTTGCTTCAAAAAGGCCTTATAAGGCATTCTGAATCCCCATGGTATTGTACAACATTTTATGTTAATAAACATGCTGAACAAGAAAGAGGTGCACCTAGGTTGGTAATTAATTATAAACCTCTTAACAAAGCCTTAAAATGGATTAGGTACCCTATCCCTAATAAAAAATATTTATTGGATAGAGTCTATTATGCTATTATATTTTCAAATTTTGATTTAAAATCAGGCTAATAGTAGATTTAGATAGCTGAGTCACATAGATTTAAAACAGCTTTTAATAGCCCTATGCGTCAATATGAGTGGAACATTATGCCATTTGGTTTGAAAAACGCTCCATATAAATTTCAAAAAAATATGAATGATATTTTCTTGCCCTACAATAATTTCATAATAGTCTATATAGATGATATTCTTGTATTTTCCAAAAACATGGAAACTCATTTTAAACACCTTGATTTGTTTAAAAAGATTATTATTCAAAATGGCCTGGTGATATCCAGACCCAAAATGGCTTTGTTTCAAACAAATGTTAGATTTTTGGGTCATAATATTGAAAGGGGTAATATTAGCCCTATTAATAGAAGCATTAAATTTGCATCCAAGTTCCCTGATATTATGACTAATAAAACTCAGTTACAGAAATTTCATGGAAGTCTCAACTATGTTTCTCCTTTTATAAAGGATTTAGCGAAGGATACTGCTATTTTATATGACAGGCTAAAAACTAATCCCAAAGCCTGGTCTGATAATCATACCAAAGCAGTTAAAAGGATTAAGACAAAGGTTAAAAACCTTCCCTATCTTACTTTGGCTAACCCGAGTTGGGAGAAGACGGTTGAAATAGACGTGTCAGACATAAGATATGGTGGTATCCTGACACAATACTGTCCGGATAATAAACGTCATTTTATTATTCAATTCTATTCTGGCAAATGAAACACGCCCAGAAAAATTACGCTACTATAGCAAAAGAAATTTTGGCAATAGTGAAAAGTGTTTTAAAGTTCCAAGGATATCTTTACAACCAAAAGTTTTTGATGAAAACTGATTGCCAAACAGCTAAATTTTTGTTTAATAAAGATTGTAAGCATGATGTTTCTAAACAAATGGTTGCAAGATGGCAAGCTTTATTAGCACCATTTGATTTTGATATTCATTAGTAAAAAGGTTCAAATAATAGTCTGCCTTATTTCCTTACAAGAGAATACCTAGACTAATCTTTGCTTTTCTTTCAGGATAAGACCTTCATGGCCTCCTCCCTCAATGAGAGCAAGAGGAAGAACAGGAGTTGGTAGAGGTAATATCCTTGCTCAAATAGGAAACAAAAAATTAGTAGCAGCAAATATTGCTTCTACAAGTGGTCTTAATACAAACCACCCAATGTACAAGGAATTCTTGGATTTTATGCAATCCAAGAAAGAAAAGAATAATGCTCCTCCATCTTATTCCACAGTTCTCGCAGATGAAGAGAGCATAGAAATATTCGATCAAAATGATAAAAAAGAAGTCATACTTCTTTTGGAACATAGTGACTTGAGGTGGAAAAATGACCCATGGCAATTAATGTCTAGATATATGGATTCAGTTTCTTATACTAAAACAACTTATAAATATAGGATGCATTATGAGATGATACTCTCAGCAACAAGGTCTGGTGAATTACAATATTTTTACCCAGCTAATACAAGGAATGTTTATAACTTTTCAAAGATCATTATAAAGAGAATTATGACTCCAAAAGAATGGGGAATTAGCCCCTTGAAAGAAAGGAATTATATCTATCCGGAACAAAAGAAATATAATTACTGGGATTATGTGAATTGCTTTAATACAGCTTTATTATAAGAAAATGCTAATAGAAGGAATTCCTGGTTTATAAAAATATGCTCCCATGTTTTTGATCAACCTATTCCAAATTGGTTCTGTAGATGGTGGACTTTATATGGTCCCTCAATAAAAAAATTTCCAGAACCTTACAAAAAATTATATTCTGAATGGGTGGATATCTCCCCTAAACTTATAAGTTTAGAACAGGATAATATATTCATTGAAGGTATGTCTTTGATGTATTTTTTCATAGAATTCTCAATTACTTGGAATATGAAGTGGTCCATATCTCTGAACGGTTTCCATGTCTAAAGAGAACTTTTTATACAAAGTTCTGGAACAAACTAACACAAAAAGACCTTGAAGGAAAAATTCATGGTCAAGAACTCCTTGATTCAATAAATGTAACAATGGACAAATACCATAATACAGATAGATCAAAGCCACATGTGGATGATCTTAGTCCATTCAAGCAAATTTCAAGGAAGCTTCATATGAACAAAGGATTGATATCTAAATCAGAAGCAATTGTCATATATATGGAAGAAGTAAAAAGAGATTTGATGAAAAATCTCAATATAGACATTAGAGATGCTATATCCATGGTGTCATCAAGCCACACCAATGATGATGACGACTCATGCATGGAAGGAGAGGCCCAGAGTGCTAATAGCAACGAAGAGATTGACATCGATCCTCTTCTCAAAAGATTCCAAGAACAAGTGGAAGAATCTTCCAGCAACACCACCTGCAAGGGAAAGGGAAAGGTTTAAAGTAAGAGGATCCCACAAATTAAAATATTTGGGGTAATAAGCCAAACAACTTTAATAAAGAAGGCCAGAATGATATGTCGGCCGTATTTTGTAGTGGAGAGACCACATCTAGTTATCGGTCTTATCTATTTTTTATTGGACATTGTAAATTGTCTGGGCCACCTTATCTTATCGCTTTAGATTCCTCGACCCCTATATAAAGAGGCGAAACTTTTTAGTGAGGCAAGTTTTAGAACTCCCTCTCTATCTATCCCTCGCTTTCTTGTAATACTTTCTTTGTAAATCTTTTGTTCTTGAATAATAAAAGCTTTCAGTTTGGTCGGTACATCATCTCGAGTGGAGTTCTACTCCAGATACTTTAAATTTTAAGTTTTTTCTTTATGTACTTAGTCTAAATGATAGGCTAAACTATTTGTGTTGAACTATAACATACTAGGTTACTACAAAAAATGGTGATTATGTCTATTGTTTAGGCAGTTTGAACAGTAATACTAAGGTCAAGTATAAGTATCCAGGCAGGCTATTAAAATGTTATCGAAGGAATCCGTTGGATTACATGTTAGCCAAGAGGGCCTGTAGGGCAGACCCGAATAGTAGAAGTTTTCATTAACTATTGTCAGGATTGTTTATACTTGTAAAGGCACCTTGAGTAAAACTGAACGATCCGTCAAAACTATATGGTATCATAGCCATGGACTTATAGTAGCTATAGGTGATATAGTTCAACACAGTGTTTTATTATGAATATCATAAAGAAAAGATCTAATGTTAAAAATAGTAGAAAAGAAAAATATGATATACTGCAACATCTTGATCTACTTAATAAGTGGACTATTCCTAAAATTCCTCCTAGAATTATATACCAGATGGGAACTTTTGAGATATTCGGTCTCAAGCAAGTGGTTAAAACCACTGAAGAAACTATCACTATTGATAGTGATCATCAGACTTTTAGATTATTATCTAAAAATGTTTTGGCCCCTTATAGGGATATTTACAGATTCATGCATATTGGCTTGGTTCAGGTGGAATTTAAGCCCCTCACCTTGAGAGGTCTATCAGAAAGCTTCGTAGCAGCTTTGAGAGATGGTAGAAATCAAAATTGGAAGAAATCCCTTATAGAGACGATACAAACCAGTCTTGCCTATGGACTAGTTTATTTTAATGCCTATTCTTATCTACAGATTTGTTTACAGGATGAGAATTCACTAAGTTCTCTTATGCTTAATGTTAAGCTTCATGGATATGATTATATGCCTGGAATTGAAGTTGTTTGCATATGCTACAGAATTGTTATAAACTCTTACATAGTTTGAATCCTATGTGTAAGATCATTGATTCTAAAAATGAAACTATTCTTATAGAAACCAATTTCGGTAAATCGAATGTTTTTACCTAAAGACCTGTCCAATGGGATGAAATTTATTTCCCACAGGAGTGGCTTTTTGATGTTTCTGCAATCAACGACACAACTTCTGATGCCAGTGTCTACGATTGTGCAATAGTATAATAACCCAACCAAGGGTTGGGGTCGAGTCCCAAGGGAGTGGTTTTTAGAATTAATAGAAAAATAAAATTAGTTCTAACTAGTCGTAGCTAAAGACATTAACGATTAAAAATATTGTAAATTAAAGGGGGGACACAAGAGTATCAATTAACAATAGCGGTTTTGTCAGTAGTAAGTAAAAATAGTAAAATTAACAAAGAAATCTAAGTAATGAGAGGGGGATTCTTGGGATGTGATAGGAATATGGGATAGACTAAATCATTGGGTACATGCTTTTGATAGTAAATTCATTGAGTATTTGTGACTAGGCTAGACTTTAAAGGGGATAAGCTCTCTCTCAAGCAACTTACCCCGTTACAAACGGGTTCCTCTCGGACACCCACTTGCCGCATGAAGAACAACCTCTCCCTTAACCCACTCACTCTCTCATGCTGAGTGTATGGAAATGGGACTAGGGTTCACTCTCTTGAGCTGAACCTCATGTCGACCCACTCGCACTGCCATCAATTTAGTGGTCTTAGTTTTACGACCTCTCTCTCGAGCAAGCCAAAAACACATATATGAGATTATATTTGCAACTACAGTATCCTTAAGTTCATCCACAACCACTAAATGAAATAACATTTAAATTATGAATAGACTATCAGCAACCAAGACCCAACAACTAATCTAATCCATATTCACAAAATCACACCCCAAGAATTGCGATGTTTAGCCACACATCAAGAGATATAAATTTATACCTAAATGAGCTTGCATTCAACTGGGTATGAAGATTTAAGTCTTTTTACAAACCAAGAATAAAGAATCCAAGAGACCCAAGTCTAAATCCTTGGAGATGAAACCCTCTTCCTCTTCTTTAAGTTTTCAAAACTCTCTCAAAGTCAAAGCAAAAATAAAAAGTACTAAAAATTATATGAATTGTTCCACACTAAAAATCTAATAATAAGCTACAACTCTCAATGCGTGTTTATAGTTTTAAAAGAAATATGTGCTGCAGCGGACCATTCGGCGACATTACTCAAAATTGCCGATCAACTCGGCGATTCGTCCTTTGGTGTAGTTCATCGCCGTCTTGCACCATCCTTCAGTATCGTCGTGCTCTGGGTCATTGGGTGACATGGTACTGCCTCATGGAACTTCTCGGTGATGCGCTGACTGCTCCCTTTTTCCACCGACTTGATCCTTTCCTTCAAGGCTCAGCACACTAGAACAAAAGGCAAAGTAAGACCCTTCGGCGACTCGCCAAGTGGACTCAGCGATCCTCAGGCCTTCATTTCTTCATTATTTTCAGCCCTTTTATTCATTTTTGCGACGTAGTGTCCATGCTTTCCTTCAAAATTCAAATACGTGAAACTTAAGTGTTTTCATCAGATATTGAGATAAAAGAAGCATGTGAGGACACAATTTCTATTAAAATATATCCCTAAATGAGTCCAATTCATGGACTCATCAACACCCCCAACTTAAACTTTTGCTTGTCTTCAAGCAAACTCAAGTTCAGTCATTCAAAAAGGGTGTCTCGAATAGTCCTACATAAGACTCAATCATGAATGCACACAACAAGACTCAATTTACTTATGCAAAGATCAAATGTGCACTCAAAGATTCATGTTGTGACTCACCAATATCAAAGAACCTCATGCTCACAATACTTGCTTCAAATGCAAGTTCAAGCTCAACTAAAGTGTTTGAATGCCCTCACAAAAAGAATGATACCATAATCACACAATGGTTCACTGTTTAAAGCTTCAAAATCAGATGAACACTCACTCTCACAAAGAAGAACAAAATGCATGATTTCACCCATAGGTTTGCCCGTATTTTCCAATCAACATTTGTTTCAGCTCACTCAAGATCAAAAAGGTCTTTTCAAGACTTATAATGGGGTTAAGTGCAAAGGTATGGTCATTTAGGCTCAGTGACTTTTATCCTCATGAAATGTGGTGTTCACAACACCTCCCTTCCTTTTCCTTCATCATTCTCTTTAGTGCTCATAAGTTATCCTATTATTCACTTTCCATGGATTGTTTGGAAACCCCATTTCTTTGCACTTTATTCCTGAAATTTCTTTTTCACTTTTTTTATATAGAGGGGTTCCATTTTTCTTAGAACCATGGGCAAGAGGAGACTTCCCTGCACTTCTTGATTTTCCCATGTCTTTTCACCACACCCCTAACTTAGGCTTTTGGCCCTATTCAATTAACCACAATTCAAGAGGATTATAGGCAGTAGATTAAGAAATGTCTAATTTTCATCAAGTTTCTTCCAAAGGAGGGTAAGGCTCAAGGGGTGTTCAAAAGTGGTTCACACACTTACAAGGTAGGTCACAAAAGAGGTTTATGTCAATTGGTTCACACTCTTAGAAGTTTCCTCAGATCATACCAAGAGATAGCATCACTTAGTTGACCAGACCAACGAGGCAAATTCTAGGATCTATCAAGCATGGTTCAAAGTAAGCTTAGCACACTATGCATCTACACTAATAGTCAAACAAGACTCCATACTTTCGCTAGTGTGCAATGATCATCACAAGAGACTCAATTTGATACTAGGCCAGTCATAACAAGATGCAAAGAGTTCACATATTGTCTATGCAACTTCCTTTAGCCTCATTGTAGCCGTGCATTCATGTTCGTTCGATTGAAAGGACTATTCAAGTCATCGATATTGATCGGAATCGAGACTTAAATTTTGCAAAAGAGCAACCATATTCAACACACGAGAGGCGGCAAAAATTTTCGAATGGGTTAAAATCATTTTGCAATAAAATAAGTAAACGGATCAATAAGCTCAATCATCCACAAAAAGCAGTGTAAAAACAATTTAAGCACAAAACCCAAATATAAACAAAACATGAACATTAACAGCACAAAAAAGGCCTCACCCCACCACAAATAAAAATAATTTGTCCTCAAATGCACATAACAAAATATCTAGAATATAAATTAAAGGAAAACAGAGAGGGAGGTGAAGAAGAGTCTTGTCTATGCAGTCTCTCCACCTGTCTGGGCATCAGTGCCTAGAATATTGTCAGTCTGCTTCATGTTCTCCTTTTTTTTTCTCTCTGCTTCAGCTTCTGTAGTGATGTTTGCCTCAACCATTTTATCCAAATCATGAGCTGCTTTGAAAACATGTATTGCATTGACAAACCCTCGAGCCCACGAAGAGACAGTAGGGTCAATGGGAATCCTCCTACTAGAACTTGCTTTCTTGCTCTTGCACTTTGCTTTGGTTTCATTTAGCTTTTCTGCATCTCTTCTTAACATTTATGCTCTTATGTGTCAGGGTCTACAAAATCTTGAGATAACATTAGAACATTTTTGGCAAACTAAGTAGAGATATTCAGTTACAGGAAGATGGTTAGTCCATTCAATGTGTCGTCGAATACTTTCGGCAAGCCACGGTTAGTCCGCTAAAAGTCACAATGCAGAAAGGTTAGGGGTGCAGACAAAGGGCGATTAAGGTGTCATTCGGCAAGTCACCGAGTGCACTTGGCGATCCCGTGCTTCTTGCTGAAAGTTACAGCAACCACAACAAATAAAGCATGATAGTAAGGGAGAGATAGGGTACTTAGGCGAACCGCAGAGTGGTTCGGCGAGCTCGTCACAGCTTACTGAATCACCCATCGTGCCTACTTTTGACCCAACTTTTTGAAATCAGCCTCGCAACCCCCGAAAACACAATTTAAGCACAAATAGCACAAATTTAACCAAAACCCATAACATACGAATACCACCCATCACACATTAACTCAACTAGATACATTGGAGAACAATATTTCACAGTTTAAGCAAGATTATCAAATAACAATCGACACTTAACCAATTCTATCCAAGAAGAGAGGTTCAACAGATTTTAACAATATAAAAGAATGTGCAAATAAGTACAATGCTGACAAAATAATTACAACTATTAAGAAGCTAACCTTTTGTACTGATTGAAATACTACCGAGAAGCTAGGCGGCAATGCAATCCAAATCCATGCCTAAATCAATGAACCAAAATACTCCAAAAGTGCAAGAAATATAACACTAGAGTGCAGGTGTGAGTTTGGGAAGGTAAAAAAAAATGATGGAAAGAAAATGAAGTTAGAACTTTCTAAACCTTTAGCTGAAAGACCGTCTAGTTTTTATCTATTGGGCGACATTAGTTCCGATCGCCGAACCTGTTGGCAATTCGCTGAGTTGTCACTTTTCTCACCGAGTTCTACAAGATCTTCAGTCAAGATGAAGATCCAAATGGTGGTCTGCATCAGAATCGCCGATATACTCGGCGACTCGCCAATGACTTCATTGAGTCCGCCGAGTTTTACATATCCAAACCCAAACTAGGTTGGATCAAATGGCAGAGTGCATTGGGGTCACTGAACCTTTCGGTGATTTGCCTACCGAGTCTTTTGTTTTCCAACCTATACTTCTCATTCAACTTCCACACTTTCACCTACGCAATCAACACACCATTATATTATCAAAGACAAGATAGAAGTAACAACAAGGGTTTTGGGTTGCCTCCCAAACAGTTCCTTAGTTAACATCGTGGCATGACACAAGTTCACCTTTAAACCTCATTTTTGGGGTTAGCCATGGTATCACTTGGCAAACCCCCTGGCTGTCTCAGATTTAGGTGAGACGAGATATGACCTATTTGGGTCTCTAACTGCTTGATTGAAACTTAATGTGAGGTAATGGTCTAGCTAAGGGTAGACACATCTTTTTTCATGCCTTGTAGCATTTTATCTGACCCTTAAACTTTGTTAAGGATACGCGAGAGCATATCCTCAGACCTACCATCGTCCGAATCATTTGGCTTCTGGCGCTCATGGGGAGGTCTACATCTATATTTCTCCCCATCCTTCCAATTTGGATTACGGTCCCTCCATTCATGATCCCGGTCCTTCCAACCTTCGTCTCTAGCCCAACCTTGGTTACCACCCTGCGTTGGGTAATTTGAGCGGTAGCCACCACCTTGGTTGGCTAGAAAATTTACCTCCTCGTTATATAAGGCTTTAAACTTCATTTTCTCAGGATTAGCACCCTTGACCCCCACAACATTGACGCTACGGGCACCAGCCCACCATGACATTCTTAGATAAGATATTAAGTTGCGTCATGATTTTGGCCATGTTCTGGTCACTCTCATTGTATTTTTCAATCTGTTACTTAGATACCTTGAAAGTGAAAGGGGAGACTTGGTCCTCACGAGTGTACCATGCTCTGTTGATGGTTGTCATACCATCTAAAAGTTGGGCTACTACTGCATACGGCTGCTATATTAAGCCTCCCAGTGAGAGTTGGTCAGCAACACCTTTGTTCACTAAGTCTAAGCTCCGGTATAAGTATTGAAGTAGCACGTTATTAGGCAAACCATGGGTTGGGCATTGGAGCACCAATTTTTTGAACTGTAGCCAGGTTTCGTGCAAAGGCTCTCCTTCTAGGCGTTCAAAGCTCTTGATGCTTTCCCGCAGTGACATCATCTTTGAGGGGGGCAAAAATGACACTTGAAATTCAGTTACCAACTCCTCCCAAGAAGTGATGGATTCACATGGTAGCTCGGCTAGCTACTTGCACACCTCAACCATCAACGAGAAAGGGAATAGCCTCAATCGAATCGACTCTTGAGAGATGTTTTTGAATGAGCATGGTCCGCACACATCTACAAAGTTTTGAAGATGCTTGTAAGGATCCTCATGAGCCAATTTGCTGAAAACTCCCTTCAGTTGCAAGAGTTGCAACATGGGGCTTGTTATGTGGAACACTGCATTTCCCTCAGCTAAGGGTAAATGGATGGCTCCAACATCTCCGATAATATGGGAGCCATTGATGTTGGGTTCTTGGACATCGTTGAGATTTTCGATGTCGTCTTGGTGGCCTACCTAGCTACCGTTGCTTCCATTAACACTCATGCTTTTTGAAATATTCAGATAGCAGACAAACAAAACTAAAAAATTAGGTAAGTAGAATACAACTAATAAGAACAACAATTCTACTAATCTAAGAATTCTCAAATAATACCACTCCCCGACAGCAGTGCCATTTTGATATTCGTGTAATCAACGACACAACTTTCGATACAAGTGTCTATGATCGTGCATTAGTATAATAACCTAACCAAGGGTTGGGGTCAAGTCCCAATGGAGTGGTTTTGAGAATTAATAGAAAGATAAAATTAGTTCTAACTAGTTGTAGCTAAAGACATTAACGATTAAAATCATTGTAAATTAAAGAGGGGACACAAGAGTGTCAATTAACAATAGCGGTTTTGTAAATAGTAAGTAAAAATAGTAAAATTAACAAATAAATCTAAGTAATGAGAGGGGGATTATTGGGATGTGATAGGAATATGGGATAGACTAAATCATTGGGTACATGCTTTTGATAGTAAATTCATTGAGTATTTGTGACTAGGCTAGACTTTAAAGGAGATAAGCTCTCTCTCGAGCAACTTACCCCTTTTCAAGAGAGTTCCTCTCGGACACCCATTTGCTGCATGAAAAACTTACTCCACCTTAACCCAATCACACTCTCGAGCTAAGTGTGTGGACATAGGACTAGGGTTCACTCTCTCGTGTTAAACCTCATGTCGACCCACTCGCACTGGCCATCAATTTAGTTGTCTTAGTTTTGCAACCTCTCTCTCTTTCTGGCAAGCCAAAAACACATATATGAGATTATATTTGCACCTAAAACCTTATTAAGTTCATCCACAACCACTAAACCAAATCACATTTAAACTACGAATAGACTATCAGGAAGCAAGACCCAATAACTAATCTAACCCATATTCATAAAATCATATCCCAAGAATTGGGGTTTTTAGCCACACATCAAGAGGTAGAAATTTATACCTTAATGAGCTCGCATTCAAATGGGTATAAAGATTTAAGTCTTGTTACAGACCAAGAATGAAGAATCCAAGAGACCCAAGTCCAATTCCTTGGAGATGAAATCCTCTTCTTCTTCAAGTTTTCAAAACCCTCTCAAACTCAGAGAAAAAATAAAAAGTACTAAAAATTATATTAATTGGTCCACACTAAAAATCTAATACTATGCTACAACTCTCAATGAGTATTTATAGTTTTTAAAGAAATCTGTGCTGCAGTGGACCATTCGGTGACATTGGTCGGAATCGCTGATCAACTAAGTGATTCATCCTTTGATGTAGTTTATCGATGTCTTGCACCATCCTTCAGCATCGTCGTGCTCTGGGTCATTGGGCGACATAGTACTGCTCGTGGAACTTCTCGGTGATGTGCCGACTGCTCCATTTTTTTGCCAACTTGATCCTTTCCTTCAGGGCTCAGCACACTAGAACAAAAGGCGAAGTAAGACCCTTCAGCGACTCGCCAAGTGGACTCAACGATCTTCAGGCCTTCATTCATTCTTTTCAGCTTTTCATTCCTTTTTGCAACGTAATGTCTATGCTTTCCTTCAAACTTTAAATACCTGAAACTTAAGGGTTTTCATCAAATATTGAGATAAAATAAGCATTTAAGGACACAATTTTTATTAAATAATAGCCCTAAATGAGTCCAATTTGTCTCATCAGTTATTGAAGGAGCAGCCCAATCGAAAGATAATATTAATGATGAGGTTTAAGAAATTGAACAGTTTAATGATGGGACTATTAAAATTAAATTTTCTAACTCTACAACTATGCATAGTATGGGTGCCACGCATGAATCGGTTTGTGTCGTGACAAACTTGGTATCAGAGCGTTAGGTTCGGCGATCTCATCACACAAGGACAAGTCTAGTAGAGTCTTGTGAAACGGTGTGGGGACGCCTTTACTTTTCTTCGAGAGGCTGTAGGACTTTAGGAAAACTTAATTCCTTCTTTCTTTCGTGCTACTACTTGAATCTAATTGGTATCTAGGTGATACAAATAGGTATCTGACCTTCTTCACTC